>JADLZN010005089.1:0-285460 GCA_018155175.1 Sinocyclocheilus anophthalmus
CATTTTTGTTCAATTTGGTGGAATTTTCCAGGCTTGCCCAGCCTGCACACGCTCCATCTACGTGATTCAGAGAGCAAACAGATGCCAATCAACCGTTTTGCAATTGCCCTCAGTTAGCAAAGAGAGAAATGACTCAAAAGAATGATTAAATCACAAATGATTGTTCATTCGACAGAAATACGGGACACCAACAATAACTGCTGAAATATTTGCAAGAAAAATGTGAAAATGTTTGTCTGTCACAGTGGATACAGCCGAACACAAATATATACATAAATACATTTTCAGTGTGTTAATGTTTAACATGCAATTCAAAAGCTTTGTAACTTACTGACAGCCAAGAGGAAGTCTGAGTGGAGCCTGTATGTCATGAGAGGCTCAGAAAGACACCTGGTGGACGGAGCCGAGAATTACATCTTGTTAGTTCTTCTCTCAGAAAAAAACTTTTGGTTATTTTCAGCTCTCTCAAATTGAGAAAGGTACACTCTATTTCAGTGTAATTTTCCTGAATGTACAGTTCCCACTAGCGTTTTGAATCTCCATAAGAAGTAATAACATCAGCCTGTAGAAAAACCTAAGGAACACACTAACCTGAGATAATTCTTGAGGCCGCTGGTGATGGTCTTGTTGTCCCAGGTATCTGGGTCAAGATCCATATCTGATGCTGCTTTGGGTGCTGTAAGAGAAAACCAGGAACATGTACACCATTATTTGTGTGCAAATGCTGGGGTCATATTTAAAGGTGTCTGACCCATGGAAAACTGCTAATCCAAAATAAAAGCAATGTATAACATCTTGTAGAGTGAAGTAACTTACAGAATGCTGTGGTCATGAGTTTCTGAACTTTTGAGTTTATTCCACCGACTCTGTACAAACCCATAGTGTTGAGCCCTGCTGAGAGGAGAACATATACAGTACATACAAAAAAAAAAAAAGGAATGTTTTAGCCACAATAAATATCCTATACATGAGATAAAAGGAAATCAGTACTCCAGGAAACACACAACTCACCTCTCACCTCCACCAGCTGTATACACTTCCTCACAAAATTAAAGCCAGTTTCGTTTAAATATGCTGCAAAAGACAGGTGAACAGAAACAACATATTCAATAGATAGATTTAGCTTGTGTCACACTCTGGGGGATACAGCTTACTCCGGTTGTGCTAAATGTAATGCGATCGACCTTGTAAAAGGAAATGAGAGAGCAGAGACACACAAAGGGTGTAGCGAAGGGAAACAGAACCCATTATCTGAACGAGTGTTTGTTAAACACAGTTAATCTGATGAGAGCATGTGAGGTCAGACTCAAACGTCAAGCTCACTCTGACTGAAACAAAAACAAATAAAATAAAAATAAAATGAATTAATTAATAACACTGCGGCTTTGCTTAAAGACTTAAATACTTACTCTCCTCTTTCTTGCTCAGAATAGCAGGAAGGTTGTAGATCTGGAAGAGAAAAAAAAGTATTATATTCAGTGAATCAAGAATTACTTGTTGAGCAATGAAATTTCAGATAAATGGCGTATCGATTTTTTACATGTTCTGACAAAAATACCTGAGCTTGAGGATCTTCTGAAGCTTGAATCAATACAGGAGCAAATGATGACAGCTATGTCAAGATTGTATTAAATCAGACAAGAAATCTGCTTGAGGACTCACCGGCTCTTTGCCATCCATAGCTTCCAACCAGAGTCTCCTGTTGGACTCAGACAGCGCTTGTAGCGTGATAATGCCATGCCTGAAGACAACGCAGCACTTAAAAGTCTGACATGCTCTAGAAATATCTTACTCATCTACATCTACTCATCTAATATAGTTCCTGAATAGAGCCTTTGGAGAAACTGAAGCATGTAAAGGATTTAGACCCAAATGAAATGTTGCCACATACTATACAATTCACCCCAAAATGAAAATTGTGTCATAATTTACTCATCCTGATGTCATTCCAAATCTGTATGACTTTCTTTCTTCTGTGAATTGTAAAAAAGGATATTTTGAAGGCAGTTGCTAACTAAACGTTTTTGGTTACCACTGACTTCCATAGTATGAAAACTGTTCTTCCATTGTATGAAAACTTCAGTAAATGATGACAAAATGTTCTTTTTTTGGGCAAACTATCCCTTTAAGTCAGGTTGAGTAGCAATTGTTCACCCGCCAAAAAGATGATGCCATTCCAAACCTGTAAGACTTTCTTCCTTAAATGAAACACAAATAATTAAACTGTTCTTTTCCATAGAATGTAGGGCTGTCAAAATGACTGAAAAACTAAATTCGAACTTTCTACTTAAATATGAATTATATAATTAAATTCGAATTATATTCGAATTTAAAAGGCATAATTTCAGTTAGGGGGGAAAAGTTTTTGTCTTCTCTCCTGAGGCCACAAGATGGCGCATTGAGCAAAATATTATGCATGTTTCTTCAAAGTTTAATAAAATAACACGACTATCTTTGGGAAAAAAAAAGGCATAATGTTTAAAATAATGTTTATAAACCATATATAATTAATAAAGTTGCTTAAACAATTAGAAAAAAAACAGCACCATGCATGTATGTATAGTTTAATACAAAGGACCGAAAACCAATCACAAAGAGTAGGCTACTTTCTTCATTTAAAAACATGAGATACAGTGGGATGGGGGAAAACCGCCATAAAGTCTTGAGAAATGTTTTTAAAAAGTTGAACTTACATAAATTTTACACGTCTTCCTAAACATGCGGCTCTTTTGTGCGAGAAGCGAGTACAACGGTGATAGATGTCCCTCTAGAAAATGTGATAAATATGCGTTCTGTGTGAACGGCTTGGTTTCAGTTTCGCCGTAAACAACATCTTCTCCACACTGATGCTCTCGTTTTCCGCAATATATTGAATGAACACGTAGCAGTGCCGCATCTAGTGGGTTCAACTGGATAGGCTAACAAAAGCATTAAAATGCAATGACACTTGCATCATCATCACATCTTGTGTCCACTGATAAGGCTGCCTGACGGCTGATGCAGACCTAAAATTTGAATGCAACGTTTTTGTGGATTCGAATGTGATTTTTTTTTTTATTATTCGACAATCTTCCAATTATAATTTTTTTGACAGCCCTAATAGAATGTAATACACAGAGAACGCAAAACCAATTTTTTAGTCTTATTGATTTGGAATATATCATATATGAGCATACTTTGCATAGTTTTGTCTCATTTTTAGAGCTTGACAGCTCCTGGTGATTGTATGCTGTGTATGCTGAGCAGCGTGAACATTCTTCACAACATCTCCTTTCGTGTTCCATGGAAAAAAGAAAGCCATATGAGTTTGAAATTACAATGCATTTCAGGGTAATTGTTTCTTTAAATGTTTGAACTAAAATCAAAAGTGATATCTTAAAAACCTTTCAATTTCCCAAGCTCAGTAACACTACACACTTGTGGGAAAAATTATACATGAAAGTATAATTCTTCTACTTCTAAAACTACTTCACTTACATAAGCATCAATTTATCTATATTCTGTATTTTCACTCTGAGTTTAACACCATTTAGAATCACAAGGACCAATTAATCCACCCATAAATATTACCCGTAGATCTTCACACATGATTTGACAGCATTTGCGGTAACCGTAACTGTAAGGTGAGCGTTAGAGCGAGCTCATAGCCATTAATACGCTCCTCGCTGCAGATACAGCCATGCCTGTGCAACAGCTGTCACTAATATCTGTGCATGGATGAACAAGCTATATGCTCAGCTATGCTTTGATTATTATCCTGCTTGTTAGGGCAAGCACACTGCAGTGCAATTTAAAGGTAATGGTAGGTGTGTTTTCTGAGAGATTTTTGTACATGAGTGTATAATAGCATTTATAATTTCCAGAATGAACATTTTGAGATGGCATTTTAAGTGAACTACTGAACAACTTCGTTCCAAAACGTAGTGGGCTGCCTTGCTGTTTGCTGTCTATATAGGCAGCAGCTTTGTGAAATAACATCCTATTTGTCATAAAAACCCTAATCAGTGAATTATTAAAAAAAATAATAATCACACACACACAACAACACACACCCACACACACACACAACACAACACACACACCAACACCACACACGCACACCCAAACACACCAACCTTCTTATTTTGGATTCTTCACAGATCTTGTTAAAAAAAACAAATAAATAACTTCAATAATTAAACAAATCATAAGGTGTAAAATTAAAATAAATTATCTTACAATGAAAACAATCAAAATCAAACACTAAAAACTAAATATTAAATAAATATATTAAATAAATTAATCATTTAATATCTTAAAATCTCAGGAGGTACTTAAGGTAAATGTTTTAGGTCAAAGGGGTTCGGCTGACAAAATAAATAAATCAAAATAATAAATAATAATAGTGCTTTCTCTGTGAAGGAAACATGCAGTTCTGCCTAAGATTTGTGCAAAAATTAGGCATGTTAGAAGAAAAACTGCCTTTTAGGCCTTTGCATTGGATGATGCCTTAAAAGACTTTCTGGATAGGATCATTGAATGTTTCCTCTCCATCTTGCCTAACTGTAGCCTGGTGTAGCCATAGCTAATGTTGATTTGATGTTGTGATGTTTGTTCCTTGATGTCAAGTGATAATGTGATTTCTAGATCAAAAATCACTCAGCCAGTTAAATCAAATCAAACTGTTATCCCACCAATTATAGGTGCAGGGAATGTGTTGGATTTTCATCATGCAATCCTTTAAAACTATCAGAGTGAGAAATGAGCTTTGATCAGCGTGGGATTTCAAATGCATGAGATCACAAGCAGCACACATGCGCTTCAACATGCTTCTGGGCTGGTCACATACCGGGCTTTAAAGAAAAATTGCAGTGGTCTGAAAAAAGATCCACGATAGATGGTATTTCTAGATTGAAATAAACACAGAGAAGGGACAGGGGAAATGGGCACATACAGCACAAGGTAAACTGTCAGAAAAACAACAGTGCAACCTTACACTAGGTGGCAAAGTACATGAACACACAAAAAGTTACATTTGCTACTACACACAGATCTGATGGACTGAGTGTTAGTGGAATGTGCACGTTTTAATACGTGTGCACAAATGCTTACATACATAAATAAATATTTGCCACCTAATAACGTAAGACTGTGCCATGACGGCAGATGTAAGTAAAAAAAGGAGAAGATTATACAGTTCAAATAATACAGAAAACGGTGAAATAAAAGACACAAGAAGCATGCAGAAAACAATAATTCAGGCCACTCTTAAAACAAGAAGGAAAAATTCATATTTGAGAAACAGAAGCTATAGCACGTGTTAAAAAGAGGTAGGAATTCATCCAAAAATGAACATTTGGTATTCATTTACTCTCCCTCAAGTACTGTAGTTACAAACCTGTGTGACTTGTAAAACACAAAAGGTGATATTATGAAGAATGTTCACACAGTTCTTTTCCATAGAAAGAACATATAAAATAAATGTTAGAAATAAAAAAAGCATCATTAAAATAAAAAAATAAAATAATTAGAATAGTCTAAATAATACGACGGCGTTTTAGTGCCACGATAAAAAATAAAAAAAAAATCTAAGATTATGAGCTTAAAGTCGTAATATTTAGAGAATAAAGTCAAATTAGAGAATAAAGATGAAATATTTCGAGAATAAAGTCGAGATGTTTCGAGAATAAAGTCGAAATATTTCGAGAATAAAGTCGAGATGTTTCAAGAATAAAGCTGAAATGTTTCGAGAATAAAGTCGAGATGTTTCGAGAATAAAGTCGAAATGTTTTGAGAATAAAGTCGAGATGTTTCGAGAATAAAGTCGAGATGTTTTGAGAATAAAGTCGAGATGTTTTGAGAATAAAGTCGAGATGTTTTGAGAATAAAGTCGAGATGTTTCGAGAATAAAGTCGAAATGTGTCGAGAATAAAGTCGAAATGTTTCGAGAATAAAGTCGAAATGTTTTGAGAATAAAGTCGAGATGTTTTGAGAATAAAGTCGAGATGTTTTGAGAATAAAGTCGAGATGTTTTGAGAATAAAGTCGAAATGTCATGAGAATAAAGTCAAAATATTTTGAGAAAAAGTCAAAATTACGAGAATAAAGCCGTAGCAATACGAAAATAAAGTAGAAATAATTTGAGAATAAAGTCGAATGTTTTCTGAGAATAAGTCGAGATTTTCGAGAATAAAGTTCGAGATTTTCGAATAAAGTCGAGATGTTTTCGAGAATAAGTCGAAATGTTTCGTTCGGAATAAAGTCGAACTGTTTAAGAAAATAAAGTCGAAATGTTTCGAGAATAAAGCTGAAATGTTTCGAGAATAAAGTCAAGATGTTTCGAGAATAAAGTCGAAATGTTTTGAGAATTTAAATCGTAGAAATTAAAGTTATAATATTTTGAGTATAGCCTATTACGCATGCAAATTTCCTGGATTGAGAGCACCGGGAGAAGTTGCCAGGCTACTGGAATTGATTTGAATATTGTTGCGTCCAAGCAGCCGCATCATCTTACTTGGATGAGGAAGAGTCAATTTTAAGGACTCGCGGAAACAGCTTAATATCAAGAATATGATATTTATTAACAGACTGAACAGGAACAACTTTTTTTCTTAACTCACACAACCCAATCGACATTCTTTGGGGGGGGGGGGGGGGGGCGCTGTAGCTCCTTCTCTTATTTAACCCTTTTTAATACAAATATATGTGGGATTATTAGCAAAAATCATACCATGTGTCATATACTCGCAGGGACAGTACGCTTGGAAATAATATTTCATATCTTCGATTGCATTCGTTATTTGTATAGTTGAGTAATCGCAATAATTTTGTGTTTTGTTGCTTTTGTAACACAGCTCAGCTTTCAAATTCTGTCAATTTTATCTCGAAATACAAATTATAAATGTGTTTTCCTCTTTATTTAAAGTTTATAGAAAAGTGAAGGAACATCGGAAGGCATGAAAAAAAAAACAGTATAGCTTAATTTATAATGAAAATAATGTCTCATTATTGTAATCAGAAAGATGATTGACTCACATGCCGCTTAAACTGAAGCGAATACAGCGATCTGTCACACCACATTAAAGAGTGTGAAAAACACATTATTGTAATAGACAAAGGCTATTGTTTGTAGGCTATTTCGCTATAAAACTGACAGACTGTGAAAGCTGAGACTTTGAAATATCTCGAAATATCTTGAAATATCTCGAAATATACC
The DNA here is from genome assembly GCA_018155175.1 of Sinocyclocheilus anophthalmus. Lineage (NCBI taxonomy): Eukaryota > Metazoa > Chordata > Actinopteri > Cypriniformes > Cyprinidae > Sinocyclocheilus > Sinocyclocheilus anophthalmus. The sequence goes on from JADLZN010005089.1 coordinate 7,195, forward strand.
GGTGCTCCCAATCTGGGCCATTTGTATGCGCAATAGGCTAGAATATACTTTCGAAATATTGTAACTTTAATCTTGTAGCCTACTAATTAATTCTCCTAATTTTGACTTTATTCTCAAAATATTTTGACTTTATTCTCGTAGTATTTCGACTTTATTCTCAAAACATTTTGACTTTATTCTCGTAATATTTTGACTTTATTCTCGAAACATTTCGACTTTATTCTCAAACTATTTCAACTTTATTATCGTAGTATTTTGACTTTATTCTCGAAATATTATGACTAATCTCGTAATCTTAGAGTTTTTTTTTTAATGTGGCACTAAAATGCTGACGTCTAATAACCTGGCGTGCTATATTTCTTTTGAAGATTATATATAATTCTAATATATACATATATATAACCTGATATAAATACAACGCATGGTAAAAAAAGCATGGACATTCTTTAAAATTTCTTTCTTCCCTCCTTTTGTGCCCTGGAGACACAGTCACACAGGTTCATAACACATGGAGGGTTAATAACAGATGACAATATGTCCATTTTCTCAGGGAGTGTTAAAGATTTAAAACACCTGTACTGTGTCGTCAGTGCAGATACCCACCTTTCAACCACCTCAATATCAAAACAGAAGCGCTTATCAATCGAGTCAGTCTTCCTCCTGATACAGGACTTCAGTCTGAACTTCTCTGTGGGATTTGACGTGACACCGTTCTGTGAAAAGACAGAGACAGAAAGTGAGGACCTGATGCAAACAGCACTATTTTCCTACAGATCACTGAAACATGAGCATCTTTGTACCTGTTTAGCAGTGGGTTTTGCCTCCGTGTTGCACATGCTGAAGGTGTTGCTGCCTTTTTCGTATGTACAATAATGTCGTGTCCATGCGCAACCCAAAGGTCCTGAAACACATACGAGATGTGCATAAGGCATAAGTGATATTCTTGCTTGGCAAAACATTTGTCATTTGCAGCTCCCATGCTCTAAAATTTGAACTAATAATATAGATATATATATACTTTAATACCTATTGTGAATAGCACAGTTTGAAAGATACCCCCCCGACCAAATATTACCAAAGTACTTTACAAACATAATAAATTTCAATAACACCATACATTTGGTTGCAAGCAAATAATGACTACAACAAACTCAGTTTTCCCTATTTTAATTGGTTAAAGTACCTACAATTAGCTTTATTTAGTTACATTTTTAATACATTTTAAATCATTTAGAATATTTATTTTCAAATGTTTAAAAAAAAGTGTGTATTTACAGATGTATGTATACCTTTTATTTTCTTTACTGGGATCATTTCATATTTTGATTTTTAAAATCTATTGTTTACAATTATATTATACAATATTTTTTGTAATAACTGTGTATTATGTATCCATCCACCAGAGGGCAATGTCATCCTTTCCTAGACCAGGTCTTTCACCGTCTTATCTGAAATTCTATAATATGAATCAAATGTAATCTAACTGTTTACATGTGGAGAGCAATTTAATTCTGGCATTTCCTCTGCAGTATGAAGGAACAGGAAAAAGACAGGATAAGACCAGAGTGAGGTCAACTTAGGGAAGATAAAAATGAAACCAAATTCAGAAGTATATCGATTATATATATATATATCTAAGAAAAAAACAAGTACTGGTATGGAGGCCATAGACTGTCTGTTCCTTCTTTGCTCATTCTTAGTGTCTGAAAAACTGTAACACTCACGTTTCTCCTGGACATAAAGGTAGCTTTCCATTGTCCACTGGCCTGGGGGCTTCTGGTCTTGATCTGCAGATCGAACTCTGTTCATCAGCTTTTCTACTTCTTGCTTGGTGCTCAGAAAGTTGTTTCTTGTCTTCATCCAACAAATAAAAACACATGTACACAAACAGATCATAGGAACAACAACTGCCATTTTAAAATAGCCTTATATGAATCGACAAGTGCAAATACCTTTAAAACCCAGAACATGAGACTGAAATAAGTATATAGTAATAGATATTTACAGCATACAGACATGCATAGGAAAGAGGAGCTCTGTTGCAAAAGATAATGATTTTACCATAGTGCATGATTTATACACAAGTCATTATAAAGGAGCTCCAAAGACTTGTAGTAGCAAGTCAAAATGATGTGGTTGCTTTTTTTTTTACATGCTTTTTGCTTGTTAACACAATCGGTTAGGTTTAGTTTAGGCATTACTTCTAAACTTTAGCGCCATCATGAGTGCATTTAAATTCTATCAACCAAAAGTCATCTTTCACGAATTATAAGCCATGAACCAAAACAGCTATGAGTGAATCAACTTTGAAGCAAAAATGATGTTATAATCAGACAAAAAGAGACAAGCACACAGATGATTGTGAATACAAAGAAACATTGAGGTGCACAAAGACTTGTGGTCAACACTGCCCTTGCCTTTTATTGAATACAATATCTTCCCTACTGAAAAGCTACACTTTACTTCTCAGGTGATAATGTTTATGTTTGAAATTTTGCACTGCAAACATCAATGTAGCTTTCCATGCTGTCAAGTGACTAGGTATAGCGGGATAATCTACAGCCAGGTGTTAATTAAAGGGTCATGACAACAATGGTTGCTAAAAAAACATTATTTGTGTATTTGGTGTAATGAAATGTGTTTATTGCGGTTTAAGGTTAAAAAAAAACATTGTTTTCCACATACTGTACATTGTTGTTTCTTTTCTATGCCCCGCCTTTCTGAAACACGCTGATTTTTCCAAAGCTCATCGTTCTGAAAAGCGAGGTGTGCTCTGATTGGCCAGCTATCTAGTGCTTTGTGATTGGCCGAATACCTCAAGCCGTGTGACGGAAATTACGACGCGTGATGGAAATGTTACGCCCCTTACCATACTGTGATTCCCTGTCCGGCCGGAGCGACGAGACAGAAACATTAAAACCCATTATAAATTAGGCATTTGTTGCATCCAGTGGGGACATAATTACGGATTATAATGACTTGTACTGTCTTTTTACGTGTTGCGTTGCATTGCATCGCGCCACGTAAACATAAAACCATGTCTGGATTCGTGATCGGAGAAATGACAACCCAGCGCTACTCCTACCCTGCGCAAAACTCACGTTTGAAATCGTCGTGTCACATCCTTAAAATGAAAACGTCTTACAGTCAGTGCTTCAGAACAGCCGGCTTGTAGTCTACGTCTACCAGATCAGGAACAGTCCTCCCTAAAATTCGCTGCACACATCTGACTATTTGGTTGAACTGTTTGGAACGTGTTGTAATACAACTTAACCCCTGCCTTTCTAGTCCGTGTCCTCTTTGGAGACGCAAACAAAGTAGTATCACCGGCGGGCTAGAGTTAGCGGAGGCGGGCGGCTTTGAGAACGGCGCGTCCGGTGGGCTTGCGGCAACCGCATGTGACGACCCTGGGCTGGACTCTGTTTCGTCCACGGTGAAAGCCAATCCGGAGATCTACAGCGCGAAGTTGATATATTTCCTCAACAACCAGCACGGATCAGCTCCACACATGAAGAAGCAGATATCCTCCTCTTTTGGAAGAACAAACAAAGTATTTTCGCTTTCACAACGAAACACAACGAACACAAACCACGACATGGCGGCGGCAGAAACAATACTACAGTGAGAATAAAATTTACGCTTTCTTTCTTTGCGTGAACATTGGGGCGGCGTTATTGAAAATCTTCCCACATCGTGACGTAGCCATGTGGGGGAGTGTTAGAACGAGCCGTTTTAGGTAGGCACAGTTGACTCTTAACTTTACAGATCTTCTTTATGCACCAAGACTTGTAACACTCCAAAGAGAAAGGACCATTTTAAATCGCATCATATGACCCCTTTAAAACGCTTTCGGGAATACTTGTTCTGATTGTCATCCAACCTTAAAAGATCTAAAGTTTCCTGATAAGGACTGACGTCAATACCAACTCTGTATAACAGCACACTTTTGGTATCTGAGCTGGCACTTCTTTTACTCATATAACAACGGCATCCTCTTATCTCTTGTTCCTTCAGATTCAACTGGTGGTCAATATATGCTGAGTACCAGATGATATGCATTAGCCTTACTGAAGGCCCACCTACGCCATGATTTCATTTATGTATATATATATATTATATACACTGTGTGTGTGTGTAATATTTATAATATCATTAGATATATAATATATATTCATATATGTACACACTAAGTGCATTCAAATTGTCTTTCACACTTTGTTGGAAAAAAATGAAAAGAAATGGCTTCATATCCTTCTTTTGTCCTCTAGAGTACTTACATCTCAGGCAAATACATCACTGTGAATTATCAATGCCACTCCTACAATATAAAAGGTGCATGTCCTGCGGTAATGAAATACTGTTAAGGCTAATGTCTCACGCTTTCGCAGCAGCGTTATTTCAGCGTATATATGCCGCAATGCTGACATAGTGCTGCAGCTCAGGTCTTTTGTGCTTTAGAACAAGCTGACATTTTGTGACACCACATCAGCTTTGAGTTTACAGTGACAGTCAAAGGTTAAAGGTCACAGAACCCAGACACAGAGATGCTGACGAGCAGCAGGAAGTGGTCAATATTACCAATATTGATCAAAGACAAACAGTGCAGGTTACAGCATGAAAACAGAGGGCAAAATGGATGCAAAACTTTTTTATATGTGCCAGGCATAACATCATGTGGCTTTATAAATATTTTCAAAAGTAAAAACACCTTTTTTGGGTCAAAAGGAGGCTACAGTAATTGAAAAAATGAAAGAGAAGCTGGATGGCTCTATACTTACATTCTGCAGGTTAAACTGTAGCTGTTGTTTGTAGGGCTCAAATTCGTGGGCCAGCTCATAACCCTCATGGTAGAATGTGAACAGACCCTGTAGGAAGGACAAGAGCTGCAACCCCAAAGAGATATAAATACAGCAAGATGTAAATAAGTTTCCATCATATGCTTGTTGCACAACATATCCATCTCGTCCTCTTTCTCAGTGCAAACAGGGATTTCTCAATGTTTTGTGTCAGTTTGTAAATTCTGAAGTTTTCACATAACGGCTCAATCAAAAGCCTGACAAGTCCTGCACACAAAGTTAAGCGCAATGTTCTCTACAACAGTATTTTTCCTCATTAAAATTTAAGAAATAAATCAATCAATATTAATTTTGTGAAATGTGTGAAAATGATGTACACTCACTTGATATGAAGACTGTAGTTATCAGGTGCCCAATAAAAACCCCATGTTTAGTTTTACATGGAGAGGGTCGCCTCATGGGGGCAGCCATGTTGAGATCACATGACAAGCCAAACACTACTTGCTTTATCTCTGTAAATCTTTATATTATTGGATATTTTTGCTCACAAATATAAATTAATTCAGTAGCATTGGTAATTGAAAACGTTCACTTTTGCATGTTTCTGCATCCACACCACTAGGTGTCAGTACAAGTCAGACTTAGGGAAGAGGAGAAATGATACGATTTGATTTTCAGTGTTGGGGAAAGTTACTTTTACAAGTAATGCATTACAATATTGCATTACTCCACAAAAAGTAACTAATTTAGTTCCTTAGTTACTTTTTATGGAAAGTAATGTGTTATATTACTTTTGCGTTACTTTCGCGTTACTTTTTAAATATGAGCAGGGCTTGATTGTTTTTAATATAAGAAGTTCTATTTATAGCAAATATAAAAGCCCTTAACACCAAAAAGTGTAATGAATAAACCTCAGGCTGAAGGAAAAGTAAATTCACGTCTGTACAGTAGAATGCAGGAGAAGGTTAAACACTCTTCAGCAATAAAAAAAAACAATGAATCACAATTGTTAGTTTATCTAAAGTCATTTTTGCTTATTAGTATGGTTTAACTGGATCATCGAAGGTCAGCAGCAAAGATACTGGTTAAATACATAAATGATATTTGTGTTATTTAACATATTTATTTATTGCAGGTTTGCGTCATATTCTGTTTTAATTCATTTTGATGAATACTAAATCTGTTTTTTGTGAGTGGGATGAATTAATGCACATTCACATTTAGTCTAGAACTACAGTAACATCATGTTCACACAGCGCACACAACTCCTCTGTGCTTCCGATTTCTCCCAATATGGGGACAGGAGACTTGTCAGTCAATAAATGGGAAAACAAAGTAACTGGAGTTACTTTTTTGAAAAAGTAACTCAGATAGTTTCTCTTGTAAATTAAAAAAGTAATGCGTTACTTTACTAGTTACTTGAAAAAAGTAATCTGATTATGTAACTCGCGTTACTTGTAATGCGTTACCCCCAACACTGATTTTTGAGAAAGAAATTAGAACCCTACAACCTCAAATGACTAAAAAGACATTTAGTTAATATACTAAATTAATCATTTAATAATTGAAAAAAATGTTGTTGCACAGACCTGATGCACACACTGTAAAGAATAATTTTTCAAAGCTGTACGTAAAAATAGTTTCTGGCACATGTTTTACAAGAAAATACCAGTCCTTCTATTTCAAAATTTCACGCTTAAATCAATGTGTTACTTGATATTTTTTTAAATTAGTTGTGACATTTAATAGCAATTTCTGAGTGAAAACTGGTTCAAAGCCATTTTCTTCAGTGTACGGTGAGTGCATTAAGTTAAGACTAATGTTCCATCTATTAATCATTACAGTTATCCCAGCTCTCTTATACTCGAGGCCTGTGCAAAGATTTGACTTTCTGATAGTGACTTTAGCAGAAGACTTCAAAGATGCTGATGTCACACCCTGAAACTCAAGAGCAGACCAGACTGCGGTGCTTCTGGGAGATTAACAGCATCGTTTTTTCCCATGCCAGGTGATAAACACTGGATGCTCTAGCTCACTTTACCGCTCACACTTATGCATATAAATATGCTCAGTGCAGAAACGAGTCATGCAAATTCTGTCCACTGTTGTAATATGTGAGGTCCAGCTGTTGTGTATATCACGCGATCTGTCTGCTGAGTGGAAATTTAGATGCTAAACATGAAAAGGGCTGAAAAAAAAGAACAGTAAGAGGTCTTCCTCTCAAACTATGTTTAACTGCAGAAAACGTTCAGTTATTGTTTTACTTTAAGAGGAAGGATCGATTTTGCTTCAATTTCTGCAATAATGTGAGATTTTCATTTCCTATTGGATTGCATTTAAATTGATATTTTTTTACTGACCAGAGCTGACCATGTTATGTTCACCCAAAAATGAAAAGTCATCATTCTGTCTTCATTCACTCACATTCTTTCTTCTGTGGAAGATATTTTAAGAAATGTCTCAGTGTTTATTTGTCCATTCAATGGAATTCAATGGCAACCAAAACTGTTTGGTTAGCAACATTCTTCAAAATACCTTGTCTTCCACAGATAAAGAAAGTCATACAGGTTTGGAACCAAATGATGGTGAATTTTCTGGGTGAACTGTACCTTTAATAGCTCAGGGGTATTGTGGGACAGGAAATGAGAGCTGAGGTTTGTAATTTGGCATGATAAGACAGTGAGATTACGACTCCAGTGGTCATAAACTGTCCAGCTACTTCCTGTTGGCTACAAAACCATTACTGACAAGATGGCTCGATTCTCATTGCAGCACACTGCATGATGGGCATCTGATTTCTTTTGCAGGATACACATTTGACTATATGTTTTGCGGTTGTGTGCGTAAGAGTGTGTATTTGTGTCTGAATATAAGAGGACATTTCATGCATCACAAAGATCTTACCGGCTCGACAAATTCAAATTTCTTCTTCTCTTGAACCTCCTGGATTTTGAAGACGTATTCTAGAGAGGCGTCATGAAAGAGTTGCCTTTCCTTATCAATCTGAGCGTCAGCCTGCAAACGAACAAAGAGCGCTGTTACCCTAGAGACGGAGAGAAAGTTATGGCTGCCAGGCTTGTTTGCTCATTTTGGGCTTTGGTTAATGGATACATGTGAGAATTTCTGGCTCAGCTTTGTGAGAATCTGTGTAACAACAAGCTAAACAAACGCAACTGAACAGCACGAAAGAAAAAAAAACAGGAACTGAAGCTTTTAAACGCTTGTTTTTAAAAGGATTAGTCATCCAAAAATGGAAATGTTATCATTATTTACTCATCCCCATGTTGTTCCAAACCCATATGTCTTTCTTTCTTCTGTAAAACACAAAAGGAAAAATTCAAGCTTTCAAGTTGCAAAAAGAACACTAAGGACTATAAAAGTAGTTCACATGTCTTGTGTGTTATTATTCATTGGTTCCCATTCATTATAATTGCACGGAAAGAGCAGCATATACATTATTCAAATTCTCATAGGAGACATACAAAACGTGCAGTGTTGGGGTGCCTCCAGGACCAGGGTTGGGAACCACTGGTCTTGTGCACCGCAGATAGTAGTCATGATGGAAAAACACTTCTAATACTGCCTCAGAACTAAGACTAAAACCTAAACCTGAGTTCACTATTATTCTTTTGATGCCATGTAAGCGTTGGTATTTCCTTCGGAAAATGCAAATCTTAGCCTTATTTGTTGAATGATTCACCTCTTGGAGAGCTGATTCTTTTTTTCTGGACGACAGGTTGAGATGTTTTTCCAGTGAGGAGTAGTACTTTTCCGCCTCCTTGTCAAATTTCTTCTTCCCCTCCTATGGAAAACAAATGGTTACTGGCATTATATTAGCATATTTAAATAAGATCAAAAAGTCAGTTACGTAAACTGTAAAATTACCAGAGCTGTCAATTACCCAAAACTACTGAACAATGGTTAACAAATAATACAAAGCCTTTCTCAGAACTGACTTTTTAGTGTTTTTTAGTGAATTAAGTCGGTCACACAGGTGTTCTATCGAGCAACAACAGAATCACATTAACTAAGAACATGTTGCACTAATACTTGACAACAACAAAGTGTGTCTGTGATACACAAACCCACTCCTGTCTTCCAATGAGATATGCAGTTACTGCTATAGAAACAGTTTAGCCCATAATTGATCAATTGCAAGTAAATAAATATATTGTCAAGGAAATGAAATGACATAAACCAAGCATAAAGACGATTATATACTTAATCATACATAGTTACAAGATAAGATTAATCTCTTTCTGTTCTCAGTAGACAGAGAAGAGCAAATCACACAAAACTCTTGAAAATATACACATAATCGCATTTACAGGCATTTGAATGCAGCTCTGAAATATCATCTAAAGTCTGTGGGTCAGTTATTATTAAGATTACATTCCCTGACCGATGCGTCTGTCAGATTTGCATTAGTCTAAATGCGGACTCATTAATGGCACAGGTAGTACCATAGACAGACTTCCGTGGAAATGCACACAAGAACTGTTCGTTCAAGCATACGAGAAAAAAAGTTCCAGCCAAGAGAATCAAATTACAGGAACACAAACTCACAAAGTATGCTCAATGTCATGGGTATTAAAAGTCAAGATGGTAGTTGTTGTTTTGTCATAATACAGTGACTTTTGAAAGGCCAACAATGCAGAAATGCTGTTTTGGCAGTACAATAGTATAGTTACACCATTGACCAACAGGGGCTAACTGGTCCACGGTACTCTGCTAAACCCTGACCACTTGGCTGTGTCCAAAAGCTGAAAAATGCTGCCTCCGAAAGTAGCATATGCACGTCCAAATCCAATGATCATGTGACATCTTGTCTACTGAGATACCCTCATCAGATTTTTGTAAATGTATTAATTAAATATTCACTTAGTTATCACCAAAGCTATATCTACTGCTGCGTCTCAATGTGCCTACTTATACTACGCCCTTAAAGAATGAAAAAGTACACACTTTGTTTTGAGTGTGTAGTAGAAGAGTAGGCAAGCTTTGTGACATACTATCACGTCACACAACTGCGTCTTTAACTGATGCTCTGTCGCATAGATACACGCACCCTGTCACTGTAAACTGGCCTGTCAATCATCTTGTCACAGTTAACAAAATCCACATTTCCTTTAATTTGATTTCCTACCGTATTGGAGAGAAAAGAAGTAGCACATTGATCTGCCAGTCGCGGGTCTTTCATGCTTTCATATTTTATGCATAATGATGCATTTTAAAGTTAACGACCAAACAGATGTTTATAAAAGTTCACATTGCTGTTGCAGATGAAATATAACACAGATAACATTAAATAAATATATATTTTTACCAGATTAAATGTTTAATATTAGTAACTCGAACCGCTTTTTCTAAGTCTCTAACCGCCGGTCGCGCACATCCGCTATGTTTGTAGTTTTTTTTACGCGTTTTATTCGTGTTTGTAGTTCTGAACAGAATCCTTCACCATAGCGCAATGGATTGTGGGCAATATTAGCTATTAGAGTGTGCACGGATCCACACTTCAAAAATCGACCTGAAATAGTAGACCATCCAGGGACTTTTGGCATACTCTTTTCAACATACTATGCTTTGGGAGACACTTATTCTAATCTCACATACTACTTAGGATGGATAGTATGAACATTGAGACGCAGGGTATTTTGTTGTGGATCATTAAGAAACCACACGACTGTGGACTTTATACTGACACCTATTGGTGTGGAGGCACCACTGCACAAAACTACACTTACCTGAAAACGTTACCTGGTGCACATTTTATAGGCTAGCTTTAGATGAAGAGTAACAGATGTGAATGATGAATTTAAAATTCAGATATCCATCTGCTTCTTCCATTCCCTGTCACAACTCACAAGATAACTAACTTCACGAGAGGAGATTTCCACACAAGAGAATCCACAACACTGAATCCTTCAAAAGGCCCTGACTCCATTCAGTCTCTTTTCACACCTGAGTTGTCTTGCCTGAGGCCTTTCACGCAGCGATGCAATACGTGGATTCTACAGTTATCGCTATATTCAAAGGTCATATGTAAATTTTAAAGTGCTCTATTTCTTTGCAGCAACTCAAGTTCTGTTCTGAGTGGGAGCATGGGAGATGACAGAGGGTTTGTTTGGACCACTGTCAAAAGAAGCAAGCTGGTTTATTTGAGGGCCAGGGTTAATGCAAGGCATAGCTGGTTAATGCATGAGCATATATGTGATCCCAATAATTTTTAAGCACCTCAATGCAATTTCTATCAAAAAATGTGCAAATAATTCCAAATATGGAAGTACATTTTCTGAAGAAACGATATACAGAGAAACATGCATACTGAGCATACACAACATATTCTGAAAACTGCTATAGTTGTAGTCATAGACAGTCATGCAGTGAAAGGAAACGACTAGTAAAACTTGAGCTTGTGTGTATTTTCATTCTCATGGCCCCTCCTTTAACCCTTTACTCCATATAACGGCTACTGATATGACGTAGTTAAACAGTGCGCTTGAACATTCTCACCACCACACAACATCAGTGACAAAATAATAACAGTCCTGCATCCACCGCGTTTCCAAATTCCTGACAACAATCAATAAATCATTTCAAGATTGTGTCTTTAGATGCTTCCTCTACTATGTCCAGAAAAAAAAGAAAATCGTTCCAGAGGAAACCGTAGTGTCTATATCCGACTCCTATGGGATACGAGTTAAATAATAAAACAGACAAATAAATGAATAAATACATTAGATAGTGTCTTGACAACCAATAAATTTCCCCTCGGGTTTGTTTGCTTTATATGAGAGGATGACAGAGGAATACAATATACTGGATGTCTTGGCTTGATGACATGTTTTTGTGATATGAATACTGCAAAAACTTGACTGAAAGAAACACAGATTCTCTCTCTCCAACACGAAGATGCTGAGAGAGGGATAATAAGAGACAGAGGAAAATAGGAGAATTAACAAGCTTGAAATGTATTGGGATTGCCCCATTACTGTCTTAAATCAATGGGATAACTCACTATAACCACTCACACTAGAAGTTAAAAAGCTTCAAAACAACCCAAAGAAATAAGCCAGAGGCTTAATCATAACCAGGCCCACACAAAATCTCTACAGAATTCATTCGTGTTTGTTTATTCCGACAATAATGGAAAATTTGATAAGAATTTATGCCATAAAAAAAAGACTGTAATACTAAAAAGTCTACAAATAACTTCAGAGCTTGTTTATAAGTAGGTCCATGCAGTATCTGCATTCAGAATCTAGATGAAAAAGTGGAAGTCTGCAAAACTGATTTGAATAAGAGTGAAATGTGTTACAGAGATACAGAGTACACTGCAAAAAGTGGTAACCTGCAATTGTTACGTTAAATATATATTTCTGCCTGATTTAACCCATATTAAAATTTGTTTGTATAAATTAATGTATTTAGGTTGATTTAGCTATATTAAATAATATTTTTGACTTGAATAAAACTTGGTTATTTAACTGTCACCATTTTTAGGTTACCATTTTTTACAGTGTATCAAAGGAAACTATAAATACATCATCTTACAAATTGACAATTAGATGTATTTTAAACATTTTAATGATGTGCAGTCACATGAGAGGAAAAATCATAACAGCGACCTAAAAAAAGTTTATTTTTACCAGCAGTAGGTCATGGGGCAGCCATGTTGAGATCACATGACAATCTCTACTAATAATTCCATAACAGCAATAGATAGAACAAAATATAAAATGACTGACTGACTGACTGTCAACACAAAATGGCACATTTCACACATTTGCCATAAATATAACTGTTCTAAAGGACGTTGCAGTTTCATTCATATCAGTAGCAAACTCTGGTCCACAACCAAGTTCGGAAAATAGAGATTATCATCCAAACTAACCAAACTCTGGTGTCAATGAACAAGGGTGTGCAACAAAAGTGTTAGTATAAAAACATTCCAAACATAGGGGATAAATATAATTTTGCCAATTCATATTTAATATCTCTGGAAATGTGGTGCTTCTACAGGAACAGAATCAATGCAGGGCTACACATAAGGCGCTGAGATGCGCTACCCAGTGTGATCCTCTTCTGTTGCTCCAGCAGGGTCTCCGCTGACCATCAGGGCTTTGTTTCAGACTTTCAACAATTTACTGCCGTCCTCTACTGGGATGACCTCACGTGACCTCTGCTCACGGGGGCAGTGTGAACTGCAGCCAGGTTAAAGACCGCTGTGCAACGGATGGGGCTCTGCATGACGGACAGACTTCAGACCCCCCACAGTGTGACAAAAAAAGCCAGGCAGACAAACATATGTGCATGAGTGCACACACACATACTCACAGAGAATCCTGGAGCCTGCGGAGCCACCTGGCCAGACGGGCTGATGGCACCGATTTTGAGCGATCACTGCCTCAGATGCTGACAGCTCCAAGGGGAAACAAACCAACACCCCCAGGGTTGCACTGCATAAACAGCCCAGGACTCTTTATTCTTTCTCTCTTCTGCTTTTAGAAGACATTAGCCAATATTCAGATCTCTGAGCTTGGTGCCAAATCTAAACAACTGTGATGGAATGTACTGCCATTGCTTATTACATTATGATATGAGTTCTGCGAATAAATATGATAGGATCAACTTACTAAGTACCAGAAGAGGAGAGAAGAGAGAGAAAGGACTGAGACAAGATGAGAGGAAAGGACAATATGAGTGAAGGAGACAAGAATACAAGATGAGACAAGAAGAAAGGCAGAAACTAGAGAAAATAGAGTAGAGAAAATAGATGAGATGAGCTGAAAAAAATAAAGATACAATAAAAGAGGAGAGGAGATGAGATGAGAAGATATGACCAGATGAGAGAGAAAAACAGACAAACTGAGACATGACAAGTGGAGAGGAGAAGAGAGGAGACAATAAAAGAGTGATGAGACAAGATGAAGAGAAAAGAAAAGAAGAAAACAAATTAAGATGATATGATAAGAAAAGAGGAGGAGAGGAGATGAAAAAAGACAAGATAAGACCAGAAGGCAAGAGACAAATTGAGACAAGTGGAGAGGAGAAGAGAGGAGACAAAAAAGAGTGATGAGACAAGATAAAAGAAGAGAAAGGAAAAGAAGAAACAAACAGATGACAGAAGAAGAGTCAAGAGAAGAAGAACCGAGGAGATGAGATGAGATAAGACAAGCTGAGACAAGATGAGAGGAAAAGACAGAGAACAACAGTAAAAGAGGACGAGTAAAGAAGATGACAAAAACTAAGAACATAGGAGAGGAGACAAAACGAGATGAGAGACGATAAAAGAAAAGACAAACTAAGACAAGATGAGCAGTGAAAACAAAATGAGATGAAGAGAAGAGAGAAGATGACAAGATGAGACAGGAGAGGAGACAAACTAAGATAAGATGAGAAGAGACAAAAGGAGAGGACAACATGAGGAGACAAGAAGAAGAAGAGGTAAAGACAAGAGAAAGAGAAAAAACAGAGAAGAGGATTTGATACAAAATAAGAGAGGATAAGAGAAAAGAAACTGAAACAAGAAGATGAGACAAGATGAGAGAAGAGACAAGAACAGAGGAGAGGAGACAAACTGAGATGAGATGAGAAAAGAGAAAAGAAAGAAGAGATGAGCCAAACACAAGATAAAGACAAGAGAAGAGTAGAAGACACAACACAAGATGAGAGAGGACAAGAGAAAAGAGCTGAAATTGGAGAAGAGAAGAGACATGAGATTAGACAATGTGAGAGAACACGTCAAAATAAAGGTTCCAAAAGGGGGTTTTCAGAGTGATGGCATAGAAGAACCAGTTTTGGTTCCCCAAAGAACCTTTCAGTGAACAGTTCTTAAAGAACCACTTTTTTCTTAGTGTGAAGAACATCTTAATAATCTAAAGAACCTTTTTCTGCTGGAATGACAAGGTTCCATGGTTGGTAAAGGTTCTTTGTGGAACTATTGATGCCAATAAAGAACCTTTACTTTTAAGATTGAAGAGGAGAGGACAAGATGAGAAAAGAGAAGAATAAAAGAGACAATATCTAGAGATAAAATCATAGAAGAGAAGAGAAGAATGAGGATGGAGGTAGATGTTGTTGTCTTAGTCCTGTGCTGCTCTCTAGAGCACTGAGGATCATAATTAGCTGTGACATCCTCAGCATCTTCACACAACACTTCAATTAAACTCATTAAGGTCTAATCAGTCCTCTGTTACCTGATAAGAGCAGGTGGGACATTAGATGTGCCTGAGCAGTCAGTGGAAAACAACTGAAGCTCTACTGGTGCAGTGCAGTGCTCTTGAAAAAAAAAACAGCTCTTTTTTTGGCAAATTGTCACATGGTTAATTGGACACAGAGTCCAGCGATGACAATTAAGAAGCAGCACTTCGACTTGAGCTATTTTGATGGCACTCAAAGCATGTTCTCACCTTTCTAGTACAACATATAAACCAAAGAAAAACACAAAAACAAACTTCCATAACGGATGCAGCATAATAACTTAACATAGTATAGAACAGTTCAATAAAGAAAGAAATAAAATACAGTCATTTACAATATTCTAAACACACATCATCACTTTGTGTACCAGGAGTATCTGGAATCGTGTGGATTTTATATGTTGACAAATTTTTTTTTACTAGTCAGACTTTTATATCAGCAGATGATATAAACACGTTCTTACTAGGGGTGTGCGATATTGACAAAAAAATGATATCTCGATATTTTATGGGATTTTATCGATAACGATAATTAGACGATATTTTGCTGAGTGTGTTATTGTGCTGGTATTTTAAGGACTACCGTGGACAGCTGACTCATAAATTTTTTCATATTCTTCATATTCTGTGTGGTGGTCAGTTCATACTGATAGAAATGAATCTTTTCCAATAAGTTTAAACTGATTTTTGCATTTTATGGGCATTTTTACCTTTATAAAGCCATTTTTTCTAAAAGTGTCCATTAACTTTTGAGTGAAATGCTTACATTTAATCAGGGAATTAGAATTATAAGACATTTGGGCTGTTACCAAGCAAATTAAATCAACACAGCAGCTGCATCTGAAGTGGCATTTAGCATTTAGTGGTATTTACACACATGTATTTTGTTTAATGCCAAGACATGAATGCATTAAACCTGCAATTACAAATGCATAAATAATGTTTTGATATATGAAAAATAACGTTGAATACTGATATTTGAAATGATTTAAAACATGAAAAAAGTAAAAAAAAGAAATAAACGAAAGAAAAGCCGAAATTTGAATGCCAACGCACCCTAGGTGCAGCAAATCACTGTTAATAAGTGAGTCATTGCGATTGAACCGAATCTTAAACGGTTGATTCATTCAGGAAAGGAGGGGGGGGGGGTGGGGGGGGGGGGGGGGGGGAAAAAAACGACGTCATTTTTGCTCAGAGACACAAAACATCACTGTGGCTGTATTCGGGATGATTTTTGTTGGCGAAATAGAGCAAACACAAGCAATATGTTGTCTAAAACGTAAGTCTCTTAATTAACTTATTGTTTATTGAATTCAATGTCACATTTGTAATCATGGTAATTTTTGGAGAAAAACGGCACTCTTCATGTGAAATTGAATAACTCTATGAATTGGTATATGTACATTTTCTGTCCCTATATCTTCAATTTTGTGATCATTCTAAATGCATTTTAATAGACTGAATCATGCAGTGAAAGAAAACACACTAAATGCGCACACGCAATAGTCTAGACTTCATGTAATGTATGCGTGCACTCTGTGGGTGTGTTTTGTGTTTGCTTTTCGCGATACACTTGATAATGTCAAATCGCACATCGTTAAAACAACAATTACGATATTATCACAGACGATATATATCGCACACCCCTAGTTCTTACCTGTATTCAAAGTCAGGGTTTCAACATATTTAAGTTAAAGTGCAATTTTTACATTTTATCAAAACTCAATTCATGGTGCAGAACTGCTTAATATGCTATTTGGAAACAGTGACACTGTAATGGTTTTATATTAATCATGCAAACATCTGGCACAATGAATGGCGTTACTTTGGGATGGGACTTCCTGTTTGGGGAACAGTGTCACACAGGGGGAGTGTTCAGGACTTCAGGACAAACTTTTAACTTGGTTGAAAACAATCATTTTGTAATTCCATTTGGTTTAGCTACAAGCTTGGTCCAGTTAGCCTTCTGGTAGATGATGGCAACTACATGTTTCACCAGTCTCCAATTTTTCAGAGGGCTCTTAAAAGCATAAAATAGCAATAGCTAAACAATTGGCATTGAAATGAATGGGAATGCTAAAGGCTTGCTTTCTCAAGATATTAAATAGACCTTGCTGTGTGCTTATAGTGGTGCAGAAATCACACACTGCACTTAAAAAAAAAGCAATATTTGTGATCATAAGGAAGCTGCACGGTGCCTTATTATACAAAGGATCATGACTTGTTCAAAGACCTTTAGCACAACAGTAACTAAGCTGCCATTTTTAATAATATTATGCGAACATCAGAACGCTGTAATCACAGAACTGAATACTAACAAACCGCAGTGCATTTCACTTCTTGTTTTACAAAAGCGTCGCAGAGACAAGAGTACTGTTCTTCCCTCAACATCTGATCAACCTTAGACATAAAAGCTTTTATTTCCTGCCAAGCACATAAGGGTAAAGGTCAACTTCCCACCTCTTATTTTGAAACTATTTCTGGAGGCAAGAAGCTCCTTTCACAGCTCTTATTCTGATGAAGGTTTGCAGTAATCTTTAAATCTGTCCACCTCCCGCAGACAAGACTTATTCAAAAACACACTGTACTGCACTCTGCACCAGACAGGAAGTGCCCTAGATTAGACAGACCTTCAGCGGCGCTGCCCAGATGACCTGGATGCAGACCATTCATCATGAATTTTAAAACCATAGAAAGGCCTGACAGCAACACTTCAGATACAACAGGCATCTCTGTATTTCTGTCCAGCCAGATATCATTAACTGAGTTCTAAAGTTACCTACCTAGACAACATTGTAAGGCATCATAGACCTGTTCCAAAAAGTAGACAGCATTGCATGTCTCCTTCACGGATTATGCAATCTCAGAATATACTGTGATAAACTCAGTGAGTCTTGATTGTAACATTACTTTAGAATTGTTGAAGACATGGTTTAAAATGGCAATCCAGGCTGACTAGAAATACATGAATCTGCCTACATTTCAGTTTCCAGGTGAAGTCAAGTTTCTTTTTCACACAAATTATGATTACAAGGACATGATTATTGATTAATAATTTGTCTCATAAATGGTATAATTTAACGAGAGGTGTTTTTGTCCCCAAATTCAGAAGCATGTATCGCAAATTAATTACATGGCCTTTCTATATTGTGAATATTCAATGCTAAATTATATGACAAACAGTAAAGTTTTTTAGAAAGAATAATTTAAAAACGAAAAAAGAACGATTAGGGATAATCAATCAATTATGAATAATTTACTGCCATTGTTCAATCTGCCAATTTGTAATCATGTAATCCATAAAAGTAACTGTAATCTGATTATAAGCATTTTAAAATGTATTATAATCTAATTACAAGTACTCAATTTTTTATCCAGATTACAAGTAAAAAGTTACTACCCAGCACTGGATATGGCATCAAAATGCTTTTACCATAGTGCATGATTTATAATTTAATACATTTTAATACCAATATCAATAAAAAAGCTACTTTCATAAAAAAGGTTGATGTTTACTGAATTAAAATAAACTACTTCAGACAAAAGGTGTTTAAAATTGTGAAGTGTTGAAAATTCAATTCAGTAATGGTAAACTGTGTATATCCATACATGTACATTTTAACCCCAAATCTTGTTTTTAAAAAGTCCAGTAAACTTTTTAATTTCCATTTATTTTGAAAAGTTTTTCATTGGAAAGTATGGATAAAAACTGATCTACTAAACAGCTGCCAATGTAGATGGTAGACATCTAAAAACATACTGGTTTCTTAAATTCAATATTTAATCAAATTGAGAGTTACAAACGAAAGGACGGGTGTCTATCAGTTTCTGAAGTCTGTGAACATAAAGTACAGATGGTGTAATTCTTGCTCATGATTACACAGTTGCTCGCCGCTCACAATGTGCTTCTTTCTTTCAGTAACTGCATGTTTGCACAATGTTCCGAGTTTTACGGTTACCTTGAATGTCATCAGATATGCGCTGGTCTAGGGAAGTGGGAGTGTGTCGAGATTGAAGGTGCAAGTTTTTGTGTAAGCGAGGTCTTGTCTGTGAATTTCTGAGTGGTTAAGGACATAAACAAAGCCTCAGCTCTTTCTTTGACCAGGGTTAGCTCAACCTGCCGGCTGGAAATGCAAGGTCTCGAACTGAATACTGTACATCCACAATCTCAGTGAGCCACTTTTTTGTAACGTGTACCTTGTAAGATAGAATCATAACTGAAAAGGAACCTCACAAATTAAACTGAAAACACACCTACATACAGCTATGCATGAAGTGCCACACTGATGCCCTGAAGATATGAAATCTTCTTGAGGTGTGACTACAACCTCAAAAATTTTTACGCTAGGGGCTCCAAGGCGTGTCATAAACATGATCGTACATGTTGATGCAAAACAAACACTCTGAACACACACATTTCCACATAATCAACACTTCTCTTTCTTCACTTCTTTCAAACTGCTTTTACGTGCTATGAATCAAAAGAAGCCTTCATCGTAAGATATCTAACTATATACTGTATAGGAACTTTTTAGAAGATGAATCTCATTTTTGTGGTCTTCTGTTTGCCATTCTGTCTGCCTAACCACTTAGTCAATCTCATAACGGCATGTTTCATTAGCAAAGTCTCGGTCGGGGCAGATGTTCAATCACCCCCTGCCTTCTGCCACCTGCTCCAGCCACCGTCAGTCCAGAGGTGGCTTCACACGTGCCTCGTATCTCCAGCCGTCACTGTGACAGAAAACCACGGGCCCACATCCATCATTACTCCATATATCTCTGTAGGCCTTGATGATCTAACTTCTGCTGGGCAAACGGGTACTTTTTAAAGTTTGTGAGGTGATTTTCATTTCCAGTGATATCGCTGACTTGTTTCAACCCAACTTTGGGTCAAATATGGACTAACCCAACCATTGGGTTAAATTTTTACATTCAAATTTTAACCCAAAAGTTGGGTTAGTCCATATTTGACCCAAAGTTGGGTTGAAAAAACCCAGCATTTTTTAGAGTGTATTTAAACTGAACTGAGCTGGATGATGACATCACTGAATTGAATGATGAACTGTCTTTAACTGAAAAATGAGTGTTTACTATTGTCATCTTGCATTATTGACACACTATTTTCCTAATTAATGCGGTTCAGTTGCTTTGACACAATCTGTATTGTTAAAAGCGCTATATAAATAAAGGTGACTTGACTTGATTTTTAAAGTACATTTTGTGTGAGATATTAAATTCTATCAGATACAGAAATGGAATTTTGCCATATCAAGCTAAATTAATAAATTTTAATACTTGTTGTGGTATAATTATTCCTTTAGGAAGTTAACAGGGTTGACAGTTTATGTTATGTTAGGTTATGTTACAGTTAAGTTTGATCTATTTGACTTTACATGTTTGGTGCTTGAAGTCATGAAACTAAAATGGGCTTTTAGAATGAGAATTTAAATGTGATGTTTTGAGGGTTAAAGTAAGGTAACAGGGTTGACAGTTTTATGTTTTATGAATTTGACTTTACAAGTTTGGTGCTTGAGGTCATGAAACTAAAAGGTGCTTTTAGAACGAGAATTTAAATGCAATGTTTTGAGGGTTAAAGAAAGGTAACAGGGTTGACAGTTTTAGGTTTTACATATTTGACTTTGTTTTGTGTGTGAGGTCATGAAACTAAAAGGTGATTTTAAAATGAGAATTTAAATGTGATGTTTTGAGGGTTAAAGAAAGGTAACAGGGTAGACAGTTTTAGGTTTTACATATTTGACTTTGTTTTGTGTGTGAGGTCATGAAACTAAAAGGTGCTTTTAGAACGAGAATTTAAATGCGATGTTTTGAGGGTTAAAGAAAGGTAACAGGGTTGACAGTTTTAGGTTTTACATATTTGACTTTGTTTTGTGTGTGAGGTCATGAAACTAAAAGGTGATTTTAAAATGAGAATTTAAATGTGATGTTTTGAGGGTTAAAGGAAGGTAACAGGGTTGACAGTTTTATGTTTTACGTATTTGACTTTACAAGTTTGGTGCTTGATGTCATGAAACTAAAAGGTGCTTTTAGAACGAGAATTTAAATGTGATGTTTTGATGGTTAAAGGAAGGTAACAGGGTTGACAGTTTTATGTTTTACATACATTATTTGACTTTAATTGTTTTGTGCTTGAGGTCATGAAAGTAAAAGGTGTTTCTTAGAGAATTTAAATGTGATGTACCACACAAAAGTATATGGTAACAGGGTTGACAAATAATCTGTGAACAAAACTTCACATATCTTTACTATCAAAATATCATAAATATATAGACACAGTCTAGTTGCACTTAGCTCTAATCTGCTAAATGTGACTACAAGTCATGAAGATATTAAAATATTATAAACAGCAACATGATTTTCTGTTAAGCTACTTCGAAATAATGTGCATATAGGCAATACAAATAAATTTGACCTGACTTAAATGCTAGAATTCATTTTCATAATTTTGTTTAATAATCAAAACTGTAAATATGTGTAAGTAAACACAGGAAAGATTAGGCACAGACAAAAAGAAAATAACACACAAAAAGTATATAATAAAGTAAAAGCATTTTTATAATATTTCTAGAAAATGCCACATAACACATTAGTTAGCATTAACAGAGTACAAGTTGGCACTAGCTAGTCATTGTTGAAGTTATGTATATGAGAGACACAGATGTTTTGTAGAATGACCCAGCTGGTTTCTATGGCCAAATTGGTAAGTAACATTTTTATTATCAATGAACTATGCAAACCTATTTTCATGGCAAAGGTAACAAATGGTTACTGTAATTTTTAGTTCAGTGAACTAGATAATACTGTTGGCAATAAATGTATCGGCATATGTTAAGTTTGTGGTCCAGTTTGAGAGTGCAGTTTTATTTATTTATAGATTTCTGAGCTGATATACTGATTTGATGACCTGTTGGTGCCAGTTTTATGAGACGTGGCTCACAGGGAATTACACATGCCAGTCTTAACACCATTAGCTGAGATCATTAACTTCTGTTCTGGGGTAGATACGTATGTGCCAGTGAGTGACATTTGCAGAGGAAGGGAAAAGTGAATAAGACAAATGTGAAAAATAAAACTAAATACCAATAAGTCGAGTATTTGTTTTAAAACAGCAAAAAAAAAAATAAAAATAAACATTCATTGTAACTGAATATGGAGAAGGGCGAACACTACAATTCTACCAAATCTGTCCTCATGTTCCTTTAAAATTGCACAGCTTGTGATTCTGAGCTTTGACGACCCATATGTAATGGCTCTCCCAAAGTAAAAACTAGTGATGTCAAGACCGATTAATCGCATCCAAAATAAAAGTTTTTGTTTACATAATATATGTTTGTGTACTGTGTATATTTATTATGTATATATAAATACACACACATACAATATATATTGACAAGATTACATGTATATACCTTGATTATTTATGTTTTATATTTTATACTATACATAAATATTTAAGATAGCAATATATAAACATAACATATTTGTCTGAAATATATACTGATGTGTTTTTGGATATATATATACATAATAAATGTGTACAGTATATATACACATATTATGTAAACAAAAACTTCTTATTTGGATATGCGAGTATCGTTTGACAGCACTAGTAAAAACCTTGTTCCTGTGACGTGCCGAGGTGTTTGGCCAACAGGAAATAAATTGTTCGGGCTTTGGGCTTGAGCGGCCCTTTTATTGGCCACTGACCTCACTCCGTTAACCAGCTGGAGCTGCAGCAAGGCTGTAATTCCCTAATAAGGGCGTCTATACCTCCCAACCACCCTCTGAACACTAAATTTGAGCAAGAAGGAGGTCTGGCAGCCGGCTGATCCTCCACATTCCCATAATCCTTTAGTAAGTCTCCTGACTCCACAGCTAGTGTTCAATCCTTTCTCCACATTTAGAGTATGTTTATAGTAGAGGAGAAAGGTATAAGCTATTAAAAGCAAGTGGTTGAAAAGGAGATAAAGAGTGAAAGAAGAGACTTGGGTGATGACTGTGATAAGTGCACTTTCTGCAGAGAGAGGTTGAGGTGAATGTTTAGTTTACAAAAACAGAGTGAGATATACAACAGTACAATAAAAAAGGCATATAAAATCATGCCTATATATAGTATATAAGCATGATTAGTATATATATTCTGAAAACAGCTTTTGTGTGTGTGTGTATGTGTGTGTGTGTGTGAGAGAGGATTTTCTCATTAGCTCTCAAATCTAATTTGCACAACTATATAATCAAAGTTGCAGCATCACAATCGGAAGCGTTTGACCTTATGTGATATTAATCCTGGCACAAATATAAAGCTTTGCCACAGCTGAAGATTTGCAGCGAACAATGTGAATTCATGAAACATTGATTTTGTTTCTAAAATCATTCCTTTCCACAATTATGTACAAACAGCAATTATATAATCTATACAGGATTTACACATTCTACCTATTTTCACGAATAAAGTCTATTTTACGGAAGAGGATCAATATTCTACTAAATTTTTCATTTTGTTTTCCATAGAAGAAAAGAAAATCATGTGGGGAGGAAATAATGACAAAATTGATATTTTGGGGTAAACTATACCCACTATACTATATATATTTTTTTTGTACTGAAAAGTAAGAGAGAGCTTCACAACACCACAATGGTTGATCTCAATTAATGAGAATCCGCCTCTGCTTGCATTGTGTCCACCCATCCGCTCAAAAGCAGAGAGAATACTGGTCCTCTGGTCCTGCAAGTGAACCTTACACAAAGCACAAGCCACATGCACAAACCCTTTTCATGCAAAATAAATCAAAAGTGGCTTTGAGGTAGGAATATAAATCAGAGGGCCTGGGTTATATACAGATGGTTGAACCTAACACTCGCCCCAAGGAAGACACTCAGCATGTGTGTTTGAGTGTATAGGTATATATTTATTTCGGACTGAGTGTAGTTGTATATATGTGTGACTGAATATGTGCGTGTGATCTTTCAGACCCCAAGGGGCTCAAACTGCTGAACATTTTGATGTTGCTTATTTTAATGTATAATGAGTTTCTACCTTACAGCGATGCAGCCAAGTGTGTGTGTATGTGTGTGTGTGTTTGGAAACGTGTTTGAGTGTAGACTGTGGACAAGTTTTGTTTGGACTATGTTCCACCAAAATCTGCCACTGCGTTGTTTATGATTTAAAATATTCCTTATAAGGTGTTTGCTGTTAGCATGGTTTGAATTTATTATTATTATATGTCTGAAGATAATAATATTTTATGAATGTTTAGCCATTACGAGAGTTCCTTCATACCACTAACTAAAAAGTGCAATTCAATTACCATGTTTGCCATGCTGTGTAGTATCTTTGAAGTATCTTTGTATCTAGGTGCACATCATAGTATTCTTATTGATTTATTATTGTATTTTTTTTTTTTTTTTTTTTTTTTTTTTTTTTTTTTTTTCTTTATTTTTTTTCTTGGGTACCACCACAGTAATTTGCAGTACCACACAGTGGGCCTCATTTATCAATCTAACGTAGAAACGAGCGTAGATCTGTGCGCACAAATCAACTTCCGACAGAGTTCACGTGTGATTCAGTAAACATTCGTATGCCGCCAATCTCATCGTATGAATGATCGCACGTTGATAAATGTGGCGGCAGAAAACAATCGTCATTTGAATATCACGCCCCTGAAAACACCCTGGTTTAGAAGCCTCACCCCTAGAGTTTACAACATGGAGAAACGAAACCCGGCCAAAAAAAAGGAAGTAATCTCGAGAAAGAGAAATTGATCTTACTCTAGAAACACCTGTTAACCTTGTAATTGCAAACAATTAAGCTACATTAATATATGTAATTTATATATATATTAAAATACTGGTAAATATAAAAAGCCTATTTAGTTCCCCTCACTCTACAACAAATATTTTAAATTTAACGGTATTCAGAACAGAACAAGAATGAAAAATAAGTAGTTATAAAATGACATATTCAACTATAAAATAAATCTAATTAGGCTATAGTGGCATTCATTATAAACAGCATACAAATGTCAAGAAAAACTGAAACGGCATTGGGCTCACGAGCCTGTCTCATACCACAAGAATCCAAATGTTTCCATTTTTGCCATATTTGTAACATTTGGTTGCTAAACTATTATTCATTATGTAGCCTAAACATTATACTTCACTCATGTTCTAATATCAGCATAAAATCCTTATGGCAAAAATTTTTTTGTTTGGGCGCTGCACGCTGATTTCACAGCGGACCTTTTTAAATAAACAGTGTAACTTATGTTTGGTTGACTGCATTTTAGTTTGATGATGAATGGCTGAAATGTCAGGCAACGGTAGAACTAATGTTGTTTGTGTGTGCGTGAGGCGCCTGTGCGATCAGATGGATATAAATCAAATAAAGATATAAAGAAAAGTAATAAAATGCATTAAGAGTGTCACAAAAACGAGCGTAGCCTATACTTGTTGCACAGTGTTTCCTTTTGTTAATCTGTTAATTATATTATAGCCTATTATATATTTTGTGTGATCCTATTTATTTTATTCCTTTTATAGACTTAATTTCAGTTTTTCTGCTTTCACAGAAGCGTTGCAGGTGCATGATGCGACGATTGAATCCTCACGGTCTTGTTTATGCTGCTATTTGCGCATATAAAGCTAAAGCCCTGTACAAAACAACAACAACAACAAAAAAAGACATCCTAATCTTACTGGTTAACGATCGACTAATGAGCTTCGTTTGACGGTTAGGAAAATAAAAATGAACAAAATGCTGTCATTCTACAATTCTCCACTGTCAAAAACTTGCGTACACGAGCGGAGACCAGACGTGAGATTTGATCGTAGCCACCGCTCACGTCCATATTGATCAATTCCAAGTTTTTCGTTGAAACGACCGTACGCCCAATTTTCTGTCGCACGTTCGTTTCGTAAATGAGGCCCAGTACCTGCATTAAAACATACAATACAAATGTTTTTAAGATGATGGTTTATTTATGCTTTTCCACACAATATATCTTGCTTAATCACTATTTTAAAGGCATTGTAGTTATTTTTTTGACTGAACTAAAGCATAAAAATACCATAATATATTTGCAGATTTTTAGGAAACATGCTAAGTTCACATATTTGTTTCTTCAACAAACAATGCTACAGTCAGTTATTCTGCCAGATGCAAAAATTGGAAGTGACCTGATGGCCTACACAATGCAACACATTGAAAGCACTATAAGCCTCAATTTCATACCACTTTTGAGAAGTACAGTGACCGTACCATGGTACAATGATGGTATCACCATATCTCTCAATATATACACTACCAAAGAATTGTTCCTTCACATAATAACACAGTACTAGCAAAAAGTATATTGTAATACTAAGCTCCTTATTTGTTAGTTGTATGAAGGCAGACTTGTAGTAGCTGAACATTCATAAAATATTACTCTCTTTATGTATTTAATATATGCATCAAATCATGCTAACAGTGAAAACTTTATAAGGAATCATTTAAATCATAAATACACAGTAGTAACAGTGTTTTGATGTACACTTACATAATGAATTGTTGCCGTATTCATATACTACGGTATTTACTTGGTATTCTGAGATACTTTAAATAATAAATGGCAGGGCAAACATGTACTTTTTAGGTATTAAGGCACTCTTGTAATGGCTAAACGTTCATAAAACATTACTATGTTCAGGTATTTATTATATCCATCAAAACATGCTAACAGCAAAAACCTTATAAGGACTAGTTTAAATCCTAAATAACCCAGTAGCAGATTTTAGCTAAATATATTCCAAATAAGATTTGTCCTGTCTAAACGCAAACACGTTTCCAAACACACACACACAAGCATAAATAAGTCAGTAGCATATTTTAGCCTCGCTGGTACCTAGACCAAATACCAGGGTATTTTTGGTTATTGTCTAAAGTGATATAGGATGACTTACCTTGGTTGCTCCGATCTGCTCTTTCCGGAATCTCTCCAAGGGTGTGATCAGGACATCATCAGCATTCTGTATCTGCAAACAGTCAAGCACAGAAGCAAGGTATTTCATGAGAAAACCATCTTCATTAAACTACATGAACTTCTGTGAGGTTCACAGCTTGAATTAAAGTTAGAAGGCACATGTAACATTAACGCCAAAAGCTGAGAATTTTAACAAGCTCACTTTTATGAGCAAATTTGTGGTGCGAGTTTACATTTCTGCTTGTGAGAACATTCACACTAACACTTCAGGAGAGCAGTAATGATTAGTGTGATAAAACTTCATTCATCAGTATTCATTTAATGAGAATTCCAGAGCACACTGCTGCAGTACACGCCACGACTATTCAAATTAGGAAAATTAGCAATAATATGAACACTGTGAATTTGAGCAAATGGTTTTTTGTTTTAAACAGGCCATGACCGACGTTGTCAGGCACACCGACGTTGTCAGAGCCGAGAGAAATATAGCCCTCAACAAGCAGAGGAGGAGTTTTACGTCCACAGATACAGTATTAAATATGTCTCAATATCTCTATATCATGCGCTCAAAAAGCCCCTCACAGCACACTGACAGAGATAGCAGGAGACTCTGTCAGTTACAGCATCAGTCTGTGCGTGTTTGTTCGCCTACACTGTTCCAGATCCCAGGGTGTTCTGTGTGCAGACATATAATAATTACAGATAATGCTTAAAGTAACCTTTATACACTCTAAAAAATGCTGGGTTAAATATAACCCAGCGCTGGGTTAAAAAGGGACAAACCCAACCGCTGGGTCAAAACAACCCAATAGCTGGGTTTGTCCCTTTTCAACCCCAATTTTTTAGAGTGTAGAAGAATAAACATTCCCTGACACACTTTGCACAGGTATCACGAAAGGCATCTATTGTGCATGTGTCATAACCAGAATATTTGTGAAAGCCAGAAGCAGCTTTAACTGTACAGAACCTTAAACTGCATGCATGCATTTTAAGATTGTTCATGTTGTGCCCAAGAACAACTGAGAGCAGGATCCTAATTCTATAAAGGTCAACAGTGCCTCTGCACACGGTTGATGAATTATGTCTATGATTGGCTTTCCTGTAGTGCTTTTTGTTGCACAGCTGAATCAGCCTGCTTCTGAACATGCTGTTCATTCCTACAGGCATGTCATGGAGGGGGTGGAGAGTGCTGTCCATGATGTTGTCCAGCAGCTTGGACATCATTCTCCTCTCCTCTACAACCTCCAGATTCTTCTGTTCCTCTCCAGTGAAAAAGTCTGCTTTCTTGATGAGCTTGTTCATCTCCAGCATTACTCCCAGAGCCCCAGCTCACTACAGTGTAGAACAAGGCAGTCACATCAACAGACTGAAAGAACATGTGCAGCTACATACACCTGAGAAAAACCTGAGATTTCATTGCTCTGGCCCTTTTTAAAAAGATGAAGAGTCTCAGTGTTTTTTATCCAGTCTGCTGTCAATGTGAACCCCAAAGGTTTCAAACCAGGGATCTATGATATGATATTATATTAAACTGTTCCAGTCCTTGATTCTGATTGGAAAATAAGCAATCAAATAAACATAGCTTTAGAAAGAAATATTTATTTGACTCAGCATCGAATTTATTACACCTAAACTTATAGGCTACAGTTACCATGATTTTTTTTATCAGCTGCTGAATTTGAATTGGTATTTACAGACCGTTTATTGCAGCTCGGAGATAGCATGAATGCATTTACACTGCAATTTTAAATGCCATAAATAATGCAGTGAGATTATTAATGGGTGTTAAATGGACAGTTCACCCAAAAATGAAAGTTCTGTGTTGCACAGAGATGCACAACAGTTCTGCTGTGCCTTTATAAATTATAGTGGTGTGTTTTGCAAGTTGAGCAAAAACAGACAACAATACTGTGTCTAAAATAATTGACTAACTTCTTATTAATTAAACTCTTGTATAAAATGTATATTTGCATTCATGCTTATTTCAGACAAAAACACACTCATTCTCCATGGTGAATAGTGTTAACTATATGGTATGATATAAATTTGAAACAAAAACCCATACAGGGGCATTTTTGCTCCAATATCCTGAACTTCATGCTATAGGCTACATCATGCAGTTCTTTTCTTACCCTGCCTCATAACATTATAAGACAACAAGATACCTAAATATAGAATACAGATGGCTGAATATTCAAATATTATAATTATAGTACAATGTTGTAAATGCAAAAAAAGAAACAAAAGAATAAGTTAAAGTCTGCGTGAACTGGAAGTTGAACTTCATTTCAGTATAGTGATGTATTTCCAACTGAAACAGCCTATTGATGCCCGGCCAGGGTTTTATTTACGCTCCCTCCTTCTCCACCTCAGAGCTCATACACCGAATGGAGGAGCATGGATAAGCATATTCGGCCCAAGCATGCCATGCCCGCATCAACTTGACGTCATCGGCAAGCATGCCATTATAGAGTGGAAGCAAATTTTCAGATTTTGATTAAACATGACCAAGACAAACCATTGTTTTTAGTGGATTAATTTAGTATGGATTAATTGTTCACCTCAAGACTAACAATGTACGCTAACAAACTAAACAAGTTTCATTTTGATTTCATGAAGACTTGTAAAAAATATATGTAAACAAAAGAAACCAGAATATATAAGCTACATCAAAGCAGCAAATATACCATGTATTTATGTCATGTCTTTTTAATGCTAATTAAATACCGCTCACACAATTTTCCTTCAAGTACATTTCTGCAGTGCATTGCAACTGCCATTAAGATGAACCGGAATGCAAGTGTAAGGTCCGCGCACCTGGCCCAAGGAAGGTATCCATTGGCGGATGAAGGTCTCTTGCGTGTTTGGTTTTTTCAGCGCGCAGAGTTATTCAATTTTAGGTTTAACTCAATCTGACTCCAATTTAGTATCTGAATTCTAATTTAGGTTGAAAAGCACATTGGTTGTTTGTCGGTCTCTGATTAATCTTACATTTGATTATTCTAATTAACTCCTTACTTTGTATTTTTTCTCGTTCACTAGGAATCTATTGTCGCTTAGGATGCCTCACGCCGGCCGATGCGTGAGCTCCACGATCACAAAACTCGCCATTCTAATCCTTATTCAGATGTTTGTGGCTATGTTTAGCCCCCGACGCTACCCATTAATAGTCCGACATTCATCACGGTTTCTTCTAGCCCACCTTGGCTAACCCCGCCGCTGATAGCTTTCGTACAACTTAATTAACCGCAAAGTATTAAGCAGCGTTTCTTCTAGACCACCTTTGTCCCCCTAGACCCCGACCTAATCTAACTTCTACACCTTATTATGCTAAATTATACATTGTTACCGGGAACTGAGTACAACTTAACCTATGTCAGCGGTGTTAGTCCCAGAAATTTAAAACTCTCCCCTTATTCGCCCCAGCTTTCATCTCTTAGATTCTATGTGCACGTAACCTGGCACCAGATTTGCGGACAACATCAACCTCACTTAATTACGGGAAAATCACCTTCTATAGTCAGAATAAATTAAAATGTAACAATTTATAATCAGGTAAATATGTATTATGCCAATTATCTCCACAGCCAATCCAACGTATCATATCAATACAAACATCAAACTCTCAAAGATAAATCTAAGAGTAGAAGATACATACCTGGAGTAAATTATTAGAGTATTAGAAAAAACATAGTACGAGTTGTTGGATACACTCTATACTCGGGCTCCCTGCTACAGAATCGGCGCTGACCCTTTTGCTGCATCCTTTAAATACAAAACCAAAGAAAACATCCTCCACATGGAGGGCCTTCCAACATGTGTAATTTGCTTAAGCATGTCCCCAGACCTGGTGGTCTACACCTCAATGGAACAAAGGTATTTGCTGATTGTGCTCTACGTAATCAAGTTTCTCTTACTCTAGGACGTATATCTTTTAGGAAGATTAGACAATTGTACCACTGCCTGAAACTATTCAAATGACGACCCAACAATACTGTAAACTTATTTGCATTCATTTAGAACATTTCTTCGTGACCATTTGAGTGAATCCCAGTGGAGGGAGGAGATTAAAAGCACAGATGCCTATTTGAGAGCGGCGTTTCCCGCACCACCCCTCTGTGGGGTGTCCTGAAGATGCTAGTGCATTGTTTGCCTCTCAGGAGATCGAAGTATTCTAGTTTCTTTTATCCTTACACAGATATTTCTCTCTCCACGTATTATAAACCTCCTTTCCCGAAACCTGCAACATTCCAGGTCAGTATGCACATCTGCGTATGTGGAGCAGACCTGCCGTGGCGGTGTGACATGACACTCGGTTTGATTAACACGCCGTTATTCCGCGCCGTGAGGGTGTGTGATAAAGCTATAACACAGCACATAATACCTGGTCTAATTTTAGAGAGACCTTTCTCCTCCACCCTCTCTGGAGAGCATCTCTCTCTACCCATAAATCAAAAAGAATTGTTTTCATTGTCTCTAAAACCCCCTGAAACACACGGTCACCCTCACCTTTGCCTGACAAAGGCACACAAACCTCATCTACATCCGAATGCTCGGTGATTAGCCGCAAACCCCAAACCCTGCACGGCTTCTATCAGTTTCACATTTCAGTCCTTTGTTTTGTTTCAATTTAGAAAGCACTGCTTCATTGGTATTCAAAAACGGCCCCCCTGAGCCTTGAATGGAGAATTTCGAAAGCGTAACTTTATCAAGGAATTACTGGTTAGATTAATATTCCGACACGAGAGAAGAACTGCGACGCGAGCATCATCCCTACGGCTAGTGGAGACGATAAACGCTAACTGGAAAGTAACTCAATAACTACTCCAATTTCCAGCTCATTCCTTGATAATTATTTTATGACCAATGAATAAAGCATGTGTATTCGAAACTCTGAACAATCCGTAGGGCACAAACAGTATCTTCCCTTAGATCTGAAAGGGATCCGATCTATATGATTTTAATGCATGAGTTGAATCGACACCCTGGCTGCACTTTATTAGCCGTTTGGAGTGGAAAGTCTTCACGGCTGATTTCATACCGTCTTAACTTCCCTGGCTGTAGAGCAAAACATCCTGCGCTGCAGTGCTCAGACACTGTGACTAATCTGAATCTGAATGACTTGATATCAACAGTGAAGGTTTTCATTGCATTTTTTCCCTCTGTAGTTGTGGAGGCAGTTCTCAGGACACTTGACCTTTGGAATTCATTTCGGGATGAGCTGCCGTAATCATCCTTATCTGGAATGGCCTGTCTTGACGGGGCCTTTGAAGAGAGTCTCACCTGTAGGGATCACATGTCACCGGAGACATACCAGGGACATAAAAAAAGGCTTAAATCCAAAAACCAATTGCTTTATCATGTGGCAAGTTTATGTAAAACATACACGCAAAAAGCTGGAGTGAATCGATTTTACATTTCACTCCTTGGAACTGTTTAACGCCCCAAGAGACATCATGCCACGAGGCCTAAATACAATGCTAAAAGATGTGAAAAGCACAAAAAAAAACCACAAATAAAAATAAAAAAATCTAAAGCATAAGCACAAAGGAAAACAGTGTGTCTGTGAATAAATATAGATACTTTATCGCTTTTTGTCATATTATTGTGAGTAGTATGGTTAAAATAAGCATATGTTAAAAAAAAAGATTTGGAACATATACATTTCAAAGTACATTATTTTAGATATACATGCAAATGTGTGTGGAAAAAGAACTAACTCAGTTCCTACTTTTTTCTTGCATATAAACTGAAATAACCGAAAATGAAATATTCAATAATTAACACTCCCAAAAAATTTTGATGTATATCAACAATTAAACTGCACGTAAACACCACTAGATATGAGAGTTCAGAGACATCTAAAATTATAAATTTTAATGAAACACTAAAGAAATCAGTATGTTTTTTAAAAGCACTGAAAAATATATGAAGTTGTTAGCAATCAAAACTTTTACTTAATCATATGATAGACTCATCAGCTCTTTCAAGTTACTCATAAAAACTTTTCATAAGAGATCAAAGCAAATGCCTGCAAGGAACAAAAGCACCTGGTTCATCCCGGGCATCTGAGAACAGTCGGCAGTGATCTATATACGACTCTAATTGGCGTCAGTGAGGTTGACTGCAAAAATTTGTCTGCTGAATTCATTTGGATGGCGTTCAACAGATCTCGCAGCATGCATGCCACCGATGAACCTAAAGAGAGAAGGAAATCCATTTTGGCTCTGCAGCGTTACCCATAAGGCATTTCACCAGCAAAGTACATCTAATTTTTATGATGAACTCGTATTGATTTTTCATGACAGCATTATCTCAATTAAAGGGGTCATATGATGCTGCTAAAAAGATCATTATTTTGTGTATTTGGTGTAATGAAATGTGTTTATGCGGTTTAAGGATAAAAAAACACATTATTTTCCACATACTGTACATTATTGTTTCTCCTCTATGCCCCGCTTTTCTGAAACGCGTCGATTTTTACAAAGCTCATCGGTCTGAAAAGCGAGGTGTGCTCTGATTGGCCAGCTATCCAGTGCGTTGTGATTGGCAGAATACCTCAAGCGTGTGACGGAAATAATAATAATAATAATATAGTCTTATTATCATAGGAAATGTATGCCCTTAACTAGTTGTGATGCCCTGTCGGCCGGAGCGACGAGACAAAAACATTAAAACCCATTCTAAACGAGGCATTCGTTGCATCCAGTATAATTATTACACATAATTATGGATTATAATGACTTAAACTGTCCTTTTACGCGTTGTGTTGCATCGCGCCGCGTAAACATAAAAACATGTCTGCACATTTGTGATCGGGGAAATGACAAACAACAAGCGCTACTTTACAATGCTCAAAACTCGTGTTTGAATCGTCATTGGCAAATTCTTTAAATATGAAAACGTTCTTGGTCTGTGAGTCAGAACAGACGGCATTGTAGTCTACTCTACCGGGATCAAGAAACAGTCCTCCATAAAATATGCTGAACACATCTGAATATTTGGGTGAACGTTCTGGACACAGTGTGTACAATACAACTTACCCACTGATTTTAGCGTTGTCCTCTTGGAAAGCCACACAAGTAGTTTCGCGTTCACAAGAAAACAGCGTCACACACTGCAGAGTTGATGTGAGTGGAGCCAGCGGCTTAGGTGAGCGGTGGCTCGAGTGAGCAGAGGCCGGCTTGAGTGGGCAGAGGCGGGCGGGCTTGAGAACGGAGCGGCCGGCAGATTCGACGAAGGAGCGTTCAGCGGGCTTGCAGCAACCACATGTGACGACCACGGCTGTACTCTGCTTCGTCCACGGTGAAAGCCAATCCACAGCGCGAAGTTGATGTATATCCTCAGCGACCAGCACGGATCAGCTCTAGGGCATGACGAAGCGGATATCATCCTCATTTGGAAGACCAAACAAAGTAGTTTCGCCTTGCACAACAAACAAAGCGCTTCACGACCATTGGCGGCGGCGGCGGACAAAAAAACAATACTACAGTGAGAATAAAAGTAACGCCTTCTTTCTTTGAGTGAACATTCGGGCGCCGTTATGCAAATCTTCCCACATCGTGACGTAGATATGTGGGGGCGTGTTAGAACGAGCCGTTTTAGGTAGGCGTGGTTGACTCATAACTTTTATAAAGTTTTAAATATCTCTTTGGATTTGAGACTTTAGTCTTTGCAACTTTACAGATCTTCTTTATGCACCAAGAGCTTGTAACACTCCAAAGAGAAAGGAAAAATTGAAATCGCATATAGAACCCTTTAAGACATCAATTAAGTTGTGATTATGCTAAGCGCGCTCTCAGCGAGACACAAATCTCACCGACCCGTTCTGCCTCTTTAGGTGCTGATATAGCCTAACCTGCTTCCTTGAACAAACCCTAACATCCTTCACACGCTGGTTACACGCTCATTTAAGGTAATGCAAGATGTACTCAAACTTCTTATTGGTAGAGGTGTAAGGCAAAGAATGTCCTGTTTTGCCCAAAACAGGCAGATGTTAAAAGAGAGCACTGTGGCAGGTTGCTTCACTCTGGTCCAAGGGGAATAAAGCACTTTTCAACATTCCACTCAATTCCTGATGGAGCTTTTACTTATTCAAGGAAAATGGCAGACTGTGCTTTAACTAAAAAAGTTTGGAATAATTATGATTTTTTTTCATGTCTTGTGGTCACCAAGGGTGCTTTTATTTAAT
Organism: Sinocyclocheilus anophthalmus; assembly: GCA_018155175.1. NCBI lineage: Eukaryota > Metazoa > Chordata > Actinopteri > Cypriniformes > Cyprinidae > Sinocyclocheilus > Sinocyclocheilus anophthalmus. Next base: position 42,365 of record JADLZN010005089.1, read on the forward strand.
CAAAAATTAAATGCTGCTGAGCAGAAGAGCCGTCTTTTAAAACATTAGAAAATATTACAGATCCCAATTTGAACACTGTGTGAATGTTATAATAAATGTATGAACAAAGCTGTTGAAATTATTATCATTATTATTGTCTTACTTTTTATTTTATTTTACAGAACAACAGTAAAATTACAATACTAACATTTATGAATGTTGATGGAGTTCTTGCTTTTTCTCAACTTTTATTTTGGAGGAAACGCACAGGAAGACCTCAATGCTTATTTTTGTCGACAACAGATTTATAAATGCGTCTCATTACGAATACGTCGCACGTATCGCAATGGTTGTCTTATAAAAAATCATAAATGGGATGAGCAATGGAGTAAACATGTTTCAGCGCAGATTTTCCTCACGCTTTGGACTTTTGGAATTCATGCGTGTATTAGAATACATAACATTCTGCAGTTTATTTACTAATTGTTTAAGGCCATTTCGCGATTTCAATCATCATACAGTAACCAGCAACAATCACCCCTTCCTCTTCTCATTGAAGACATGCGCTGCAGTACTAAACAGTCTCTCGCTGTCGGTGCTTGTAATGATTGTTGCGTCTTTCTCGGACATTTTTTAAATCAGGAGGTTCAAACTCATTTTACCTGAGGGACACTCAACAGTTCTGGCTGCCATCAAGGGCCAGTTGTAACTGTAAGGACTGTACAAAAGTTACGACTCCTTTAAATATGTTAAATACCTGTCTCTTTTTTGATTTATTACTTATGAAGTTACAAATTATTGCATATGGCATTTGCAGAGGTAAAATATATGTTATGCGCTGTGTTATTTAACATAAAATCCTTTTAATTGATCATATCAGGTTCCGAATCCAATTGTAATAAAGCAAGTATAATCCCCCCAGGTCATACATGAACATTGTCTAAATTTTTGTTACATTTATGTACAACAAATAATTGTGAGTCTGATAGAGTGTGACAGATATAGGGCATTAAAAAAAAAAAAACAAATGAGTCCGGTATCTTTGAACGTGTGTATAGGCACGATTTTGTTTTGTATTTGGTCTGCGATTTTTTATGCAGAAAAACTTGACTTAGGGGCCTGATACGCACGTGTTTGGTGTGCATATGATACACAATCAATGCTTGCGGTAGAAGAAATGAAGTGGTGCTCACCCCCACTCCCCCACCCAAATATAAATAAATACAAACTAAAGTACTAAAAAAAGTACTTTTTAATTTTCATAATTTGCAATGAATGTATGTATATAGCACCAAAATAAATAAATTAATTAATTAATAACTGTTTGCAATTCAATTCACATTTATTTGTGTAGCAATTTTCATGATACACTGTTGCGAAGCATTTTCACAGAAAATGAACCTGTGTATTACATTTGCTTAGCACTTTTAATTTAAAAATGTTGAACAAGTCAATCTGCCAATACCCCAACAGGAACACAGGGGCTGCAAAAGACCACTGAATGCGTACCTTGACCCTGACTGACCAGATTTACTAACCATTGACTGCCTCAGTAATCTGAACACCTTCAGCCAGCATCCAGTATATAACATGTATAATAGCTTGCTGATTGTTTGTTTTAACGACATCTGTTCTTGAGTAATCTTAGCTCTGCCATCTTCTGACATGTCTTCTTGCATAGCTATGTTTTGAAACTTCATGTTTAAGCCATTTGCTACTGGATCCTTAGACTTTTCCAGGAGTTTGCAGTTGATTGATCGAAAAAAAAGGTTCTTTTATTGTCATATGTATTGTGCAAAGGCGAACACAGATACATTTCGCTACTATGGTTATGCTATGTAAATACTTCTTTACATTAGTGGCATAGCGCCACTTGATGTTTTGACAGTGGAGGCCCACACACTCAAGTGGAGTTTATTAAATCAGGAGAGAAGATCATTTTTGAAGCGCAGATATGAAGTCGATCGATAGAAGAGAGTCCGTTTCTGGTGAGAGGAATGAATGGGAATCACGGCAAAGCCAGAGAGATTTGCGCTCGCGCCATGTGTGTGCTTCAAATAGGCAATATGCGCTCTGGCATGTCCATTAAATCACTCGATAGAACGTTCAAACAACTTTACAATGAGAGAAAGCGTTGTATGAAAGCTTGCATCGATTTTTTATTCGTTAAATAAAATGGAGAATATTGGTTTTTAAAATTTAATCATTAGTGGGGCTTAGCACTAGTCTAGGTCCGCACCGTATCCTTCGAGCATCCACGCAGTCGTCATCAACGCACAACACTTCCACACCCCTAATCTAAACCATTCGTATCATATGCAACCAAAGTCAATTTAGCATAATCAATAGAACGCAAATAGAACCAGAAACTGTGTGGTTTGATAGCACTTTCATAATACGATATGAAAGATGCATTAGAGTTCTATTTAAGACAATAATGGCGCTCATAAATGACGTGGCGGGCGAATAGGCCCTGAGTTTGACACATGTGGTTTTAAATGCTTCCACACTGCTGACGTGTTTGTTGCATTGTGCCTCTCACTCTACGCTGGTTGCTATTTGATAGCGTCACGTCATTGTTCGGTACAATTTATTCAGTCTTTTCGTTATTCGGTTCGAAACACGGAAGGAGCTTTTTTTGCTAGTTGCGTCCCGACTAATTTCGGTTGCCGAACATTCGGTGCATCCCTACAAAGAACCCTGAAAAACATTTTATTATGATTTTCACAAAAAATATTAAACAGTAAGAATTTTTTTTTTCAACAATGTCATACAAGAACCATTATTCATAATTGAGTACCAATACTAATTAAGAATTAAATCAGAATATTAGAATTATTTCTGATGCATCATAAGACTGGAGCAGGGTTCGTACACATTTTTACCAATACTTTTCCATGACTTTTCCATAATTTTCCATGACTTGTGAGACCTATCAAAGACCGAAATGTCCATTATTTCAATAAGAATACAAATTGTACAACTTAATCATAGCATCTGTTGAACTAATGAAATTGACTATTAATGCTACCGTGCTTTCTTGTTTTGTTAATAGTACAAGCTCAACTGCGCCAGATTACTACCCAACATTTACATCACTGAATATTATCATTTGTTTAACTGTGTGGCCAGGATGGCCATTTTTTTTGTGTGTATTTTTGCTGCTTAAATGCAACAAGCCCTGCATTTCAGCCCGAGCCCAACGGCCCCAACTTATATATGGCTTCGGGACAATTTTCACGTCATAGCTCAGACACGGGCCAGGCATCAGGCTTGCTTCCTCCTTATGTTTATATTTTAGATAGCCATCAATTATTATGGTGATGACAAATATTTGCCGCGCTGGTGGAAACAACACAAGACCGTGATGCCGTGACTGTCAAGAGCGGCTCGAAGGTGTTTAGTGTCCAGCAGCAGTGGAGTGCTGGAAGAGTTCCTGTTAAAGCGCACGCAAAAAGCTTGCTGCAAACGCCAGCAAGTAACTTAACCCTGATGAATGCTCAGGGGAAACTAGATTTCGCAGTGGTTTCGTTCATTTTTTGAAGAGATCTGCTCAAGACCGAGACAGAGAAAGCGTATTTGTTGTGTTTTCTAAAAAAGCACAAGTATGCTGATTTGTGAGTGACACAATAAAAGTAGACCCCTTAAACGTCCTGGATGATGTATTACTCTGACCTTTATGAGCAAAAATGACTGGTGTTTCCACTGTTATAAGAAAAAAAATGCAAGTGATCGTGCTGGCGACTCCATGTCCTGCAAAGTGCGCTTTAGCTTCTCTGCACAAACGATTGGATATGCGTCTAATAGCACACATTTAGGTTAAACATTTAAACTAACATTGTTTTTTTTTAAGCATTATTATATTAGGCCTATAGATTTTATTTTTGTCAAGTCGTGATGATTTGAGAAGGCTATGATCAACAGAGGCTATGATAAACTCACTGTCTGCCACTGGCCGTTTGGTCGTTACTTTAAAAAAACAAAAACTTGAATTTAACAAACAAAAACATTTTCCAAACATACGTCTAAATTAACGTAATAAAGAAACGAAAATATATATAACCACTTTTGCCATTAAAAACGAAATTGAATTATTTTAATGGCTACAACAGCAGCTGCGTAATTGGGGAAGAGAGAAAGAGAAAAAAAAACACGGGCTCCAGTCGGACTCGGCCAGTATTCTGATAATCTGTCGGATAAGGGCATATGTTTGAGGCCCGTGCAGAGTTCTGCTGAGTTTATTTGGTAGCAAACTCAATACTCACATACGCACGAGCGCACTTTGGATGTGACTGCACACCGCCTCTGGAGCACGTGAGTACCGAATGGCTTAAAAAGACTTGAAAATAATAAATTTTTGTGACGATGCAACAATAACCGATTAGACTATTGACAATTCTGTCAAAAAACTTGTCCGAACGCAGAGGGAACTGTCTTGTATCGCGCGTTGCAGCGGCTTGCTTTGTGGTAAAGCGGCCACCAGACAAGATGCGCCGACTGTGAAGCGTTTGCAACGAAAAAAGTCAAAGAGGAAGCTGCGTGATACAGAGGAATCCTCCACGTGTTTTCACTGACTGCTTTGAATCCATGCTATTAGGCTATGGAATAAATGTGTGAAGAATCATCATTTAAGTCAAAAAGGGCGGGAATGCTGGGTACAACTATGCGATATCGCGGATCGCCACCCGCACCGAAATTCCTGGACCTGATTAAACACAATTCTTACTATACAGTTTGTGAAAGATTTCAAGACTTTTCCCAAAAATTTCTGGGTTTATTTATTTTCCAAAACTTTTCCAGGCTGGAAATTGGCGTTTACACATTCCATTGACTTTTTTCCAGGTGTTCCCAATGACCGTACGCCCTGATGGGCTTAATGGCGCTTGAAAATTCAGCTTTGCATTACAAGAATAAATGAGATTTTTCAATATCTTAACAGTTCTTTTAAACTGTAGTAATACTTCACAATATTACTGTTTTATTGTATTTTTAATCAAATAAATGCAGCCTTGCTGAGCATGAGACTTCTTTCACAAAAAAAGTGGACTTTATCCATAAAGCTGTGTTCTCTCCGTTTATTTTCTTTAGCTGGGAGAGGCATGTGGTGTCTTTTCTTCAAAGACACATTTGTCTTAGTTACAGTAAACTCAAATAAACCTCCCTGTTTTCTGGTTCTAGCTGTGAGGCGGTGATTTCATCTTGAGTCCTGGAGTCACAGTATAGTACAGTCAATATGTGTCTCACCATAAATGCCCTCTTGAGTCTCATTAACAAACTCTGTAAACCTTGGAAACAATCACTTCTTTTCAGTCTCTCTACCCTCCCTGTCTTCACGCTCGATGTGACATTCCTTAAGACTGGCCTCAGCACACTGCGTGGCCAGACTGCACAACGCAATCACAGCGAGGATAAACAAAAGCACTAGGAGATTGGACAACTCACCACATCTAGCCCAAACCAGGTCATGGTTTACATGAACTTCTAATTAGCACTTTACTGGAATTTTGGAGGTCGATCTCATTTCCACCCCATGACAATTAAGCATATTTTATCTCAACTTTTCGTGGCTCTCCAACCTGAAAATTTAATAAATTATGATTTAAACTATAAATTAGGAGAGACAATTTTTCAACCACAAACAAGCAAGAGCTAGATACTTAACATATACTCAGTAAACTTCTCTCTCTGCATTTCATGTAGTGAAGAATATTTAAATAAATAAATACATCAAATTTGTTAAACATTTTGGAATCTTTAAGATTTTTTTAAATGTTTTTTTTTAAGTTTCTTATGCTAACCAAAGGGATGTATTTGATCAACAATACAGTTAAAAACAGTACGGTGAACGATCTATTAGAATTAAAGTATCCTGATTTTAAATATTTGAAACCCAAATATTTTTAAATTATTTTTTTATGAATAGATTAGTTTAAATGAACAGCATTTATTTGAAATATGAATCTTTTATAAAAACATCTTGTCGCATTAATCAAATTATGCATTCCTAGCTGTAACAATTAAACTGATTATATCAGCAGCAAAACACTGTTTTCAACATGATAATAATCATAAGAAATGCTCTTGCCCAGCGAAAAATCGATATAAGAATGGATTTCTGAAGGATATGTGACACGGAAGAGGAGTAATGATGTGAAATATCCGTTTACAATTTCACAAATACATTACATTTTAAATATATTGTATATATTAAAAACTTAAAATAATTTTAAAATTTCATAATATTTCACAATATCCTAACTGCTTTTATAAATAAATGCAGCCTCGGTCAGCATAAGATACTTCTTTAAAAACATGCAGATTCTAAAGTTGAGCTTCACTTGATGAAATAACATCTATAGATAGATAGATAGATAGATAGATAGAAAGGTAGCTAGATATACTAAAAATACTCTTTAATTTCTTTATTTTTCTTTTGATCCTGAGTTGAAATATGGCACCTTTTCATCAGATTTACTCCAGCACAACTTTAGCACGTGGCTGCACTCACTGGAACTCAGATGACTTCTATATAGCTGCAGTCAAACCTAAGCTCACGAAAAAAGTGCCTTTGAATGCAAATGCTTCAACTTGAAGCTTAATGTGAGCGTGTAATAAGCTGTGACTGGTTTTAGGGTAGAATGTAACATAAACTCAAGATTACATGCAGAACCCCAGTGAGGGCCTGTCTTCCTAAGAGCAGTAAGTAAGACGGGATGTAAAACGTGGGCTTGAGCCGTCTAAAAACACAAAACACAAAACAAGCTAAGAGGAACAGTGTCAAGCAAGTGAGGAAATTACTAAACAGGGTGCAGGCTGAAGATAACCACACCTGGCTAGACTGACAAAAAGGGAACCGAATTTCACTGCTTTCACAACATTATCGGCTCTGAGGACAGATTTGTTCTGGAACAGCTTCAAGAGGATTTCCCTAAAGGATATGATCACCTTTAAAAAAGCACCACAACATCAGGCCCCTGGCCTCTGAATGCCATCAGAACTCAGTGGCCTTGAACAATCTCCAACCACGCAGAGCACAAAACGCTTTCTCTCTTTCACACACACAAGCATTCCATCTCTCTTTCTGCTGAGAAGGCTTGCTGTCTCACACCGGGGGGAATTAAACCAGACTTCTCTTTAAAACGGTGGAATTTGATAAGTCTGTGCTCCGCAATAACACACTTGGGTGGCTGATGCACACACACACACATGGATACCGATTTCTTCTGTGGCTTTGAGCCAAGCAAACCATCATGACGGTAAAAAAACCTTCATGCTGGTCTAGCGCCAATAACCCAACTTTACCGTTCCAAAAACTTCCTTGAATTAGTACTGGCACCAAAATATATATTTCTGTTAATAAACCACTAAAACAGGAAGTGACACTAATTTGATACACATGTATCTGTGAGGCAGTGAGCGAAAGCAGCTTCTTATCGCTAGGTGTCTTTTCTATTTTGGATTGTTGATTGACTCCAGATGTGACTAGGGGACGTGGGGGGTTGGGGGGCCGAGGATTTTGTTTCAATTTCTCGTCTGTGAAAGCAGACGCTCGCAACACCGCCGAGGAAATGTGATCTGGAATGCTGGGTTTGCTTTGAGTTTATTTGTGAATTCCCTCAACCATCCATTCATTCTAGATTTCATTCATATTATGTCAAAAAATAATTTGGGAGTGGTGTTACAGTGCTACAATGGTGCTAGTGGTTGCCAGGGTGTTACTATGCAATTGCCAAAGTGTTCTAAATGGTTTAGCATAATGATATGGGGTTGCTATGATGTTTTGGTGGGATGTGAGTGCATGATTTTTTTGTTTGATATGGTTTTCTAGCTGGACAGTTGCCAGGGCATTGCTATGTGGTTTTGTTTTGTTTACTAAGGTGTTCTGGGTTGTTGCTAGGCTGTTCTGGATGGTTACTAAAGACCCATGATATATTCACTGCAAAGTTCCCTTTTTGGTAGTTTCGTCACTCCAGTGTACTCGTGTCTGGACTGAATTATGAAATGAACCTCAAAAGACTTCCACGTCAAAGAAGGTGGAGCTCCAGAGCTCACTGTAGAATATCGTGCTATAGAATGTTCTGGGTGGCTGGTAAGATGTTGCTAGATGATTTAAAAGGAGTTCTGGGTGCTCCCTAATGTGGTGCTATGCTTTTGCTAGAATGTTCTGGGAGGTTGTAAAGATGCCACTAATTGGTTACTAAGGTGGTGTTATGCTTTTTCTACGGTGCTCTGGGTGGCTGCTAAGACGTTGTAAGGTGGTTTCAAGGAAGTTTCCCAAAAGCATCGTTAGATATGGTTGCAAGTTCTGTTGAACTCTATTGGCAATGAAGGAACTTGCGGCCATAGTTGCTTTTGGGAAACACACCCTTGGGTGGTTAAGGCATTGCTAGTTTGGTCTAGGTGGTTATTAAGATGTTTCTAGGTGGTTGATATGGCACTGACAGGTGGTTTCTGAGGGTTTCAGGGGCCAGTTGCATAAACATAGCCACTATGTTAAGACTGTAGGTGCATCTCAAATCGCGTACTTATGCACTATTCTAGTTTACTACTACTACTTGTTATGTAGTACAAATAGTGTGAGTAGTGCGTTCACACTGAAAATTCCAAAAATAAAAAGTGCACTTTAAATACCCGGATGATGCACTTAAATAACCGAAAAAACGAAGTGTGGAATGTTGGACACTTCATGCACTCAACTGTCGCAGCTTTAATTATGAAGGGGGCGGCTATAACAGCTCCGATTATGAATGACAAAATAACCTTATATAATTCATACACTACATGGTTGAGTAATAGTGAGAGTGATAGTTTTAGTGAGTTATTTGGGACACGCTTAGTCTTAAGAACTAGTTTGTCCAACTAGCCAGTTAGTCAGGAGGTATTCCGTTTTATTTTTCAGATTCAAATTAGACCAATCTACCTTTTTCTAACTGAATGAAAAAAGTTACAACCAGTCTTGAATAAAAAAAACAGAATGACTAACATTTTTAAGCTAGCTAAGCAGTTTATTCTTACGGCCACTGGGTGTGTTGATTAAATTTTGCTAGAGACTGTAGCTGCTATGCTGTTTGGGTGCGTTTCCATAAAGCCCTCGGTTAGCTAACTATGGTCGTTAGTCATGAACCTTCTTCATTTGACCCTTTAACTCTAGCACTCTCTATTCTAATTTTATTTTATCTATTTGTTTTCTTTTTCATTAAAAAAACACTTGACACTCTAAAACTCTAAACTCTATTTGTTTTGTTTTCTTTAAAAAAGGGCCTCTAACACTAGCTTTCACTATTTCACTATTCTTTTTATGCGTATCGCATTGGCCTCAATTACGGAGATGCACATTCCTATTGAATGTATGGTGCAGAGGTGAAAAGAGGTCAAAGAAGGTGAAGCTGGTGATCTGTTTTGAACCACTGTAACAAACTCTGAACAAACTATGATTTGGCCAGATTTAGTTTGAAATGGCATTACACTTCTATGATTTCACATTACGTTTTTTGGGCCCTTAGGGATTTTCTGGCCACTAGTTCAATGTAAATGAAGATTATACTTCAGACAGTTATGATTATGTGTTTAGAGAGCTGTCTTTATGTATTTGTGCATGTCAGAGGTGCAGACCTTTGGTACAGATGTGATTTGTTGAATTGAAGACTGACAGCTTAAAATTTGAAACGGCATTTAGCATTCTGATCTCCACAAGACGGAAATACTAATGAAGACATGGACAGATAATCACAATTCATCTCTCATTGGCACATGTCAGTAGGTCAGCATTATTGACAGCATTACTGCATCACAAGGGCCTGGCATCAATCCCACTCGACTGAAGAGAACTGACGTTTGCATGAATATACGGCTGCCTAGGATTCAGTCTGACAGCGGAGCGCTCTCTGTTACATGACTGATTGGGCTCAGGAGATTAAGAGCACACTAGCAACTCTACCATGGAAAATATTTGGAAAATCTCCTTCCTCTCTTACCCATATTCCTCTGTTCAAAAATGTATGACACAAGGTGTTGCTAGATGGAGAAATGAGAGCTCTTGAAATCTCCTTTTCTTCTAGGTTGTGCTTTAATCACAAAAATATCCTCCAAAAAATCGCACAGCAGCCATTGCGTCCTATTAAAAAGGCCGTCTTGCAGGCCAAGGTGATGAAACACTAAGCTGCAGACAGCATGAAAAAGAATGTGAATAAAGTGGAAAGTTTCATTGACTTCTAGCTACATTCCATGTGGTTTCTCATTAACTACGGCTGGCCCTGGATTACGGGATGTCTGATTAAGCGGTGATCAAAGTCAATCGCCGAAAACAAAGAATGGACAGGAGCAGCGAGCCGCACAACGTAAACAAAGATAATGGCTCTGTTTCAAAACCTAGCCTGGCTGTCTACCGCCTACGTACAGCTGCCTTCAAACATCAGCATCCTAACTGAAATGTAACCTCTAAAAGATTTGCAATGCTCAACCTAGGCAGCAACTCACAAAGGTTTTGGCGCAAAATAAGATTATAATAGATGTTTAACCAAGAGATCTACATATATCTTCAATATAAGAATACAAACACACACACATCAGTATATATATATATCTTATATATATATTTTTTTTTTTTTAATCAAAACTCCTAGCATAACATATCCGAGTCACGTATTTTTTTTTGCAGGGTCCCAATCATTTCACATGCTTTTGTGTGATCTGTACCTTTAAACCCCATTTGATCTCCATTTAACCTCATTGCTGTCTAGGATAAAGATAATAAAGATATCTCATTTGTCCTGTGGGCTTCCTCCCAACTAAATCTTCTGAGTTTCTTCTTTGCGGCAAACTATGCATGAAGACTGCTAAAAAGAGATTAGATGTTTAAGATGAAGGAGAGGAAAATGAAATCAAATCCACTGAGGCTGCTATCCTCAAAAGTGTTTTGTTCTCAATAAAACTAATGTGTCTGACTGTGTGAGACCGCACAAATGAGTTTATTCCAGCCATAAATCCATAAGTTATACATTTAGGAGTAAAGTAATGAAATGTACATTTTAAATGTCATTTTTTATGATATTCACCCTATTACTCACTGTCTGAAACGAAACTGACTTTGCTTTTCCCCGCATATATGGAGATCAGAGAGCAGGGGTCGCCGTATACGAATGAACCTAAGAGCGTCATTCGAGACAGAGATGCACTTCTGGAAAAACAATCTATATATAGGTCACGAAAACAAACCATTAGTCATTTTATCAAACTTCCTTTATCTTCTGACTTCAAACATTTCACAGGAACCAAACATTAATGCTCCCAGTTGGGATCACTTACAAACACACATACATAAACTCTGTTTCAAACCATAGTGAGCAGTGGCGGTTCTACATTGAATTACACCCTGGGCGAGACCCCCTTCGAGCACCCCCTCACCGCCCAAAAAAAACATTTGAACAACACCTTAAGAGAATCCAGTTAATTTAACTATTGCAATTACCACAGGAAACACAACTTTATAGGTGCACATCTCCACCTCCACCTTGCCAAAGACATGAACACATTCTGCACAAAATATGACATATCAGTACAGAACTTAAAAGAACTATACCTATAAACTGTTTCTAATTTGCATATTAATGTGTTCTTGGAGCAATATTTAATGAAAAAATAAGTGTAATAATTGGCAACATTTTAATAATAATATTTCATAGGAAAATTGATGTATAATTTATTTCCATATTCACTTGTTGTGTCTCCCAAAATGCCTGATAAACATGATTTAAGTCCTGGTGTCCTCTACAGTGAACTTGTATGAAATCGATGTCCTGTTTCATAACAGAAGGTCATTTTTTGATTTGAAACCCCATAACGTTTTGACATAACATCTGAGATGTTGGTTTATGAAATACAATTTGAAAAGTAGTCAGATTTAAATTATAATTACACAGATTTGAAAATTCCGTTGGCTAATTACAGGGCCTAACGTTAACCCAACGGATGGAAATAAATAATAACTGAATTTGTAACAGTTTTGTTGCAAAGCACAATATTATGGTGAAATTAGATCTCGTGTTTGTTGTTAAAACCGAATTATTGTTGTATAAGTAGCAAGCATCATAGCAAAAAGGCTAACAAACTTAAGAGTTATACCCACCAATTAACATTAGCCATTCATTCATGACATGGATACCGTAATAATCATACAGAGAGAACATAGTTGCATACCTTTATCTTTTGCTTGTTTCTTCTCTTCTTCTTTTCTTTTTTTTCTAAATTGTGCACCTGATGGCTTTGACCTTTCCTGTCCATCTCTATGTTTAGTTGGCACTACTCGCCATCACAGATTTCCCGTCCCCCAACACTGGGGGGGGGGGGGGGGGGGCACCACGACCAGAAGTGACCACATCATCATTTTGTCTTACCTATGTTTATTAGCCCTTCACACAATTCAGAAAAACAAAAATGTGCAGGAACTATAGGCCTGTATTTATAATATTATGAATGAAATGTGCGTTATTTGGAAGAAAGTCAAGGTGTGACTGACTTTAGCCCACTAATTCCATTAGAGTATTGCTCTATACAGTGTACCACCCCCCCTTGTCCGTTCCATTTGGGAGAGACCCAGAGGTGAACTGTCCCCCGCGCCGCGCTCCCCTTTCCCCTTCTCACACAGCTTCTGTGCACGGCACCTTCTCAGCAAGCAGGGGCGCCAATTTGCCAATTCCCCACACAGTGAAATTATAGATAATAGAAAACCGCTTCGCGGCGGCGGCACAGAGGATTTTTTTTCTTTTTTTTTAACTGCTCGTGCTGCCCCCCATGTATCATGAAAAAATGCCCGGTTCGCCCATGCCAAAAACCGCTACTGATAGTGAGCTTCCATGCTGTCTACCAAGGCAACATCCTAACTGTTATATAACCTCTTAAGTGACAGATTAGAACACTGTTCAAAAGCAAAAAGATATGATTTCTTATGTGAAGTGTATGAATCAACAATTAATTTCAAAGCTTGAAGTTAGCATGTTGCTAAGCTAACAACACAATATTCTAGTTAGCTCTAAACAGTCCATTTTAAATTAGATTGAGCTACATGTTTACATTGGCACTGAAAGAAAGTACAATTATAATATCTAAGGACATTTTTCATCTTGATGCATTCTGGGATTGCCTTTCCTTCCCACTCACAACGACATTTCTTTTCTGGTGACGTGGGCAATACGGCTTCCCCTCCAGAAACTACTCACATGAGATCGTACCAATTAGCAAATCACAATTCAATAATCCAATCAATTCCCAGTTGACAAAATCAACTTTTTTTGTTCAAAACTCAGGCCCTGTCCACACGTACACGGGTATTTTTATAAACAGAGTTTTTCCTTCTTCCGATTTAAAAAAAATCTCCGTCCACATGAAAACGCAAACGCATGCTATGAAGCACTGTCAAGAGCATGTGAAACCAACAGGTGGCGATATAATCTCAACTGTAAAGCCATGTTGGCCAATCAGAAGCCTGAAAACGTCTCCAGTAGGCGGAGATAACAGCGCAGGCGCCGACGTCACAAGCCAAAAACTCAGGTTTCGCGGTCTACATGATAACACTGCAACCGGAGTTTTTGAAAATATTCACCCTGGCAGGCGTTTTCAAAAATGTTCGGTTTCAGTGAACTGGTGTTGCGTTTGCATGTGGACGAACGGCCTAACCGCGTAGAAGAAGCTGCGGTTTTAAAAATAACCGCGTGCGTGTGGACAGGGCCTCAGTTTTACTCTGATGTCGCAATAAGGAAGAAAACGGAAGTTGCACTTGCAACTTGCGTTTCAGTTTTAGCAAAATCTAGTAATTTCAAATGGAATTCATGTGATTGATAATTTCATGCGAGGTCAAAAGATTTCCTCATGCAGATTTCACAATGGGTTCAAGCAGGTTATGTGGAAACGCTGCACTCAGAAAGCAGCCTGGTTTGAAAGTGATTTCTGTGTGAGCTGTGCTTCCTACATCGCTATACTATTGACAGTAGGTGATGAACCATTTTGGCTGCAAAATTCCGCCAAAATCTCATGAATGTAATGAGATTTTTTAAGAGGTATCATGATTTTGCTGTTTATTTTTTGGAGCATGCTTTGAGTTGTGAGTGCACTTATCTACCTTATGTGGTCTTGGTAGGTAAAGGAAGAATGAGAGATGGAACAACATTTGTTTCTCATTTCTCACGTCAAAAGAAATCCACACAACTGGGAATTTCACATGAGGGCAAAGGTTCACCCACACAGATTTTGCATCAAGTTCAAGTTGGTCACATGAATTGATGGACCTTTTTGCTCACAAAAAATGTGCTAATGTGACCACATCTATAGAATTTAGACAAAACAAAGTATCTTTAAAAGATAATGTTGCTGTCTATCTGGTCTTGGTAGGAAGCAGGGGCGTCAGTGTCCAACAATATCCTTTGGGGGGCCCGACTGAGACTCCATAGAAAATCTGTACAATGGGTCCAGAATCGCTAGCGACGCGCCACAGGCAGGAAGATATAGAATGAAAGGTGGAGCTACAGCACAACTCGACTAATTTAAAAACGGATGGCCTGCTTTTGTGTTTGTCTGAAACCAAATGTTGCTACAGACTGCATGCATCCCTGATGTATTATTCTTGCCATTTAGTTAGGTAGTTTAAAGGTTTAAATGAGCAGCTGGTAACTGTGTGATAATCACACACATCATTAAAGCACCATTTAAGTGAGCTATTAAGCATTTTGGATTATTCTCACGTCTTTGTAGTTAGGTTTTAAGGACATTTGTCTAAATGAGGCTGCATATTGCTGGAAGTGTTTGCTGTGTTAACATTTAATTTAACCGGAAGGACAATAATGATGCAATGAGAAGAAAATAAGGCCCTAGGGCTGCCCGCACCGATGACTTCATGCAAACTACTGAACCTTTGGTGTCAAACTACAACGTAAGGGTTCATATTCCCAGAACTGTACATCGTATTACTGGAACTGTACGTGATATCCGCCGAATGTCACTGCAAGTCGTGACGAGTGACCACACACGTCAAACATGTTAACCATACCGTCTCTTCTGGATGTCACTGAAACGTCTGCTCTGACACACACACACACACACTGCTCTGACACACACACACACACACACACACCCGAAGAAACCAGACACAATGTACGACCAAGTCTAGTGTGCAACGTGGTTATGGTTTGTGGCTGGTTTTACCATGATCCTTGGCATGATCTACACTAAAAAATTGTTGCAGAAACAATTTGCACTCAGAAATTGCTAATAAATTTCTCAAACAATTACAAAGAAACAGCAAGTGATTTTATTTTGTCATCTTTGAACTCAAGGGGGAAATTTTGAAGTAGAAAGACTGAAATAGTGTTTTCTTGTAAAACATGCTACAACAATCTTCAAAGTGTACTTGTCTACTTTAGTACGCTGATTAAAATGACACAGCTCTTGGGCCACTTCATTCTGTTTAATCCCTCTTGTATAATGACCAACTCTATAATTGACTGTTTGATTTCCTATACTGGTCTGTTTTTTCTTACAAAATAGCATTTTTTATTTGGTAAAGTAGCCGTGTCAAAGCAAGATAACGCACAGTTAACTGGTCATTACCACAAAATAAACCCCAACAGGGTGATTAAACATTATTTATCTGAGAGATTAATTCTTGCTCAGTCTTGCTGCTTTACCAATCAGAGGGGGAAAGCAGGCTTTGTTTGTTTACTTGCTTTCTCATTATCAGCTCAGCTAATCATGAGGATTTTATAGGGTGTTAATTTGATAACGGAAACAACAACAACAATACTTTCTTCAAACCTCTCAATATTAGCAGGGTACCACAACAGTGTTTTTTTTTTGTTAGGGATAGTCCCTTAAGAAATCACTGTGGTACCATGGTGGAGTACCTAATAATCAGATGATCATGGTATGGTATGTTGATAATATACAGTGGCCTAACAATCTATTTGAATACTTAAATTACAATTGTGAAATTTTGTTTGCTAACAAAATATTAAGTGGCTTTTGCATACAAATACTCCTTATTTAATTTAATTTATTACACTCTAAAAAATGCTGGGTTAAATACAGCCCAGTGCTGTAAAACAGGGACAAACCCAGCAATTGGGCTGTTTTGACCCAGCGGTTGGGTTAAATGTTTAACCTAACCTTCTGGGTAGTAACCCAACCGCTGGGTCAAAACAACCCAATTGCTGGGTTTGTCCATATTTTACCCAGCACTGGGTTGTATTTAACCCAGCATTTTTTAGAGTGTATCATTATTGATAATATGGTACTGCATGATTACCAAATTCATGTATCATGGCCATCCAAAGTACTTACAAGAATACCATGGTAGTACATTTCCTGAATAAAGCACGTTTACTAGAAAAAAAAAACATGGTATTGCCATAGTATATGTCAAAAACAACGCAAATCCTGGTGCTTTGTCATAGGTTTAATGCCATTGGAATTTCAATGGTACAGTACCTACCCAAGAAAGCAATGATGGTGGGGAAAACAATGTTGTATTGCTATGGTATCAGAACTAAAAAAAAAAAAAAAAAAGGACTTACCAGCCGTCTTCTCTCCTCTTCCATGGTGTTCAGCAACTGGGAAAACTCTTTGAAGGACTGAGCTGGAGAAGAAAAATAGAGTTATTAATCCATTTGCATTTGCTGGCTAAAGTTCAGACTTATAATAATAACTTGATTCATGAGGGTCAATAGAAATGCTGTTAAGTAAATGCTGTTAGCATTGATTTGTTGCCACAGCTACTTATATAAATGATTCAGCATTTAATAAGAATGCAGAATGAACAATCGACTTTATTCTTTGAATTTAAATTAATATGGAACAGTTAAGAAAGACCTTCCTCCACTTTTGGTCACCTAAAAGGTATGAAATATCCATGTGCAATAATTGATCCACAACAAACAGAGCACTTAAAGGCTTTTAGGTGCTGCTGATAGGCTTCAGGCGCTAAAGTTGAATGTAAAATGAAAATTCAATATATTTCAGGCTACATACTTTTACACTTCTTGTCATCCAAGAAATCAGCTGAAAATACCATGGGAATAATCGGTCTGGAGCAGCAGGATAATGATATCATGACAATGCATAACATAGTATAGGTTAGGGCTGCACAATGTGGGGATGAATAAAAAGATGAATGGATGGATGGATTTATACTAACATCATGATTTCCCCCCCCCCCTGCAATTAATATTTTGATATGAAAAAATACAGGAATTTTCACCAGATTACTATCTATAATAGCTAGATATAGATATAATATCTATCTTCCACTTGAGTTTTCACAGGCCACATTCCCACTGTTTTTGACCAATTCAACATGACGATAAAATAATAATAATTGTCATAATTTTATTGTGATTACTGATTATAATACTGGAATTATTGTCATATTACTAAATCAAAATATGAAACAAAATATGAAACATTGTAATACTGTAAAATAAATATCATAAAATAAAAAAAATCAAGAAATAAAATATTGTTTTATTGTTTACAGAATATATGTGTGTGTACTGTGTGTATTTATTATGCATATATAAATACAAAAACATGCATGTATACATAAGAATATTCAAATATATAAACATAACATATTTTTCTTAAATATCAGGTAGGTGTGAATTTATATATACATTAAAAATATACACAGTACACACATATTCTGTAAACAATAACTTTTATTTTGGATGTGATTAATCGCGATTAATCGTTTGATAGCACTAAAAATAATTAGATTTTACTCTAAAATTACAATACTAATATGTATGTCTTAATTTCTTCAATTTCAAATGGTAGGCTAAATCATCAAACTTTTATTTTGATGGGCTGCTGGCAAAAAAGCACTGCTGGTTTTAGAATGAAGCTTGGCTCTGTGTTCATGTCCACGCATTCAGCATATTATCAGTGTCTCAGAACGGCTCGATTCACAGTAAACGAACCAAGCCATTCTCAGATGCTGAAGCACTGTATTATGAACTACATGTGTAAATGCCGTGCTTGAAACTGATAAAACATATTTAAATAAATTGGAGTCGGTGTGATTCGACAATCACACTAACCCGCATAGCGAAATTATTTTATTTCAATATAGGCTATATCATGCAGTCCTAAGTCCATTGCACACTAAGTCCAAGAGCCTCCAAAAAGGGAACTGGTAAAACAATTAAATATTTACGATTTTATGATTGAATGTCAGACTATAAGGTTATTAATAATTGGCTGTCAGTGGAGAAAGATGTGTGTGTTTTGGTGTAGTTACGGCAGAATTCTACCAGCAGAGGCTAACAAACGAAACCCTGACCCAAGGGTCAACCGCTGCATTGAAGGTAGTTCAATCCCAAATAGGGTGACCTGTGACCTGGAAATTACTTTAATTCCCACAGTCCCTGCTAAGTCCTTGAGCTAAGTGCTTAACTCAAAGGTTACACCGGAGAGACTGAGCCTACAATTAGTGTAATACGAGCTACTTGGAATAAAAAAGAAAGAAAAAAGAAAGACACAGAACTAATCAGTTGTGCGTGTGAACAGGTAACCTTGATTCTAGCTTGCACATACATACAATTCACCATACATTCAAGAATAGTGAAAAAGTTCAACCAATAGATGTTTGGAAATAGACTATAATGAAGTTCTCCATCTATCATTCCCTTGACTCTGAATGTTAAAGGGTTAGTTCACCCAAAAATGAAAATTCTGTCATTAATTACTCACCCTCCTGTTGTTCGAAACCCGTAAAACATTCGTTCATCTTCGGAACACAATTTAAGATATTTTTGATGAAATCTGAGGGCTCTCTGACCCTCCCATAGACAGCAAGGTAACTACCACGTTCAAGTTCCAGAAAAGTACCAAGATGATCGTCAAAGTAGTCCATGTGACATCAGTGGTTCAACTGTAAAGTTACGAAGCTACGAGAATAATATTTTGTGCAAAGAAAACAAAAATAACGACTTTATTCCACATCTCTACTGTGTTACTTGTGGACACGCATTCACGATAGTATCATGACGCGAGCGTATGGTGGCGCTGACCCAGACCCGGATCTGGGTCAGTGTCGGCGCCACCACACGCTCGCGTCATGATACTATCGTGAACACGCATCCAAAGTGGGTCAGAGAGCCCTCAGATTTCATCAAAAATATCTTAAATTGTGTTCCGAAGATGAACGAATGTTTTACGGGTTTGGAACAACATGAGGGGTGAGTAATTAATGACAGAATTTTCATTTTTGGGTGAACTAACCTTTAAAGCTATAATTCACACAAAAATAAAACTTGGAATATAGTGTGTAAAAATTATGAAACATCCTTTTGGTGTTTTGGTCATGTACGTGTACCATGCTGACCAGCCAATAACTTGACCCCTTCTCAACATATAATGACAAAATTACTTTTGTAAGTAAAGTGTTCTTGAGTTTAAATACCAAGACCACTGCCTTTAGTGCTTCACTAAGAAATTCAGATTTAGTCAATATAAAACCCACCATCATCCAGTGTTGGCACTACCCTCTTTCTCTTGCTGTAACACAATGGCAGCTTGTGATTGCTCAGAACGGCGTCTGCGAGCCACTGATGGCTCCATCGCTTCATTTAAACAGGCTGCGGATAAGGGACAGCTGCTGTCTCTGCCTGGATGGACTTTACCTCCGTTTGAGCTTGGACACTTGGTCAAGTTCAGCTTGCCAACTCTATAAACACAATTATCAAACCATCAGTCCAGATAGCCTCTCTTTGTGTCCATTTACGCTCCTTGGCTTTTAGCAGCTATGGACAGCTGAACGCAAGACTGCCATCTCCCAGAAGACTCCAAAAACACCACTGATGCCTGATGATTTCTGATGATTTTCTGATCACCACTGATGATTTCTTTTTTCTTGATTAATTTTCTTTTCCTGTTTAATGACACAGTCTTTAGGGACCTTAATGGCCAATTAAAAAGTTCCTTAAACTGCCAATCTAACAGTTATGATTGATTGATTAATTGGTTGATTGATGGATTTATTTTATTTTATTTTTATATATTAATTTTTTTGTTACACAAACTGTAAATTAATATTTCATATATTTCCCATCCATACTCACCGTGTGTGTGTTCATGTTTATGTACGTACTTAGCAATAGTTTTGGTGACAAAATTGACCCCAAAGTGATCCTACATTTGCATTAAAAATTTTTTAAATGAAAATTAAAATTAAAAAAACAAAAAGAGACAGACAGACAGACAGATAGACAGATAGACAGATAGATAGATAGATAGATAGATAGATAGATAGATAGATAGATAGATTAGATTTGTACAATTAGAGTTGTACAAATAGAGAAACAAATAGAAATTGTGTATTTATTTATCAGACTTGTGAGAATGAGAAACTGAATGCGAAATGATAAGAAGATGAGAACAGAAAATGAGAGGGAGAGAGATTTAATGTGGAAGATAAGAGCAGAAGCTGTGGATAAATGTCTCTGTTGAACTATATGAGGTACTTAAGGCAGGATGTAGTGGCTAAAAGGGGTTAGAGCGTATGTATCATTCACAGGTTAATGACAGAAGTGATGAGTCATTCTGTGAAATGGGCTTTTGGCTCAGGACAGAAGAGATCTGACGTACACACATTTGAGGAGGACTGATGAGAGAGGCAGACAAGGAATCGCCCTCTCATTTAAAAACCCCTAATGTACTATCCATAAATCAAGACCGGTCACACACGACACAAGAAATAGCTTTAAAACCTCATGAAATCACTTGATAAGTATTTTCACTTGCAATATTTTCTATTGAAACAGGAAGCTTAGACAAGACGGTTCTATTTTTCCTTATTTTCTTTTATTTATTTTTTATTTTAATAGCTAGGATTTGTTACATCATAAACCAGTTTTTGGATATTAATTTATTCAAAAGTAAAAATGAAAAGAATAAATAACGGACTTGAGATACATATTTCTACAATGCAGCAATTCTACTGTGTTTAACTATAGAATCAATTTTGATAGAAAATCTGGTGAAACAACATGCAAGGTCAATAATTCTCATAAAAAAATCATCTAATTTGCTCTGATGACAAGGTGATGACAATTCTTAAAAAAAATCTTGAAAATAATAAGTCAAGGGAGTATGTAAAAAATCTATATATAAAAATATAGATATGTTTTACATAAAAAAAAAAGACATGTAAACATATGCAATATTCATAATAAATATGAATAATATTCAAAATGTAAGGAAAATGTGGTAATGTTTTTTTTTACGTAGGTTACCCAAATAACATTTACGTCACTATACAATATTCTATTAATTATAAATGAAAATAAATTATATTTAAATACATGGAAAAAATGTACTTTTACATTAAAAATATATTAAAAACATTCTTAAAAATAACGATTCAAGGAAAATATGGTATTATTTTTTTCTTGAGGGTCAGGCTATATGCCATTTTTAGATTCAGTATATAAATTTATATTTATTCCATATATTAAACATGTTTAATAGATAAATGATATTTGGAAATAAAAAAAGATACACTTTTTACCTTGAAAAAAATATTTAAAAACATTCTTGTAAATAAGCGGATTCAAGGAAAATATGTATAAATTTTAAAATATGTTAGTAATGGATGGTTACACCACATGACATTTTTAGACTCACTTTATACAATTTCCTACAACGCCGTTCTACAAATTGACGTCATGACAAAACATTGAGACAATGGGAAAGTCAGAGCCCCGAAGAGCAACAAAGAGAGAAAAGGACAGAAAGTATGAGCGGCAACAGCCATCTGCCCATCACGGTTGAAGTGAAACAGCCTTGTACTTTTAGGACAATTAATATTTCCAAAACTACATCAATCTTTCTGTGAGATTGATTTGAGGATAACTGGTGTGGATTGTGAATGTCACAGCAGGAAGTCTTGGAATGAAATCGATAGGAGGTCAGGTGACCCTGTCTGTACTCCCAGACAGACTGCTGATGCGACGCAGACTGCTTGGAGCTTCAAAGTAGATTCTGGTCCCACAGCACACGAGGGGTCCGGTCAAGTCACTCCGAAAGCTCACTTTCATCGATGACCAGATTGATTCCACAAGACAATTACATTTTTCTTCAGTGAGAGTAATCTTACCCTTTTAGGGCTGGGACACTACGAGAGCACAACAGAAATACCAGACACTTTAAAAACTTTCTATGAGAACTTTTTTCTACTGGTCAACTGATATGGCGTTTCTATGGTCGATGCCAACGACGGCATTAACTAGAAGGCAAAGAATAGCTGATGGCTGATATAATATTGGTATTTTTTAAAGCTGTGAATTTATAAATAAAGGGTATTTGATTTAAATAATAATAAAAAAAAACAAAAAAAATAAACAATAGTTTATTAAAGGGGTCATATGATGCGATTTAAATTTTTCCTTTCTCTTTGATCTGTAAAGTTGCAAAGACTAAAGTCTCAAATCCAAAGAGATTTCTTTATAAAAGTTCAGAGTCAGCCAAACCCCCCTAAAACGGCTCGTTCTAACACGCCCCACATGTCTACGTCACGACTGTGGGAAGAGTTGCATTAACGCCGCCCAAATGGAACGCAAAGGGAAGGAAGGCGGAAACTTTATCTCTCGCTGTAGTATGTGTTGCTGCCGCCATGTCGGAGTGTGGGTGTGTTTGTGTCTGTGGTTCGTGTGAAAAGCGAAAACTAATTTGGTTGGGCCTTAACGATATTTCCACTTCGCATGCCTAGAGCTGATCTGTGTGGTCACTGAGAGAAATACATCAACTTCGCCGCGGTGGATAGCCGGCGGATCGGCTTTCACCGTGGACTAAGCAGAGTCCAACCCGGGGTCGTCAATTGTGGTTGCCGCAAGCCCGCCGGCCGTGACGTTCTCAAGCCGGCCTCTGCTCACTCTAGGCCTACGGCCTCCGCTCACTCTAGCCTGACCGTCGTGTGACGCTGTGTTTCGTTGTGGAAGCGAAACTACTTTGTCCTTCCAAAAGAGGACACGACTAGAAACAGTGATTAAGTTGTTTTTACAACATTGTTCCAGAACAGTTCAACCCAAATATATTCAGATGTGTCCAGCGCATTTTCTGGAGGACTGTTTCCTGATCCTGGTATAGTAGTCTCGCAACCCACTACAATGCCGGCTGTTATGACTCACAGTCTGTAAGTAAGTTTTATATTTAAAGAATTTGCCACTGATGATTCACACTCGAGTTTTGAGCAGGGTAGAGTAGCGCTTGTTGTTTGTCATTTCTCTGATCACAAATGCAGACATGGTTTTATGTTTACGCGGCGCAATGCAATGCGTAAAAAGACAGTATATGCCATTATAATCTGTTCCCCAGGATGAGCCACAAAAAACGAATGTGTTATAACGGGAGTGTAATGTTTTTGTCGCTTCGCTCCGGCCGGACTGGGCATCACAATATGGTAAGAGTTTTAACATTTCCGTCACACGCTTGAGGAAGTCGGCCAATCACAACGCACGGATAGCTGGCCAATCAAAGAACACCTCACTTTTCAGACGATGAGCTTTGTACAAATCGACGCATTTCAGAAAGGCGGGACATAGAGTAGAAACAATAATGTACAGTATGTGGAAAATTATGTTTTTTGAACTTTAAACCACATAAACACATTTCATTACACCAAATAATGTTATTTTTAGCAACATCATATGACTACTTAAAAAAATTATCTAACAAATAAGCTTGATCATGGGCTGAAGATTTTGTGGTATTCTGATACTCAATCAAACTTTGAATGATTTGCTTCATATTATATGAATGGAGGGTATATGTTCTTTTGAGCCCAACTCATATTGTACATTTCAAACTATGTGGCAGCACTTTTTGTATTTCCTTAAGTCTGCACAATGAACTCTTATGTAAAGTTTTCCCCATAACAAATATTTGAACTTTTTCCCCCTATATTTTGCCTATGTAAGCCCTATTTTGTTATTATTGTTGTTTATGCTGTTTATACTCCTTTGCTTTGTAAAGTTAATTAAACTAATATACAATTCTAATACAATGTGTGTGTGTGTGTTAAACTAATACACACACATACATATATGGGCCATTCTACAGAATTGGTGCAAACTACTGTCCCAAAACAAAAAAAAAAAACACATTTAAAAATAATTTAATTATTAATCTAGATGTTTATTAAGACCTTCTATATCTATTGAAACCCACAATAATATGTACAATATTAGTAAGCTTATATATAATAGAATAAAATAATAAGTATTGGGTACTTTCAATTGGGAGTATCTCTTTGTAATTATGAAACTTATGTAAAAAAAAAATATAAAAAAGTGTCCAGCATTGGATGTCGCTACTGAAAACAGTGTATGTTTTAGTCCATGCTGAGATGATTAACCACACCCCTAAATTTATGCTCAGGAAATATTCCTGTGTCCCCTCTCTGCATAACACCTGGGAATAGAAAGGCCCCATCCTTTGAGGGTAAATGTGTTCAAAGATTTGAGAAAGAATCTGTGTGTAACTTTAAGGAACGTCACTACCGAACACTTTTTTCTGCAATTAAGCACGCTTTTTGGGGAGTATTCCAAACATTATTTTTTATATGGGTACAACGGTTTCGAAACTGTTGACTACACTCACCATGTGCTGATTAGCATCTTTGACTAGGTTCAAAAGTATCTAAAATTGTCACTACCGAAATCCAGAATCGTGAAGCTCTAATATATGTGCCCGGACCACACCACAAAACCAGTAAAAGTCGCCGGATTATTGTAGCAATAGGCAACGATACATTATTGGTCAAAATTATCGATTTTTCTTTTATGCCAAAAATCATTAGGATATTAAGTAAAGATCATGTTCCATGAAGATATTGTCATTTTCCTACCGTAAATATATCAAAACTTATTTTTTGATTAGTAATATGCATTGCTAAGAACTTCATTTGGAAAATTTTAAAGGTGATTTTCTCAATATTTAGATTTTTTTGCACCCTCAAATTGCAGATTTTCAATAGTTGTATCTCGGCCAAATATTGTCCTATCCTAACAAACCATACATCAATGGAAAGCTTATTTATTCAGATTTCTGATGATGTATGAATCTCAATTTTTTTAAAAATTGATCCTTATGACTGGTTTTGTGGTCCGGGGTCATATATATGTTGTTTCTACACCAAAAGTATTGTAGTGCCTGCCATTTTTGTTCACAGTATGTATCAGAGTATCACTGAACGGACTTTGAACAAAATGCTGGATTCATGTCAAAGAGATGGCATTAACATTCAGCCACAGGTTTCATCAACATTCACTTGTCCATGGAATGCAAACCAAAATCATCCGCCACATTACACATGTAAATCAATAGCCGTAGCCCTATCATTTCCTACCCATCAACGTTTCTGTCCATTAAAGCGGTCCATTAGATAAACAGCCATAAAGACTCCTTTGTGTCGCTACCTTCCAAAACATCCTCGCTATGGCCGGCTCGCCCAACATTCCTTTTAATCATACAAACAGGGGAAAAAAATGCAAAAATTCACCCCATTCCTATTTGGCGACCAGACGGGGATAGGAAAAAGTCAAATTGAACTTCATTATGAGCTTGCTTTGCCACACCTTAACACATTTAATTAGATTTTTTCCCATCAGATTGCTTGGGAAAAGAAGAGGAAAAGGTGGCAGGCTAAATGACAGGTTGCTTGTGCGACTGAGAGTACGAAAAGACTGGAAGCCAACTGTTAGATGCAGATGGTATGAGTGTCAAGCCAACACACAATGCACAGAGCAGGACAGGAAGATAATAAACAAAGTAATGACACATAAGGAGAGAACGCAGGAACGAGAGAAGGATAGAAAGAGATGAATGGCTGCAAAAAGAGACAGAACAGAATGAGTGATCAACCCATCAGGGCGTATGAACTCTCAGCACATCTGTTCAGTGCCCACCGAGGGTGAGCCGTCTGCATTTTCCTTAATCTCTGACACAAATCACAATTAGTTACTCTGATCTCTTAAAGGGCTGAGCTGAGACCTTTTTGTCTGGAATATAAGCAAATCAATACAATACATTATGCATGCCGGGCAGGCAATCTCACTGAGACCTGCCTTGAGCTGTTGAGCTAAATCTGGACTGGGACAGGATATCAGCATGCCCGATGCTTGCTTTCATACGAGAATGCCTTTACTAATCAAAACGATGAATTGTAAGTCCTTCTGTGACTGCTCACATGCTAAAGATTGTAATCAATAGCCGAAAGGCAAAGAGTCGGAGTGGAAGAAAAAAAGAGGCTAGAAAAAAAAAACTCTGGGTGACTCTTCCAAGGAACTCATTTGGAATTTCCATGGATAGGTCTTGATTAAAATGACAATCCCAGCCATCTGGGACAGTGTGCGGGACATTTGGGATCAAGGAAGGAAACTATTCCTCAGAACATTAGGATAACTTTCCATTAAGATGATCTTAGAATGGTTAAGCAGATCATTTTTAATGGGCTTGAAGGAACATTTTATCGCTCAGATATTGCTTTTTCATAGCTTAGTTAATGGACTTCTTGGTTAGGAATCAACTTTCTCAGATGTTCTGCTAAAACTCCTTACGAGAAATAAAAATAGACACAAATGAGACAACTGTTGACGTACAGAAAGAGTTTAGAGAAAAACAATTGAGTGTGGATAGCATAGCTGTTATAATTCAGTCTTAAATAAATTAATATTTGATTTGAATATTTGTATTTGATGAGAAGGGTCTGAGCATCTGTTACCCATGGTAATTTAAGTCCCCGCATTGGAAAGGTTACTTTGGAAATGTAACAGGTTACAGATTACAAGTTACCCTATTTGAAATGTAATAAGTAGTGTAACTTTTACAATTACTTAAAGTAATGTAACTGATTACATTTGATTACCTTTCTAAATTTCTCATTATTCATTTTCAAACATTTAAACCAGGCAGGGCTAATCTTACAGTAGTACTCAACACTGATTACTGTAAGACTTTCAAAATCCTTCATCACTTAAATTAAGATTATACAAAAAATCTTTTAACGCACAGCACCACAAAATCAAACTTTAGCGCATCTTGTTACTGTGAGATCGTTGTGAGGGTTTATAAATACTGATTTAACATCTTAGATGTTTTTGTTGTTTTTGAAATCAAATATTTGCATAGCTATGACTAGCGTTGGGTATCGATTGAGTTTTTTACGATACCGGTGCCAAATCGATACTTTTTAAAAAAGAGCCACATAAAAAACGATGGATAACATTAAAGAACATAAAAAATATTTAAAATAAATATACATAGCATTCACATGCTCCTTGGATGCTCTCATTTCCCGAGTTGTGCTTCCCTAAGGCTAATAAATGTATTTCACGATCTGGGTCATGTATTTAATACAAAACATAGTAATACAAAACCATACATAATGTTTCTACTGTATCTCTGTCAATCACTCTGATATTTAGTTAAAATGAGTGCTGTCTGTCTTTAATCAGTTCTGTGAATTATTGTATGGTATGCCACATGCACTGTAATGTTTTTTTTTTATATTACATTTTCAAATGAAAATAGCTATATGATCATTTTATAAAGTATGCGTTCATATGTGTTAAGGGCTAGATTTCCGCTGGAGGAAACAGCTATGGTGTGATGAGCGGTGAACGCAGCGAAAACTTTACAGTAGATGGGAAACCGATTGCTCCCTCGTGACCTTTTGTAAACTGTATTTATGACAAAGAACTGCACAGATACAGATATTATAACAATCTATCGATAAACACAAACCTTGTCCTAGTTTGAGTCCGTCGCGCGGCGCCGCGCGGTTCTGCGGAAATTGAAGAGCGCGCGAAGACGGGGAGGAGACGAAAAGTCCCCCCCCCCCCCCCCCTGCCGCCTTTTCAACATGAAATTTAAAGAGGACTGACTCTTGAGGCGATCATGAATTTATGTACAGTTTATGGAGCTAATCGCTATAGCCCCGCTAAAAATGGCCTAGCGACATCCATGTGTCTTACGTCCATTTCAGAGAACCAGGACAAATACAAATACCCGGAGCCGTGTGAGACACTTTTTTATGGATGGGCGCTTTTTATTTAACTTCTTTTGGACTGATGCATGCAACACCTGCTGAGTGGCATTAAACAGCTTGAAAGATCAAAGACAATTTTTTATATAACTCCGACTGGATTCGTCTGAAAGAAGAAAGTCATATACACCTAGGATGACTTGAGGGTGAGTAATTTACGGGCAAATTTTCATTTTTGGGTGAACTAACCCTTTAAAGAAATCCCATTTGTGATTTGTCATATACATCTACGAGACTGAATCAGTATTAGAAGCAGCAGACCACAAATCAGCAGTTGACGCACACTTACCAATGTTGACTTCATCATCCGTTTCTGCGTCACCAATACACTCAAACTGGAACTCCTGTAATGACTGGGAGAACTTCTGCACGGCTGCCGAGAGGTCTAAAAAAAAGATAGAGAGATTTGAACCATGAAAGTGTACACAATCACATGTATCTCCTGCAGAACAGTTTAACAAAACTATCATGGTGCATAAAATATCTTAAGCTATGACATTCAATCAAAGACTACAGAAACACATGAACGCTAACTAAGAGATGAAATCAAACTAAAATCAAAGCCACTTGAGTCAAAGGTGTATCCTCTTTTCAACATAACCTTATGGGAGTCTGTATAAAAAGGCAAATACATAATCTTCACTCCGTGCTGAGAGTAAATGAGTTCTCATTTGGAGTGCTAAATGTACATCTCAGTCATCAAGAGTGGGTGGAAAGGACTTGCGCAGGAAATGCTAAGCAACTCGATCAAAAAACGGTAATGAGACTGCAGAGAAAAGCAATTTCATCATGCCTTAAAAGAGGTGATAGATCCAACAAAAGCTCTCTGACAAAGAAAACTCTGAAAAGGTTTTTTCATTACTTGTTCCTTAATCTTCTATTTGGAAAAACGCAGGATTGGAAAATGGCTCTTTCAAGCTTAAGAGCATAAGATTTGTCAAAAGAGCAATACGTAGGCATTCATTTTTCATTGACCATCTATCAAGAAAGGCCATGAGGATGAATTGCAATGCTTATAGACCAGCATTAATATACAGACTGACACTGATCTGCCACAAGGGCGGCTTGTAATTTCAGAAAGATCAAAAGTTGATTCCATACAATTCTCAGTCCTATGGCTGCTTTGCTGTTAATTTCAATGCAAGTCTAATTTGGGGCATTATGGCTCGCTTTGGACAAATCTATAAATAGCATTAACACTGAACACTGATAAATAGCAGAGAGGACTGAAACGAGAACATAAGGTTATAGTTGTAATTTGCACTTAATGACTTTAATTTTCTTCCATTTCTGCTTTTTGTGCATCATAGAGGTGCATCAAACAATTTGTGTTCATTTTCTGCCCACTTTTTGACCTAACAAGGTCAAGAGCAGACAGAAATAACATTTCTGTAACTTCTGGCTCCTTGAATCTCACTTATCAAACATACATACAGAATGCAGCGCTCAGGGAGGATACAGAGAACACTGCAATCTCACTTATAGTAAACACTGGAACATTCCACTTACAGGGTTCAATTCTAATGGCTACAGATTCTATTTGGATAAATTAGCCATGATTCCTAACTAAAGAAAACATTGCAGCAAAGAGCAACAGGATGTGATGTGATTTTTCCCACATCCCATAAAAACAACAGCGCATCATCCACTTCTGTAACACTTTTTCCCCTGAGGTCACAATTATAGTCAGTGTTTCTTGCACACAAATCAGTCACATAAGTTAGAAATTTACTGTGAAATGTACACTAAAATAGTTTTCATAACCATTTTCTTCCCTTTTTTGGCATTTAAAATTAACTCGGTTGCATCTTCTGCATTTAAGATATACAGAGTTCAGGCATGAAACTCTAGATGGCGCAGTCCGATAGGTCTAACTCAATCTGACCTAATGACATCATTATCACATGGCACAGCTGATTGGTTCTCCTGTATCAGTAGCCAATGAGCTCGCTGCTCAACATTAAAATATATGACTAGTGCTTGCCTATATAAGAAAACAAAATGAAAATCAATTAAATGCAAAGAAAACTAGAAATTCTAAGTTTGTCAAAAAAAACGTTGTAATGTTTGAAACGTGACATATATAGAAATGTGCATTGAGTTTTCATTTTTTCAGTTATGAAATAAATTAACACTTCCAGAAGGCACTATCTGTGTTGAATCTTTTGAATTAAATTTCTCTTCCTGTCATTCCAATTCAACATCTTATGGGGTGTGGCCAATTCAAATAAAATTCATGATTTGAAAGGGTGCTAATATTTCAAAGGGATAATTCACCCCAAAACGAATAATTTACTCACACTCAAGTAGTTCCAAACCTGTATGAGTTTCTATCTTCTGCTGAACACAAAAGATGATACTGTGAAGAACATGGGTCATCAAACAGTCGCTGATCTCCTTTGATTTCCATAGTATGGACAAAATAAGTAAATAAATAAAAACATACTATGGAAGTCAATGGGGGACCAGTTTTGCCCAAGCGTGACAGCAACAAACTAAACCCCTCATAACACCTTATAACTGCAGAGCAGTGCCCTGAAAAAACATGTACTACACAAGAAAATGCTTAAGTCTAGTCATAGCTTCTAACTGAGCAGGAATTTAATCCAGTATAAGGTTTGATCTGTGGCCTTATGCTTCGCCCAAGCACTGAGAGCGCATAACAAGGTTATCCACCGATGTGTTGAGTGAGCATGTATATCATCTCATGCCATGCACCAGCTCTGAGACTCCAGGGTGCTGGTCAATAATCTGTTTGAGATGTGAGTCTGCTCAGTCAAGCTGAATGAGTCCCATCAATAATGCAGCGCCCTTCACCTCTCGTACCGACAGACAGCATCACCACTGCAGCGCTGATCCACAACCGCAGTACTTTCCTAAAACCTTCACTGAGAGCATTAATGTCTAATAGGCCTGGCTTTTCTCAAGATCAGAGGTTGAATAAAACGCAAGCGGGTGTCTTCAAGGGGAGAAGGGGGAGGACACCTGCTGCTGTCCAATCGGAAACACCTGGAAAGTCACACCTCTGCCACTGAGGTCTCCATAGTGGGCATTTTGCTTCCTTTTCCCTCCTGTATTACCTCAGCTCTCCAAACTGTCTCCTTATCTCTATAGGTAATGGCTTGTAGATCTGCTGTCCATCTCCACAGAGCTGTCACTTTGAGCTGCTGTCTTTTCTTCCTCTCGCCTATTAAGAGTAGAACATGCCATCCATCACAACATGCCACCTTCATACCTTCAGGGAATCGCTGAGCTTGGATTTGTAAATGGGGTGTTCTTGGCTCTGTTTCAAACCTTATTGAGCTGCCTCACCGCCTACTGTTTACATACAATAAGCAGCTGCTTTCTAAGTCAGCATCCTAGTCTAAATGGAATACGTTAAGAGACTGAAATGGAAACAACTTCGTTAATAGTCTTTCATGTGTAGAGATTGAACGACAATGGCTTTACTGATATTTTTCTCAGATATTTAAAGGTCCCCTGAAATGCTTAGAAACACGCAGCGTTACTCTATGTGTTGACATCATTTTAACTGAAACAGGAAGACAGATCAAGCAGCCCGCCCCTTTTTAAAATAGCCAATAACGTTTTGTTTATATCTGCACGCATCAGAGCCGTTGAGCTTGGTAAAGCCACATTTGACAGCATATGACAGCCACAATCTCATATTGCTATAAAATATAGCATTCTATGAAGAATTCAAATAGCTATATACATTTTGTGGTCTGCGCTGACTCGCGCATGTGATCCGCTCCGTGCTATCGTGTCTCGGATCGGCAGCAGAAGCAGAGTGTGGTGCGTGGTAGGTGACAAAGCGTGGAACCAGACTTCTTTTTCCTCCAAGGAAAGCCATATTACACGTTTGAACGTTAACTCGTCCCCTATATGTGGCACTACGTGCCATTCCTGTACAGAAAAAACGAATTTCGGGGACAAGTGACGATTTCAGCCAAGGCTTCAGCGTCTATTTTATAGTGGGCGGGTGCTTCGGATTCTAGAGAGCATTTGATTGGACAGAAAGTTTGATGAGAAGCTGAAGTACGATGTGACGTCAAAAAAATGTACGCGCCGTTTGGCGGAAGTGACGAACTGCAAGCGTTGAATGCTTATATCTTCTAATGAGAATTTTGTCACTGTTTTGGAGCACATTGCCTTATAGATAACCTTAAGACTAACATATTGATACTAACACCCAAAAAACTTTAATTTTGATTTCATGGGGACTTTAAGCTTTTTTTTTGGGTGGGGGGATTGGATATCGGATCCATACTTAAAGCACACCTACATGCAATGCTGCCTAAGACTTTGACCCAAACTAGTAATGTTCTGCGGCACATAATTTTGCTAGACGTTTTTGAACAGCTTTTGTGTCAGAACCACACCTATGATGCCTAAAGATGTTCCCTAGGTAGGCATCGCAATGGGTTTTGGAACACAACTCTTGATTCAGACATCTGGTGTAATGAACACACTGCCAAGAGTAACACAGCCAGTAAGAACGAGTACAAAATTTTACATATGTAAGTTCACACTGGGTTTTAATAATAAATCAGTAAGAATAAGATGGAATACTGGATTCAAAAAGGCTGACAGAGTAGTGTGAGCTGTCACAAAGCATTACACACTCAAACTGACTCGCAAAAGCTGCAAGTGAACATAGAACCAGCTGGAACCACTCCCTATAACACACATACTAAGAGACACTATGTGTCATTACCTCCCAAGTTTCAGGGGTAGAACCAAAAAAAACATTCCCCTACAAGACAATACAAGCTCAAAGGGCAAAACTAGATAGTAGAGGAGCATGTTCAGAGGTCATTTCTTAAAAGGTCACATACATCCACCCTGCTGCCTCTCAGACCTTGCAAGATTTATTTTCTTTTGCCTGTTACTTCATTTTCTCTCTCTTACATTCACTCTCATTTAAGAAATAGTTCACTCAAAACTGAAAATTCAGTCATTATTTACTCGCCCTCATGCCATTTCAAACTCGTATGGTAATTTTTCATTTTTATGGAACATAGAGAATTTTGGAAAAATATTCACTTGCTTCTTTCATACAATATTCATAGACTAGTCTTTCCAAAAAAGAAGAAAATAAAATTGTTGGGAGAAACATGTTAAAAAAAAAATTGGTGGGCATTAACTATGCCATTGATAATGTGTTATTTGTTAAATAACAACATATCCAGTTACTTTGTCAACTAAGTAACATTTTATAAAACAAAATAAATATATAAATACATTGATATAAAAAAATGTATGTTTGGAGAAATAAGGGTATATATAAGATTTACAAGCAAGTTTTTTTGTGTGCGTGAACATGATTGGCTTTGTGTTTTACCAAAATTAGCACTTCTAATGTAAAACATTTTTTTAAATTTAATTTCAGTTAATGTTTATTTTATTTCAAGTAATGATTTTATTTATTTTTATGTTTTAATTTTAGTTCATGATAATATTCCTGGTGGAGATGATGCATTCTGATGCCATAATATCGATTTGTTTGAGGAACAACCCAAAATGTAAGTACTTATTCAGAAATATACAAAAATATATCATGGTTGTGATGGGAGATCATCATATGGCCTCAGAAGACTTGGAATATAACACATGGATGTCATACTACTTTAATGGTGCTTTTCTGTCTTTTTTGGAGCTTGGCAGACTTGTCACTGTGAACTGTCACTGTATGTAAAAGAGTTGTGTGAAAATCTCTTTGTATTCTACAAAAAATAACAGTACAAGTACTTGGAATAACATGAGGGAAAGTAAATAATGACAGAATTTTTTATATTTTGTGTGAACTATCCTTTTAAACATGATCCAATGTGTACAGAACATGCATGTCGCCACTTAGCAACATTCCTGTTAT
The DNA here is from genome assembly GCA_018155175.1 of Sinocyclocheilus anophthalmus. Taxonomy (NCBI): domain Eukaryota; kingdom Metazoa; phylum Chordata; class Actinopteri; order Cypriniformes; family Cyprinidae; genus Sinocyclocheilus; species Sinocyclocheilus anophthalmus. The sequence continues at coordinate 76,303 of JADLZN010005089.1, forward strand.
GACATTAACAAGCACAATGCATCTGGCGTGTAATATTGTAGCGAGTGTAATTACAGGGCATGCTGTGGAACCTGGCAGCAGAGGCAGCGTGCACACATGACGGGCTTCTAGTCTGCTTTTATCACAGGTTTCATCTGATGTCACACCTCCACACAGCCTGCCATGGAAGAGTGCCTCCATAGCTCACTGCCTGTTAGGGAAAGGACATTTCCTCCGGCCCTGCTACAACAACAAGCCATAAGAGACAGTGACGGTGCTTGTGTTTAATAGTGTGTTGCAGATAGTGGGTGGCTGTGTGTATGTGTATATGTTTTTTTATGTGTGGGTGTGTAGAAAAAAGGCATTTCAGTTCTGTCTTCACATTCCATCGGTTGGAATACAGTCAATAATGAGGCAAATCACATCTTTTATAGTGATAATATGATATCTCACTCAAGTCGCTAAAAAACAACAAATAGAGAATGAGAGAGAGCATCCGCTGTAAAACTTACTTAAAGCATGCAGTGTGCTCAGTGAATTCCACTGGATGATACTAAATTTAAACATCAGTAACGGTTTAAAGTAAGCTTTGAAGTCAACATAAAATGACAATCAAATACCATTTTACTTCCTTAATCAGGGTTTGAAATGAATGTTTTCACTCACCAGCCAGTTCGTATGGAGCCCCAGATATGACAAACATATGGGAAAAAAATGCCACGAATGAAGAATTCATTCCTATGATATATTAATTTGTTCCCCATGATTTATTAATTCAATCCCTCATTTTAGGCAAATTGTGACTATGTTGTAATAATTGGTTCCCACAATTTATTAATTCATTCCCTTGTTTAATTTAAAGCAGTACAACTTTACATTTATGCAGTCAGTTATAGTACAGTGTGGCCAGGATTTAAAGGGATAGTTCACCCAAAAACGAAAATGACCCCATGATTTACTCACCCTCAAGCAATCCTAGGTAAATGTTTCGTTTCCTTCTGTGCAAAAAAAAGAATACAATCAGAGTTACATAAAAAAAATGGCCTGGCTCTTCCAAGCTTTATAATGGCAAATGAATGGTGGTCAAGATTTGGAGGCAAAATAAAGTGCATCCATCCATCATAAAAAGTGCTCCACGTGGCACAGGGGGGTTAATAAAGGCCTTCTGTAGCTAACTGACGCATTTGTGTAAGAAAAGTATTCATATTTAAAACTTTATAAAGTGTAATCTCTAGCTTCCGCTAACTGTCGTGCACACGTTCACGAGAGAGTGAACCAAGTTTTGTTTACAGCAAAGGAAAACCAGTGTCCACTTGTCTTATATCAAAATCCTCTGACACTTTTCCTTACAAATCCTCATTTTCTACTTCTAATTCATGACCGTTTTTTTGTTTTGCTCGCTCCTTTGCGCTTCCGCATTCATTACTTCTCACCGGAGCTTACACTATGTAAATCATGGGGTAATTTTCATTAACTAAAATGAGGAAACAAATAAGTTGTGGGAAAAACTGTTAATTTGTGGCTACGATATATTTTATTAATATTAATATATAGAGTCCAGGGCTCTGTAAATTAGACTAGCCAAAACAAAAATCTCAGGAAAAAAAAGCTTGATTTTAAATATATGCATTTTATTTCATCTGATTCGGAGGCTTTCAGCTGTACGACAGTCACTCAAGCAGATATCGTAAAAAAAAATAGAAAAAGACAAAATTCTCAAGTGACTTCTCTTATAAAACAGCATTTTAGCTCACTTAAAGATTAGCTGACACGCTTTGAATTCATAAAGTAATCAGTTTCCTCACAAAAGTCAGGGTACTGAATTCAGTGTATTGAAGCCTCTCCAATACTGACTCCATTCAAAAAAAAAAAAAGCCAACCCATTCTCACTCCAAAGGGGATAATGATAATAAAAAGTCATGCCCCAAATATCATGTCATGACGATAAAATTATATCCCAGCATATAATTACATGATAATAAAATCCCCATGCCCTTCGCATCAGTATATCAATGGCAAATGTTTCTCAATGAAAGCAATATGGCACATTGCAATAAAGGCCTAAAGGGCGCTGTTGCTGTTGGCATCTGTAGAATGACACGCATAAGTTGTGGAATTGCAGCGTTTATCAGAAACGTAGGAAATGAGAATGGTACCGGATGAGATAAGCCGTGCCTAAAACATTTCCCAGGTATCGCACATCGATACGTCTTTCTGTACTTTTCAAGTTCAAGGCGACAGTTCATAACAGTGAATCTAATTATCTAAAATGAAGCACAGACAAACAAACAAACAAATAAATAAATAAATATTTCCAAAAAAAGGCAAAATGGCCAATCTTTCAGCCTAGGGTGAACTCAGTATGTACATATATTTGTTCCAAATAGTTGTCTTTGAAATGATGAAATCTATTGAATTTTTTTTTTCTTTTTTTTTTTTTTTTTTTTTTTTTTTTTTTTTTTTTTTGGCACTCTGTTTCATGGCAAGGATTTTGATCAGCCCCTGAAGTCGTCGCCATTAGTGTGCATACATTCATAAAAAACAATGTGTTTGAAAAAGTCCCTTTAATAGCAAGTCCGTTCACTTCATGGCCATCTTGGGAACAAGATGCAAGCACAGCTCCCAACTGCCTGAATGTGTAAACACTGCAATGTCAAAAATCACATACCAATGGGAGTCACTTTTAGTGAATGAATAATATCTTATGTTCTACACTATATGCTAGCACCCCATAAAAGCAAAAATAACATTTAGCAGATATAAGCATTTAATTTTTTTTTTTGCTATATTGAAAGCTAATATATAGCCATTATACTGAAGTTTCATCATTTAAAAAACTTTTTTTTTTTGGTCCAATAAAATGTGAACATTTTTGTCAAATAAAATGATCGCTATAGTCTCAGAAAAAAAAAAAGTATGAAAGCTGTCACTGGGGCATTACCTCTTCAGAAGCTCCATACTGGTACCAATAAGGGACAAATTAGTATCTGAAAGGTACAAAAGCGCATTTTTTTTATTTAAGTAAAATGTATTATTAATTGATTATTAATAAAGTAATTATTTAAAAAATGCAAAAGAATGTATTGCCTTTCTTTTGCCTTTTTTTCTGCACAATACAGTATTTGTGTTGCATTCCTAAATGCTTGTGGATGCATTTCTAAAATGACTTTACATGTCAAACCATTTGCAAAGTACACAAAGCGATTATACCACTTTTAAAAGCATAGCCTTGTCTAAAAAACAGACCTACAACTGTATTATCTGCCTATCCGACAAATTCCACAGCTCTTGGAAAAAGTCTACTGTGTATTTTCATAAACGCGGACACCAGCAGGACCACTTAACATCATTTATTTATCCATAACAGACTGTCACACACGTGAAGGGACCATTAACGTTTCCTTTGTTCGAGGTTCATATAAAAGTCATGAAACAGAACTGCCAAATTATAATGTTCTTTTGAAGGCTGACAGGTAATGTATTACCGAACGTCTCGGAGAGAACTTGTATTCCTCTGATACCCAATCAGATGCTCTTGATAGGAAGACCATACTGATTTGCCATGAGAGCAGCCCATCAAAGAGGCCCTCGTCTACCTCCAGTTTAACAAGAAGCAAGGGATTGTTCTCTCATTGAACCTTAGGAGTTCCTTGTCCTTTGATTCCACTCAGAGGGGATCGAAAGTGGATGAGTCTTGCTCTAGGTAACGATGACAATCGCTCATCAGCCTCTCAGCGGGGGTGTCAGCCGGAGGAAATCAGGCCTGGCACTCCTCCAGTCAGCATCTCTCTGAGCACCGATCCCCCAGTCAGGCCTGCTGAATCTCAACCTAAACGACACTGCATGTGCTTGAAACTCGAAAAAATTCATGGAGAGGGGTAATATATATTTGATCTTTGAATTTACATGGCCAGGTGACTTCTTTAAGACCTGTTGGAAGGCTGTTGCTTAATAATAGCTCATCAGATCTATCTCATTGGGCCCACAGCACTTTAAAAGTATCGGCTTGGAACCAACTTCGCACCACTTTTGACATCCGTAGCCTATATATTTTACAACCTATGTATTAAATGTTTGCACTTTTCAAGGTGACTCCGATCAAATCACGTGGATTGTTAAAAGAACAGTTCACAGAAAAAAGGAACATTTCCAAGAAAACTCTCCGGCAATCCAAGATGTAGATGAGATGTTTCTTCATCAAGACAGATTAGGAGAAACCATCACCAATGGATCCTCTGCAGTGAATGGGTGCCGTCAGAATGAGAGTGCTGATAAAAACGTAACAATAATCCACAAGTATATCCATGTCACGAATCCAGGCACAGCTGATATCCCCAAACCCACTCACTCTAACCCTTCTGTTCCTGAACTAATTCCCCTGTCTGAAGTGTTTCGCCTGATGGGGATCGCTTTTTGTTGTGTTTGGGCTGCATACACCACCACAGAACTCCCCGAGGCGGCAGCACCCACTATTAGGTCTCCAGAGTTGGCGGCTGAAGCTACAGTATCTCCTGAGATGGTGGTGCTCGCTGCTGTGTTCCCCAAAACGATGGTGCCCACTGCAGTTTCTCCAGAAGTGGCAGCGCATGTTGCAGAACCTCCCGAAGTGGCCGTGCTCGCTTCAGCTCCTTGCGTGGTGGGGGCGCCCAGCAACAATTTCACCGTCATGTCACGGTCGAGGAACCTTGTGAAATTCTCCTGTTATCTTGCGGGCATACTGTAGAACTCCAGAATCCCCGGGTCGGCGATTCCGAAGGCAGGGGGAGGAGCTCCTGGTTCCCGAGTTAAGCCAGGGAGGTCCGTTCCGCAGTAAGCCACGGAGGGATCCTGTTCCCGAGTTAGCCAAGTGAGGGCTCCTGTTCCCGAGTTCGCCAGGAAGGGCCCTGTTCCCGAGTAAGCCCACGGAGGGCTCCTGTTCCCGAGTATAGCCCAGGGAGGGCTCCTGTTCCCGAGTATAGCCCAGGGAGGGCTCCTGTTCCTGATTGTAGCCCAGGGAGGGCTCCTGTTTCCCAGTCTCCAGTGTCGGCTCCAGCCCCGGAGTCGGTCCAGTGTCTGATCCAGCCCCGGACCTCGCTACAGTTTCAAGATTGCCGAACCAAGATCTAAACTTCCAGTGCCGCTCATCGAAAGCGCTTTGCTGTTGCCTGCTCATGCCAGAAACTCCACTGCCAGCCCAACGAGCGCTACCGGATAACAGTACTTGCCATGGAAGGGCTCCAGTCAGATCCTCAGTTCCGCCCTGGAAGGGTTCATGTCCCTGAGTTAGGCCCAGGGTGGGCTCCAGTTCTGTATGATCCGCCATGGAGGTCTTCTGCTCTGTTTGCTCTGCCCTGGTGGGCTCCTGTTCCATCTGCTCCACCTTGGTGCCCTGCTCTGCCGGCTTTGCCTCAGTTCCAAGTCTCTCCATTTCCACATGGATCTGGCCCACCGTCCCTCCCCCTGTTCCGCTCCACCACCCTCCTGGATGGTATTGTGTTGGGAGCATCTGGAAGCCGCTCCTGGGGGGGGGGGCTCTGTCACGAATCCAGTCCGTGGACTTCAGGCCGATTGCCACTAGAGGTCACTCACCATTACATTGACTCTCACATTAAACGACTGTTATGCAATAAGGACTAGGGATGCAGCGATTAACCGGTTTCGCGATTTAACCGCGATTTTAAAACGTCACGGTTAATTAATCGTAAAGGTTCCGCTAAACCGAGTGTTTCTGTTACACGGAACGGAACTGTTGCAGCTTGCGCAAAATAAAAAAAGTTACACTAGCGGTGCACCAGCTTAAAATTACGTGCTTATCAGAGGCACGGAGGCTACTACATGCATTAGATGAACTGTGACAGAGGAACCAAACAGTGTAGCTTTATTTCCACCAGAGAAATACTTGTCGTTAGTGTGGGACCATTTTGGGTACACCAAGAATGACCAGGGTGTTGTTTAAATATTGCTGTAAAAAAACTGCTAAAGAGCGAATACATAAGGGATAATGCACGGCTTGATGTACATTGAACGATTTTAATGCACGATGTGAAGATAAGAACCACCTGACGCGAAGCATTTGTGACTGAAAACTACTGCGTGAGACTATGAAAAAATATTTAGGAGCACCAGTGCGACTGACCCGATCATCATCATATTTGTGATCGTTGAGGGGAGCTTCAAAGCTTTCTACGTGTTTTTGCAGCGTTGAGTAATGTATCACAGACATATCTCACGAATCCTTTCATAAGCAAAGCGTAGACAGGGTGTAAATAAGAGATTCATTGCGCAGTGTAGAGAGCTTCGTTGATTATAAATGTGCGATCGAGATGAACTAAGATGAGTGACAGCTTTTAATGATTTTAAGGGAGTTTGTAAATGTGATAGATTTTATACAACAGTTCAATAAATAAGAAGTTATTAAGTGACTTACATTGTCTGACTATAACACTATTGTCTGATTTTGCTCTATTTCGTCGTCGAAAATAGTTTAAAACAAAGACACAGCAGAGCCGCTGCGCATCTCCATTCAAACACAGCTGTGTTTCATTTATGAATGAACAGTTTTTTTAAAACAAATCTAGTGAGTCAGTGATTCATGATTACCCATTCATAAAGACAGTCACTTGATTCATTCCTGAATGAATCAGCCGTTCGAATGAATCAATTGAATGAATGATTCAGTGATAAAAATCTGTGACTTACCGCCACCTGCTGGCAGTTTAATTTTTAAGTATCTTTTCAGTTATTTAAATCACTTAATATTTCTATATTCAAAATTTTATATTTAAAACATTAATATCATCATGAATTTATGGATTTAATTGCACTCATTCCACTTCTGAGCCTCATTAAATGTCTGAAAGTACACCAGGCCACTTTTGTGTTCTTCTGTGCCACCTCTACAAATTAATTTTGTTAATACTGATTTCATTTGATTGGTAACTTATATTTCTTATTCTACTTGTTTTTATTCTGTCGTTTTAATTACAATTTTTAAAAAGCTTATAAAATGTAATTTTTTTTAAGAATTTGACAAAAGATGACATAATTTTTTTTAAACCTTGTTTTTTTTACGTTAGAGGAGTCAAATTCACTAGTAATGGAAGGCTATTTTGATTAAAATTTGGAGAATTGTTAGAAGGTGCTCTTTTAAATTTTGAATGTGCTATAATTTTTAGTTAGGAGCACAAGTGCTCCTAAAAAATAAAAGTAAGCGTAGAGCCCTGCTACCTGTGTCTGTGCGTCTCTCCAGTAGGCTATTTAATATATTTTATTAATAAAAGTCACGGGGCAGAATTCTCAAGAATTTTGTGTCCTCCTGAATGTTTGTACATGTGCGCAGCGCGATCTCCGATCCCACAAACCAAAATAACAGACATGATTTTCTCAGGCCACATGTAAAATAATATGAATTATTATAAAGATTATTAAAACGAATAGGCTACGTATGGATGACAGTTGATTACAACAATATTTCAGTTTGTCCATCATTAGTAACAGTTTCCCCTGTGGGACAAATAAAGTTAATATTATTTGTATATTAATAATAGGCTACTTCATTGACTTTGTTATTTACTATCCCTGTTGTATTCATAAGTAAAATCCAACAATATTTTTTTTCACCATGTTTCCAAAATCTCTACCCCAGGTCCAAAAGAAATGAAAAGAACGTACAAACTGACAACATTAAATACTTTTGCGATCTATTTCCATTAGTTATTTTCAAAAGAGAAATACTGACATGGATGTTTCAGAGCAGAGGTCACCTTTTTTAATTCCAATGGGAGAGATGGACTTTTGTTTGTCTTTTTTATTATTATTTTGTGCTGTATTGTTGGTTACTCTGTTATTTTCAAAAGTCAGCAATAAATAACACTTTAATATCTGAAGAGTGTTCATGTGATTTTTATACATTAGTAATGTTGGGAAATGAAAAATGCATAATAATCGTCATAATCGTAAAAAACGTGATTATTCCTCAGACAATAATCATACCAACAAAATCTATAATCATTGCATCCCTACATCCGGACGACAGTTCCCATCATCCTTCACTTGACAGGACAGCTGAATTCAATGTATCACACAGCCGGCGATCAACGCTCACCTGAGAGCCATTACACACCTCTATTGTAACATTTCTCAGTTCGTCAGATGCCGGCATTGTTCAGCATTTTCCACCCCCTAGTGTTAGCTTGGCATTACGAGCTAGGGTCTGTTTTCATGGTCTTGCCTTGGTCGGTTCCCCGTGTTCTATCAATGCATGTGGACCTGGAGATCCCTCGAGTCTAGCCCAATTGGATACTGTTCGCCCCTGCTCTTGCCTTGCCATCAATATACCTGTTTGCCATTGTCTGACCTATGCCTGTTTTTGACCACGTCTCTTATGAATAAAGCCTTGCAGATGGATCCGCACGCTTCCTGTATTCCCTCCGTTACACCACAACTCAAGTCCATCAATTACAACATTAATTGCTTGTAAGAAACAAACCCTTCATTAAGGCGTTTTAACTTTAAACCGTCACGTCTGGCCAAAATACAAGTCCATAAGCCATAATAATGCTTCCTCCAATAAAAAAGTCGTCCCATCTGATCTCTCATTCTGACGGCACCCATTCACAGCAGAGGGTCCATTTCTTCAAATCTGACGAAGAAATAAACCTCATGGATGGCCTGAGGGTGAGTACATTTTCTGCATATTTAAATTTTTGTGTGAACTATTCCTTTAATGAAAATTATCAACAACAAATTTGATTAATAATTTGTGATGTGCATAGAAAACTTTCACCAGTCATTTCCACGGACAAAACGCATCGGAAATACAGTATAAAACAGAGAGAGCTACTCCTTTAAAGTTCACAATTGTCTCTGATTGAACGTTGGCATGTGCATGCACATCAAACAGACGGCACAATAATTCTGACTTTACTATGTTAAATATGCATTTTTGGACTTGTAATGAGATATAAATGTAATATGATTTACATAAGTTCCAGTATGCAAACGTTTTGGAGGACATCACCGGTGTGCAAGATGTGTCTTTTATAATAAAACTCAAATAAATAAATGCCTGCTTTATAAATCAGATTAATCAAAAGATACGATAATAGATAAATCCATTTTCAACATAATTGTCAGTTGCAATCCTAGATTCAACAAAATTAGCACTGCCACATTTACATGGGCCACAAAGTAGAAATGTTTTGCAACTTTGTTAAATGACAACATAAGCACTGTTTTTTAGTGAGCTGCCTACATTCATTTGAGTGAGCTGTATTTTAAGGTATCATAGGTGCTTCTGAAACATGCAGGATGATTAAGTGAGAGAAATGTTGAAAATATGATTACAATTTATTTGGTACCAAAAAAAACTGGTTATAGTATAAAGTAGTTTGCTTGCATCGTATCTACACCAGATCCAACCGTTGTTGCAACTCATGTTGCATCGTGCTAGAAGCTGTCTACACTGGATCCAATGTAGACCGAATAAATGTTTAGTTTTTTTTTTGACTTTAGTCGCATTGTGCCTGTTTTTAATTTTGGGAGTAGTAGAGGCCTATATATTCTGGGGGGGAAAAAAAGAGTTTAACCTCTTACTGAACACCTAAGCTAATACATATTCACTTTTTTATTCTCTGTTTTGTTTTAGTTTTCTGACTTGTAATATGTCTGATATGAAACTTTCGGTTACATTTCTCTGTGCCCCTGGGTGAGCGAGTACCTAAAGTCTGTCAGTATTTCCAGCGGAGGCTTAATTAGACGTCTCTGGCAATCTGAAGTGAGGTGTCAACACTGACAAATCTCTTCAACATGCCAAGTCGAAAATTTATGTAAAATTCTGACACATTTACCAACTTACAAGAAAGTTGCATCATTAAAGAGAGGTTAAGGTAACACAATAAACACAACCAGCCAAAAAGATACCCAAACATGTCAGCCAATCTAACGGGTTGCAGCGGCAAGACAAGACCTCTATTATCAGCCTCATTCAGATGGAAATACTAGCTGCCAGACATGAGAACCACAGAACAACTTTGTTCACGGTGGCTCAACAACCTCAGAAACACATTAATTCTGGATAGATTCACTTTTACAAGTCTTACAAACAAGCCTCTTACAGCAAAAGCAAAGTGACATGTATCTCAAATGGTAATTATGCCACGTCTACAACAAGGTGACAAAACCAGGTGTCAGCTTTGATGCACTAGATACACAAAAAGCAAAACAATGCCTGAAATATATTACATAAACAAAACAGCCATCCAGTAGAACAAACAAATGCATCTCATTCAGATTCCATCAAACAGTGTCACTTTTAATTAGCAGCAAAGAGCATATCGTTTAGTGCAAACTGTTCCTTTCTGTGGAGCAAAGCGAAATGCTTCTGTTTAGCACAACACATCAAGTATTAACATCTGTAGGGATTATTTAAAGATCACTGTTATATGCATTAGCTGAATGGAGTTCAGTTACATCTGAGAATTCATCTGGATAAATGATCAATTATACAGTACTGTATATCTTCAGATCTTGGCACGAGTTTTGTAAGACAATGTAAGACAGTAAGATGAAAGACAGGCCACTGGGTGATACTGCTAGTCAAGGTCCAGTGATAATACTAGGATTTCGTGCAGCAAACAATAGAATTTAGCTTTTCATAACCATCTTCCCTTTCACTAAGGCTTAGAATTAAACAGGCAGTTTTGTTATGGCTATGCCTTAAAAGCTTTTATTTAAATGCCCTATTTGCATGTGAAATGAGAATGTGTTTACTTTGCTATCTTGTCCAATACACTTCCCAATCATTCAAATACAGCCTCTTTGAAAAGTCTGCAATTGGGACAAATTCATAAAACAATCAACACTGAATTTAGGATCAGGTAATAGGTTTTATTTTTTCCCCCCAAATTCCACTTTATTCCCCCCCAAATTATGTTGATGTTGTTTTTAATTGACCTGGATTCCATTTTAATGTTTTAATTAAAATGTAACAATCAAAAGAATATCTAATAAACTCAAATAATTAGGGCTGGGTATCGTTCAAAATTTTTCGATATCGATACCGATACCTTGACTTCGATACCGGTTCCTGAACGATACTTTTTTCGATACCAATTTTATGAAATCAATTTGAACAAGATTACATTATCTAAAAAAAAAAAAACGTTGGTTTTATTTTTCAGCTTGTTGATGTTTATACAAACTCAAAGACTCATCTCCTGAGGCACTGCACAAAGGAACAAAATGTAACCAACACAAATCAGTGCAAAATAGTTTTAATAAAGCTCAAATAGTCTTCAGTATACACATCTGTTAGGCTACATTTACACTAGTTAGTGTTCGTTTTAAAACGCATAGCTCAGACAGAATCATGATTTCTATTTATTTTCCACTGATTTACTGATGAGCATTAGCAGCTTCCAGCGCCGTCTGCTTGTGTTCTCTCTTCCATGATCGCTGCTCTGACTCAGAGGTAATAACATATTTAATTTCAGCAACATTACATGGCCAAAACACACATTAGATGGCAGGTCCGGATTTACCTATTTTCGTGACGTAGAAAAAATTTTGGGGCCCCCTTCCCTATTAATATAATAGACCTAATATTACCACCCAAGCAAACAAAAATATTTCTTAATCAGTGGAAACCGATACAGTGTTTTCTATCGGAATAAGCGCTTGCGTTCAGTCAATAAAAATCGAATAGTTCTTAATTTGTTTGAGAACTGAGAAAGACCATACCATATAGTCGTGGCCACATAACCACCTCCGGGAGTGCATTATTTCTCTAATAATTTTAACGGCCTGGAGTCCCAACCACACGTCAAGACATTGTGCTGAAAATGAGTTTCAAGACATTTGACATGTTTCCATCCTAAAGTCGTTTGGGTGAAACTAACTAAGCACCTATCACCACTTCCGTTGCAATTCCAAAAACGTCATTGTAGAGATGATAACAGAGGCGTGAGCCATGATATGCAAGCCCCGTTCACACCGCCAGCGACTTTTTCGCTGTTTGTCGCTTGTGGCTGGCAATTTATGTCGCTAGTGGGCGTTCCTACTACTGGTTGCCTAGTTACCCGTAACACTCCACTACAGCAGATGAATCACGTGCTCTCTACTGACTTCACTCCCATTGGTTGTCGCTCACGAAATTCGTTGCTTATTTGCATAAAGTTGAAGAATTCTGAATTTTTGTCGCTTGACTTGCATCGCTTGACACGCCCACATTCCGCCGCCAACGCTCACTGTCGCTCGCGTTGCCGGAAGTTGCCAGCTCTCCATTGAAAATTAATGGTATTATGTTGCTCTGTCGCTGTGTGTCGCTGGCGGTGTGAACGGGGCTTAACAGTTATTTATGCAGTCTAAATGCGGTATTAGAGAGAGGGAGAGAGAGATATTAAGTGCGTGTGAATACCTGCGTCTCTCAGCAGCAGCGTCTACTAATAGCGTATCTTTAAGTTAAACTCCTTCATGAAACCTCGCTACTGAGAAATGTCATGTAACTTTTCAGCTGCGAAACTATTTTACTGAAATTTGCGGTGCAGCGCTGACAAGAACTTTCTGTTCACGTCTCCGCGTGTCTGTACTGTGTGTGTGTCTGAGAGAGACCGGGAGAAAGAAAGCCTGATTTCCGTAGCCTACATAAAAAAGGTGGAAGACATGGAAATAGTTTGTCATTTTTTACCCTATTGTTTGTTATATTTATTTGCTCAGTGTCTTGAGCAATGTGTAAATCCGGCCCTGTTAGACGGCAATTGGAAGTTATTACAAAAACTCAAAGGTGGTTTAAAGTGAGTTTTGCATAAAAGGAATATAAATTTTATTTATTGTCTTATGTAGCATGATGCTACAGTTTGCATTAATGGTCACAACACGCGCTTTCGGTCGTGTAACGTTAGTATGAACGGACATCTGCATATGATCGGAACTCCACGCAGCTCCCGCGCTACTCTATACTGGTGGTATTACAGTACCACGAGAGCTAAAGAGAGCAGACTGCTCCGTGTGCTTTCGAATCGCTCTCGCGGATGATCGATCTGCGCCACGCCTCTAGTCGAAATTCTAATTAAAATTTTTCTGGACTCTGTGTTTTTAATTTAAAACAAATGGTCGGCCAAAAATGATGGTAATTAAATGAATATATAATTAAACTTTTCAAATAAGTAATCAAGTGAAAATGTAACAATTTTCATTGTACTTTTTGGCAAACCAAGTGCTTCACAACAGAGGTCGACGGAGTAAAAAAAAAAAAGTACATTCTACTGTACAATAGTGATATATTTATGTAATATCTTCAAGGTAAACCATATTTTTATTTTGGCAGATTGTAGTAAAGACCTGAGAAACCACTTTATTTTAAGGTGTCCTTGTTACACCTTACATGTACTTACTATTATAATAACAACAATATATTATGCATAATTACATGCAAGTAATAAGCCAAACCCTAATCCCAACCCTAACCATATAGTAAGTACAAGTACATGTATTTGATTAAGATTACTCTGTACTTAAATGTATAATTACACTGTAAAAAGGACACCTTAAAATAAAGTGTAACCCTTATTCTTTAGACAACCTGCTGCTTCATTCATTTAATTGTAAGAAACGTTGTGAATGCATTCATATATAGATTAAAATATATAGAAGGACCTTAAGAAACATTGCAGCATCTTGAGAAAAATAATCAAGATATACTGATGTATAACTGTTCCTAGTTCAGGAAGTTCAGCCGAGTTTCAGTTAACGGTTTATTTGGAATGAGGAGGAAGTTTTCAGTTCTGTAACTCACCGTATCTTTACTTAGTACATTGAAGCTTTACTTTCAACAGTGTGATATATTTCAAAAGGAACCAGGATATTCAACAATATAAACTGTGGTCGTTATATACCAGAATGGAGCCAAGTGGTTGGAAAATGTGACTGAAAAGTAAAAGTGATTCCTAGTCATTTGAAAAGGAAAATAGTTTCAAAGGCAGAGCACGTAATTGCATTTTGATAAAATATTACAAAGACAACTGTTACCCTGATGGATAATGCACAGAAAGACTAGGAACATGGATCAAAAAAATATAAATAGGCTTGATTTAGATTTTTTTTTTCCTGATATGAAATCTCAAAGGATAAAACAAGGCTTTGATCAAGGTTGCCAAACCAGCAGGCCAAAGATCAGTTTTTTGTTTTACAAACATATTTCTGCAAGCAACATATAAATACTGTAGCTAAACACTGCTTGATGTGTAAATAGATATGTTTTTCTGTCTGCTGGAAGGAGTTCTAATACACAATAAGTCAACTGAGTGCCCATAAACCAACAATGACAGCATCCAGGCCATGCACATCTACATACACCAGCCAGAGGGTCAGAAATTTAGCCATTTATAAAAGTTGGATATTTTAGTACCCTTGATATGATATAGTTTTTGTTATTATTTTGAATTTTTTAAATATGTTTGGTTGGTTTCTATTACCTATTATTTTATTTTTTATTTTTTTGTCTATTTTTCGTTTTGTTTTCTAGTTTCTCTTGTTGATTGTTTTTGTATTTAAAAAAAAAATTCTATATACATTTGCATTTAAAAGAATATAATATTTTTTTTTTATGTTTTTGAAAACGTTTTATGCTCAACAAGGTTGCATTGTGTAATACAAGTCTCGGGTGTCCCCAGAATGTGTCTGTGAAGTTTCAGCTCAAAATACCCCACAGATAATTTATTATATCATTTTGAAAACGCTTGTATACGTGCATGTCTCTTTAAATGCAAATGAGCTGCTGCTCCCCGCCCCTTTTCCAGAATAGGGCTGTGAATTTACCACTTGTTCCTCAGATACTCTGCTAAAAACATCTGTTTAGTTTTGATTATCATGTTTATTGCTCTTTAAACCATATTAGTTTAAACTTCTGATATTCGGTTTTCTGAGTGCACACATCCGAAGCATGCACACAGAAAGCGGCATGCGAGTACTAAACGTGTTTCTTATTGCTCTTAAACTGTCAAATACACACAAGTTATGTTTAAAATGCACATAAGTTACAAAAACACAACAGCCTGAGAAAGAATCGCTATGTTTAGATTAGGCTTGCAGCGATAGGACATTGGTTGGTGATACCGTTGTTAAGCCGCAAAACCGGTTACGTCATTTGCCTACCGCGGTACAAAATTGTTTAGAAAGGAAATGCAAAGGCGCCTGTTTGGCAATATTTTAGATTTTGAAAAGCCTATTGACATTATAAACATTTGTTTCTTATTTATTTGTTTCCACAGTGTTTGCTGATTACTTTATTTAAACTGTGTATTTTATTTATTTTATTTTACATCAAGGTGTATAGGCCGTGCCTCTAAGCTTTCTTATTCGTTTTGCTAATAAACGTTTTATGTTTCTTATTTATTTGGTTCCACAGTGTTTGCTGATTTTCATAAGTTTATATACCTATTTAAACTTTGTGTAGCCTAAGTAATTTATGTTAGGCATATATGGTGTATTTTTATTCGTTTTGTTAATAAAAGTTCTGAGTTTGTTGTTGACTTTGTGCACAGACAACAAAGTTGTCACAATTATCCCTGTTTTCACAGATCTGCGAAAAAGACTAAAAACACTATTATGCATGTCAGGCCAGTAGATGGCGATGTCACTTTGTAAAGAAACACTATACGCCTACGCACATTTGTATTACTATAGACTGAATATGTAATTTTTTTATGTTTGCATGTTCAAAAGGTTGCATTTTCAGGCTTCCATAATGCCGTTGTCTTGTAAATGAATGACCAAAATGTATAATAAGCTTTTTCATTTTTAGTTGAAAACTGTCATGTTACACCTTTTGGTGCCTTAGCTAACAACAATAAACATGCAGCAAATAAGTTAAGTCTGTAGCGAGCATAACAAAAACAACATAGTGAAACACTGGTTGAGAAAATCTGTTAACATACCGTCCAGGTATGTTCATTTAGCAACACTAGAGATGTTAAATTATGTTTTAATCAATAAAGAGTGTTTCTCTCATTCAGGACTCCAGGTCATATAAGGCAACAGCTCTTGGGAGTGAATCTATAAAGGTCAGAGCCATATTCACACTGACATTGTTATAGATGGAATGGCTAGTGAAACATTTTCTAACACAGTGGAAACTGTGTAACTTGGTTCTTAGAGCCTTGAAGAATTAGAACCTTTCACTGTGTAAATAACTCCCCACAAACCAATCTTTGTTCAGATTAATTAGCCTCTCAGCATCCTGAGACCTACTGATAGAAACTAACACAGGCACACACTTGCAGTTCTGTCAGTGAGGAAAGTTATCAGTGTGGGAGGAAAGGACAAGCCTACCCAACACTGTTTACAGCGCATTTCCTGTGGCAAAGGCCCTGGAGCATTGCACTTACTCACATAAACACACACCACTCCCAGAAGACTAGTGAAATCCAAACAGAGACCTTACTAATGCAGGGATAGAGGAAGAGAAATGCTTTCAAATTTAGTGCACTGGCGGCTTGTTCTTTGTGAGAGCGGGGGGAGCACGAATGTCACTTATCAATGCCACAATGTGGACTTTTTTTTATGTCTGCAATTTTGCTCCTAAATGAGGTTTCTTAACTACAGTAATAAATGACAAAAATAATTAACAGTTCAAAATTAAATTATCATATTTAGTTTACATGACAACGATTGTACTAAAAATGGAAAAGTTATTTGCGTTTTTGAAAAGTTTTAACGTACAGACGATAACTTTGTCAAAACGCTCCCCTTCACACAGATCCACAAAATTGACTAGAACAGTTGTATTATGCATGCCAGGCCAGTAGTTGGCGATACTACATGCCTGTGCACATTCGCATTTATACAGATGAACATGTTTGCGCATGACATCACCATTTTCACAAATTTGCATTTTCATAGCTTACATGTAGACAATAATGGCATATTTTCACCAAGCTGACTTCAAAGAACTAGCGGCAACAAAAGCCGATGGTGTTGTCACCTCGCGTAAGCAGCGTCTAGACCAAAAAAGCTGTACTTAAACACACTGCACAGCCAACTGCAAACTAACACGTGCATTCTGCGCCTGCGTGAGAGGAATTAACTGTCTATATCAGCAGTTATCAATAGTATATATTCGTCATTTTAAAAGGAGAAACCGAAAGAAGGATATAGGAGAAGACCTCAAATGTGTGTCAGATATGAGAGACATCAAAAACGTCCAGTGTTGGGGGTTCTCCAGGATTACGATTGGGAACCACAGTTTCAGGAAAGACAGGAAAATATGCAAGATGGTCAAATACATCCATTTAGAGCTTGTTTACATAGAAAAACAATTGAAAAATAGTGCACTGGGATGGAAAAACACAGCCTTTACTCATGAGTGCTTAGTTCTGACCTTTAATATAAGCTAGGGCTGCATGATAAATCGCGTGCGATATTTAACGCGCATCTTGTCAGTAAAGCCGGTTCTTTAGTCGGTGAACAACGGCTCTGTGTAGTTAATGCTGCTCCATGAGAAAGCCCGCACGTGATGGAGATTTACCGCTGATTACAGAATGGCTTTACTGACAAGATGCGCGTTAAATATCGCATGCGATTTATCGTGCAGCCCTGATATAAGCACTTTTATATTTAATATAAGTACTTTTATACATTTATATTTCTGCTTTTAAAACCAGCTTAGGCTTGATGGTAGGGTACACAAGGTCTAAAGGCATACCTTAATAAAAATGCTTTTCACTTCTCCCATTGTGTATAATGTATATTAAAGTAAAGATTCTGAAAGCATCGAAGGACATCCTATAATAGTTTGCCATAGCTTTACAGTAGTAACAATAAATGTGCTATTTTATGATACGATATGATCATTATCATATTTTTAAACATGATGGTTTCATTATAAACATGATGATTATCTTTAAGGTGGACACCCAAATTAATATGATATTTACCATCTGAATCTTACCTCGTTATGTTAACAAATGGAAAAGTCAACCAGCTGTTTATTATCATGTTAATTATTGTGACTTTAGCCCCAAAATAGGCACTTTTTACTTCAGTCACCATACTTTTACATATTCTTCTGTTGCTTTAATTACCTTGTACAAAACTGAAAAACATTAAGAAGACCTATGTCTTAAAATAAAGTCAATAATCTTATCAATTGCTAGGTAAATATACAAAATGTAAAAAAGTATTAGATCAAATTAGCATAATTATAGGTGTGACCTTTGTTATTTTAAACCGCTGTAATTATTGTCAATGAGTCGGTTTAAATTTGCTGATATTTTAGCGTGTGCTGTAAACATTTGGAAGGCTGACTGACCAAAACATTGCTAAAAATATGTTGTAATGCGGCAAGCTTGAGTATTGTGCGGGATTTATAAATTTTTCGAGTTGTATAAAGCCTTCAGAGTGCCGTGACCTGTAATCTCTATTTGTACATGCATTACCGAAAGCAATTTTTTTGAGACAAGTAAACATTATTTTCTATGGTAATCGACAATCTCACAGACACTATAAATGGATCTCAACTAACCTAGACATTCACATTCCTTTACCACAGGGTTCAGCAACCTTGGCACACTGAGGGATAATCACTGCACGTGAGCAATACCGAAAGAAATGTTTTTCATTTAAATAAGGTACCTTGAACCTTCATACCAATGTACATTTTGAGCTATATTATTTGTACATTATTCCTCAAAGTCTAACAGCCTGTTTTTTTTAAACGTCAGGAACTATAAATGCTATTTAAACTAGAATTTTTACCAGTGCTAGTCAACAGATCACACGACCACTGCACATACAAGATCAAGGAAGCAGTCAGAAAACACAAATTGAAAAAAATCACCAGCCTGTACGAATTTAGGCACCAATGTACAATACTTCTTCCTAAATATTTCACTCAGAGATGAGGAGCAATTGTATAGCAGTTACATAGACATCATTATTTTAATGTGGACAGAAATCCGACCCCGTCATCCTTCTTACTCAGTGCTGAAGATCACTAATCACCTTCATAAGGCAAAGGGCCTTTTGATCAGGCAGCACCTCTGACCCATTAGGGCGTTAAGTAGTCTCTTCAGCTTGAGCTCCCCTTAATTACCTTGACAGACTCTCTGCTGCAAAATTAGATGGGACTAATCATGTTTGCAGAAGAGCCGTGGTTCATTTCAAACTTTCATTGCTGGGTGAGAAACTCTGAAGCAGAGCTAGACTGGTTTGTTACATATCAGCTGCAATGTATGATGGCTAGTTTCTAATATAAAACAATTCTTGCTTGGATTCACATGTGCACTGATCAAACACTAACAATTAAATATACAACATGCATTAATCAAGTAAACCGCAGATTTGGGTATATGGATGGTAAGGACAGTCTACAGACTAACCTTAAAAAAAACAAAAAAAACATCACAATTGTGACTAGTGGTCGACCGATGTGGATTTTTTGACAGCCGATGCCGATATAAAGCCGATATAATTATATATTTAAGAAATTTGAAATCATTTGAAAATGGATTAAAAACAATTGTGTAAAATAAATATACTTATACTTTAGATGACAAAGTAATTTTCACAAATAAATAAATATTTAATACAAATCTAATTAAAAAGGAAGTAAACACCGTAACCAACAAGGCACTCTGGGAAGTTTGTGTGCATTGGAAATCTTTTTTTTTCAAATAAAGCCACGGTAACACTCATTTTACATACAGCACAAATACAAACACATACAAAATTACATGAATATGACAGTGGGCAAATGCACAAAGCGCAGCATCATTTGAAATCACTAACTTAGTTTAAGTTTTTCGATCGCGCGTCTCCAGTGAAGCTGAACTCTCCACCTGTCCGCATTCAATTCACACGGATCGACCGTCACGGAGAACACGCGATCATGCAGAATACACATGCACACTTCACAAGATCTCACAACTGGATCCGACTAAGTTTGCAAGGTTTGTGAAATTAAATGTTCATTAGTCATTCAAAGATTTGTTTAAATGATATAAATGCGTATTTGCTGAATGCTGACGGCAAATGAGAAAGTATAATGTTTGCCTTTTTAGTACTAATAATATTAAAGCAATCGTTATAATACTTTTTTGTATAGACTACATTTTAATTCCTTTGTTTAACAGTTCTATCTGATTATTAGATAGAACTGAACGACGACAGCGAACAAGAGGGAGAATGTGAGCACTGTGTGCTCTCAGGCGCTGCCGCTCTCAGCACCGTCAAAATAAAAGTCCCGCCTCGAACACATCGGCCAAACAGAAAAACTTATCGGCCGATGCCAATATTTGAAAAATGCCAAATATCGGCCGATATATCGGCCTCTAGCGATATATCGGGGTGTGGTGTTTTGTTTTGGTATCGGTCGACCACTAATTGTGAATCAGTGTGATATACTGCCAGGTATTAAAAACAATGCAAAAGCAAAAAAACAATAACTAACCATGAACAGCGTCTAGTATGCAACTTATGCCACAGAGTATTTGTATGTATTTTATGTAAAATGTGGTTGTACTATACATAACTTATCTACATTTGCATCGACACTAAACATACAATATTAATGTATTGACAGCATCTGAAGCATAAATAATTGACATGTAAACAACTTATGCATTATGCATAATTAATCAGTTATGCTTTTGATTGCATTTATTAAAATTGAGCAGCTGGTATGTTTACTTTATTTGAAATTATAACATTTCATTCTGTTCTGTGACTTCTGGTGCCATATTATATTATCTTAAACAAAACCACTTTAAAACTTCAAAATGAATCAATCATATTTCTGTAATCATTTATCCATTTAGTTTTCTGAATATGCTGCTAATAAAAAATTACCAAAAAAAAAAAATGCTGAATATGCTGTGAAGACATATCCTTTAAGTGCACCATAACATGATCATATTTTTTTTTTCGTTGTGCATTGTAATACAAACATTCAGAATTAATTTTATTCATTCAAACTTTATTCAGCGATCTTTGTTTACCACCTATATTGACGGTGAAATCCAACACTTTAAAAACTTTGCTGCCTCAAGAAATGTTATTGCAATAGTTTTACATCATTTGGATTACTTTGGTACTGCTTTTAACCATTTTTGGAATACATTTTTGTGATTAAACTTGTCTGTGTTATGTTTGTCTTTATATTTTTAATATAAAAAACCCAGTATTTTTTTGTATACTATTGAAAATGGTTATACTTAGGTTTGGGGATAGAGTTAGATATCTAAAATACATCTATATAAAAAAATAAGAAACTATATCCATACATTCATATTGTACATTTCAACCCATAAAGTACTTGTAAATGTATATTTCAAGGGTCAGAAGGTAACAACTGCATATTTTTCAATTACATTGTAATTTTCTTGCTTTAAAAAAAAAAAAATCATTATTTTTGTCCCACTGCAAAGAATGGGAAAATATGGTAAAGAAGCACAAAGAAAGTAATATATCACATTAAGAAAAAGCTAGAGAAAATGACCACCCCATATTCTAAGCGAGTTACTATGTGCCGCCGTTAACCACAGGATTATGTGACCTTTCCAAAAACATGCACTCCACTGAAGCATTGAATGAAGTGAACAAAATTGCACTGCCGCCCGGTGACACATCAGTGTGAAAGACGCAGTATTATTCATTTGGGTTCATTTGACTGGAGAGAAGTATTTTAAAAGCGTCTCTGAATGATAAAAGGAAATGCTAGTTTTAAAAGTTTCCTACTGGGTAGAAAGCAAGGTTAAAGCAACACATTTACAGTACAGAGGAGGATCATAAACCTATTTGAAACAGACCTATTAGGACAATTAGTCTTTGTACAATTTTTGAAACTGATGTTATTTTATTTTGTGTGTGTATTAAATTGCAAGATAGTTTTGTCTGTGTCCCATGCAAAGTAAGCTAAAGGACATGAGAATGTTATGAGTGTCAATGAAAGTAACTTTATTAGGCAAGCATGGAATAGTTCACCTGAAAGTGACAATCATGTCATCATTTACTCACCTTCATGCTTTTCCAAATCCTTGTGACTTTTCCCACGGAACACAAAAGGGTAGATTTTGAATACTTCTTATTTGCTCTTTTCCATGCAGTTGAATTATGAATGATTGCTTTCTCCAGTAAAACATTTGTACTGATCAAGTGCAATTCACAAGCAAAAACAGTCCCAAACCATTCTAAATGAATACAGTATGTCAATGTATTTTGATGTGAGAGGACAACAGGCGATGGGCTTTTTCACTGGAGGAAGCATTATTATGGTTTATGGACTCACTCATATTTTGGCCAGAAGTAAAGGCTTAAAGTTAAAATGTCTTAATGGTGGATTTGTTTCTTATAAACATGCAGCTTTTTACTTCACAAGATGTTAATTGATGGACTGGAGTCATGTGGATTACTTGTAGATTATTGTAATATGTTTAATTAGTTGTTTAGACTCTCCATTCTGACGGCACCCATTCACAGCTGAGGATTCATTGGTGAGCAAGTAATGGAATGCTAAATTTCTCCAAATCTGATCAGATGAAGAAACAAACTCATCTACAGTTATCGTATGGCTTCAGAGGACTTGGGATATAATCCACAAGTCACACTGACCACTTATATTACTTCTATGGCACTTTTGTGTCATCTTTTTAAGTGACAGTCACTGTAAAATAAAAAAGCACAGGAATAAAGAAATACAAGTTTTGAAAGACATGGGTGATTAAATGATGAAAGTTTTCATTGT
The DNA here is from genome assembly GCA_018155175.1 of Sinocyclocheilus anophthalmus. Taxonomy (NCBI): domain Eukaryota; kingdom Metazoa; phylum Chordata; class Actinopteri; order Cypriniformes; family Cyprinidae; genus Sinocyclocheilus; species Sinocyclocheilus anophthalmus. The sequence continues at coordinate 98,996 of JADLZN010005089.1, forward strand.
TGGGTGAATTATTTCTTTAACAACATTAAACAGTTCTCCCATTGTCTGCTGTTATCTTAGAGCTAATGTGGCATTCACTAAAAACAAGTTATCTTTTGTTTCTATGTCTAAAGGTCAGCGGTGCCACATAATATTGAAAGCCTCAGTTACACACACACACAAAAGAAGCCACAGCATTTTCACGGCCTTGGCATGGGAATCAGATAATCCAGGGGGCAACCTTGAGGGGGGTTCATTACTGTCATCTACAATCATCTAGAATCACAATTCCAGCATTCCACACACAGTATAATTCATATAAATTCATGCATTTGGCAGTCAAATACTAGCTGAAAAAGCACAGCTGCATATTTCAAGAATGTACTGTAAATACCAGCACAATCTCATGGGGGGGGGGGGGGGGGGGGGGGGACATTCCTATTTTCTTTTAACAACCCTTTTGGCAAATTGGTGGCTGATTTGTATGAATGCGTTTGATCTGCTTTCATCCCAGTTATGATTTAGGGGTGAGGTTAGTGGACCTGCTTACTTTCTTGTAAAAATCGATTCACATTGAATGAAATCACTATGTTTTCCATGAATCAGGTTGGAAATATACCATTGAGCAGCAAAAAAAAAAAAAAAAAAAAAGGAATTCTGTAATTTTATAGTTATAGAAATATACCATACGAGAGCAAAAAAAAAAAAAAAAAGGAATTCTTGTAATTTATTAGTAGGCTATTCATTGCATAATGGATGTATAGTAACTTATCTGATCAGACAAGCAGAGTTATAATGACGTTAATACATTTGTTTTAAAGGGCTAGCCCCCCCCCCCCACTTCACCCAAAAATGAAAATTCTGTCATCATTTACTCACCCTCAAGTAGTTTCAAACCTGTATGAATGTCTTTGTTCGGCAGAACACAAAGAATGATATTCTGAAGAATGTGGGAAACCGAGCAGTTCTGGGGCACAGATTGACTTCCATGTAGTGAGTGTTTTTCTCCTACTGATGGAAGAAATGGTGCCCCAAAACAGCCTGGTTACAAACGTTCTTCAAAATATCTCCCTTTCTGTTCGGCAGAACAAAGAAATTATACGGGTTTGGAACTACTTGAGGGTGAGTAAATGATGACAGAATTTTCATTTTTGGGTGAACTATCGCTTTAATATGTCACTTTCACAAAACGGCTGCAAACTAAGGCTAGAATCTTGTTTGTCCATACCAGATGTGCGGTTTCAATTTAAATTAAGTTCAAAGCTATGAACACTGACTAAACTTATGGAATTTTAGATCAAATGTTCTACAGTATGCTCGACTGGGTAACAAGGTTGCACTGTAAATAACTGCAATTCAACTTAAAATTAAGTACATTTCTTATAAATCAAAAACAAATGTTTCATTAGTAATTTTGTGTCCTTATCTGAATTGAATGTAGTTGACCTTGAGAAACCTTAGCAAATTTGTGCATAATTTGATAAAATGTAATGATTTACTTACTAGTCTTCCTGTCATGCTTAAATGGAAGGGACGGGGTTAAGCTAAACATTACGTTTTAAAATAATTAAAATATCACATTGCTCAATGAAATATTTTTTTTTTGATACAGCAGAGAAAGATCAGTGAGGTGAGGCTAAAATAATTTAGTTTGATGTGATTAAAACCAGCTACATTTCATGTTGTGTTAATTGTTAGATAAAGTAATTTTATCAGTCTTTTTTGGATTTAAAAATGGGACGTCTGTTTATGAAAATAAGTGTACGTTTTCAAATACAAGTTTTGAATGTTTTATAATTACTATTAGTGATCACAGGGGAGAAGAAACAAACTAGGATACTTCTTATTCATCATGTTGGCTGTGTCTAAAAACCTAGTGAGACGCCTACCTAGTCACCATTGTTGAGCATCCCACGCGCACTCACGCCTATAGTGACCACATGCTTTCTAAGTAGACGGCACACTAGGCATTGAGATACAGCCCACATGAACGGCGATATTAGGGATGCGGGTGTTATTGTATTGATGTGTTGTGTACTCACTCTTGAGCGCGCAGATCAGCTGGTGTCCATCTTTAATCAGCTCTTTAATGAACGTGTTCGTTCGGTCCAGCTCGATCTCGTGACATTTGAGTCTCTCTCTAAAGTCCGGACTGTCCACAAAAGAGTCACTGAACTCTAGAGTCGGCAACCCCATAATCAGACCTGAAATAAAGCCTCACAAAACAATGCAACTCGGTATTTCCTCAGAAACACTGGCGCACCCGTGTCATCGTTATCCTCCGTATTCACACTCAAACGCGGAAAGTGTGGCTCTCTTGCACAGATTCATGCGAAAGTTTCTTCACTTCCGCGCTCTGAACTTTCATCAAGCCAAACTTCTGCAGCAGCCAGCTTGAGATCATGAGACTCCTGCTGGTTATATTAGATAAACCTGCTGTATGTGTAATTGCTTTACTCTTCAACGTTCAAACACTTTCATTAATAAGGTAAGTTGCTCACAAAAATCTCCCTTATCAAATAATAAAAAAATCTCTCTCTCTGTGTACAAAAAATTGGGAAGGACTCCTTGAAAAAGTCAAAGGTCGACTTGAAAGATGGAAGCCCTGATAGCAGACATACATCTCGGAGACGTCTGCATTTACATCTGCAAGACGTATTTTTTTTAGAGCGTCTGCTCATCTGCAATACGTCTATAGAACGTTTCCTTTTAGATGTCAAATAGACGTCTATTAGATGTCTTTAAGATGTTTATGATTTAGAATGTATGTAAAACTGACATCTGAAAGACGTCTGTTAGATGTTTGTCCACAGCAGATGCTTTCCAGATCAAGAGATCTCTAACAGACATCTTGCAGACGTACATGTGCTATCTGGGAGTGGTTAATCCCAAATATGTCATATAGAGGTCGAACCTTAGTTATGAAAAATTTAGTAGCATAAGTTAACCTGCAGAGATCCTCCTCTGCGTCTGTTAGCAGAGATTCAAGTCATTTTAGTTGATTTTTTTTCTGGGATAAGTTACATTGGGTTCCTCCGAGTGTAGGCTATTGTTTTTACCCAAAGAAGAAGGAGGACAAGGATTAGAACAGCAGCTTTTCGTTTACAGTTTTTGCCAAAGACTTCTTAATGGTTGAGTAACGTCCAGCTGGAAAGTAGTTGCATGTAAAATATTACAAAAACGTGGAAATTTGAAAATGGACAATTTTTTTTTATGGACTTCTCGAAGCTGAATTTCAATGGGATGCCTATTTTTATCGGAAGTGTGGAATGTGTTCAAAGTGCAAAGAGAAGATCATTTTCTGTCTCTACTGGCTCCTTGAAGAACCGCTGGAGCACGCTTTGATTTAACAAATGATGACTGTAATAGTCCTGGATTTACAGAAAAACTTGTGGCTTCCAAAATATGTACAATGGGGACAGGGCCGTTTCTAGCCAATTTGACACCCTAGGCGAAATCCCTATTGCCCCCCCCCCCACCCCCCACAGTTATTTATCCTATACACTATTTACACTAATTTGGGAGATTCAGTGCATTGAGTTCCACAATTGACTGTTAAGAAACATTTTGCACAATTTAGTATCTGTAATATCATTGTGTTGCCACTAGATGCCTGTATAGCCCTATGTAACAATCCCTAGTGGCTAAGACATTGCACATAATTTACACATAAATTAATTTTATTACATTTTGATTTGGATACTATATACTATACTACTACATATTGTTTAGATATTATCAATGGCTACTTTTTATCTTTATCTGTTTTTTGTTACATTTTTTTGTTGTTGTTTCTTGAAATATTGATTTAAAGTGTCAGTTATTACATTATTATTTCAGTCAAACCCTTTGTTACACCAAACTACATATAAAAACTTTATCATTGGCATAAAAGTAACCAATGCAGCTACTTAATCATTTGCTACTCATTAACGCGTTAACGTCCCCTTTAAATAACGTGACGCTCTGCCCTCTATGACGCTGCTCCTATTAAGCGCTGTTGGAAGTGAATTAATTGATTCAGCATTTCGACACCTCCGTAAGGATGCATTTAACTCGACAAAGCGGTCTAATAAAGGATGTATTGATCTCGTGAATTAGCGAATTTTACTATACAAATATTTTTTAATTGGATGTTAAAGTTTATATGGGAATATTACATGACACGCTGATCCTTTAACAATGCATTGGCGCAAAAAACGCACACCTTTTGGACAAATCTGCCACAAATATTTGAACAAAAGTGCCACAAATACTGCCTAAACAAAATACTGATTTTGTGCACTTTATTTACTGTACCAATATTTTCAATTGGCCTTTGAACTTAGCTTTATTGCATGGCAAAAAAAGTGTTACCTTGCCAAAGCACTGACAGAGCCCACTGATCTAATGGCGTTGTTGAGCGCTCCAAATGCAAACTTTGCATGCAACAATCAGGCAGCAATTGACAGCACTCTGATCTAGTGGCATACAGGCATCGTCAGATTGACACTAGCTACTCTAGCCCAATAATGTTGGGGGATCCAGTGGGGGCAGCAGTCATATTTCAGGGTGACCGTGCCACTCTTTATCACAACCCTGCTAAAAGTGCCAGTACGTGCGCTCATTCGTGCGCTCCTTGGCGCCCCTTCAGCTGGTGGCGCCCTAGGCGACCGCCTAGCTCGCCTATGCCTAGAAACGGCCCATTATGGGGAGTTTAGTTCACTTGACTGGACCAGACTTTGAGAACATGGAAAGAGTTGTTTTAAGTTTGAAAATTAAGTCAAGACGATTTGTTTTTCATTTACTACAAAAAATAGAAAAAAGACTCACTTCTGCTGAACTGAAACTTTTATCAGATTACTGTAACAGTAAAAATGTTCCTAATGAAAAAGATGTTTTATCAGATTTTTTTCTTTTACCTGTTTTGGATGATGTTTCAGGAATGTTTTTAAATAGTGGAAAATAGGTGTTAATTTTTTTTTCCAAGTACCAGTAAATCTCTTTATAGAGCTTGTGTTTTGGTTTTTAACAAAAAGGTGCTTGACAAGAGGGTTGATACACCATGGGGTAATGTTTTAAAATTGTCTGATGATGATAAACCAGAATGGAGATCATTTTATAAGCAGGCACGGCGCCAGAATTTTTTCTCTACCGGTGCTAAGGGGGGCTAGACCAATATGTGGGGGTGCTAAGAAAAGAAATGATATTGATGACGTCAGAGTTACTTCAAAAAGAAATTGTCTTTTTTTTTAATAAAAGCAGCTATGGTACATTTTAATTTATATTTTGCCAACGAATAGGCAAATTCATCAAAATAGATATAATTTTAATACAAGTGACCTTAAGACAATGACAAAAACTTTTTGCATACAAAGGAAAGACATCAGTCGGCACGATAACTACTATGCTAGTGCTAGTTTTTTTTTGGACTTTCTCCACAGGTGCTCTTTCCGCACCTGTGGAGCAGCTAGCAGCAGCAACAAACTGCTCCTCTCCCTCAAGTCTTGACACGGGAGTTTCTCTCTCAAAACTTTCTCTCTCTGACTCCTCTTTATTTTCTCCTTCTTTGGCTCCCTCAGAGACATGGTTTCCTAAACCGGAGGGGCTAAACCGGGACTATTCAAAATTCTGACGGGGCTATAGCCCCCCCTAGCCCCGGTGTAGCGCCGTCACTGTTTATAAGCCACCTTTAAGTAAAAGAGTTGGGGACATACAATGGAGACTTTTACATGGTGCAGTAGCAGTTAATGCTTTTATTTCTTTTTAGGTTGCTTAGTCTATTAGAAAAATGTTTATATATTTTTTTTTTATAGTTTTAATGAAACTTTTTCTATAGACGTATTTATTGTTGGTTTTAAATGTGTTCGGAAAAAGAGGTTTATTTATCAACGTTTGAATTTTGTTATAGGTCAAGCAAAGTTAGCAGTCTATATGAGTAGAAAAAATAAGATAAAACCGGGTTCAGATCAAGATATTAATGCTATGTTTTTAGCTACAGTTAAATCCAGAATACTCATTGATTTTAATTTTTACAGTTCCATGGAGGATCTTATCACATTTGAAATGAAATGGTGTAAAAATGAGGCTCTGTGTTGTTGCTGTTTCTCCTCTACTAATATAGACAAGTGTTTTCCCACACAGCGCACACGGGAGATCCTGAGTGAGAAGATGGTGTGGGTGTACTTGTTTTGTGGTGACCTTCCAAGGTCAGATCATTTACATGTTCCGTATGAATTGTAATTGGTAGGATAAGTATCTTTTCAAACATTACAATAAATTGCTTATTCTATCAAGGTGCTATGCCCTGAGCTAGTCATGTATATGCTAGTTGAGTCTACACTATGTATCATGGAACTGGTGCATCTATCTATCCTTGTTAAAAGCTTCACTGCAAACACACTAGGTAACACGAAAAACCCTCTATGTGTTGATTAGTGTTTGCTTGGGTCATCCACACCCAGTATGAGATGATTTAGGTCATAGTTACCGAAGCCAACTTGTGTTCCTAGTAATATGCTGATGAATAGTCACAATGAGAGACATGCGCAAAGGAAATCAATAGATTCCAAGGAAGAAGTTATGGTTATTTTTAGTTTGTATGCGGAGCGTACATAGAAGGAGAATGATAATAAATCAAGAGCTCGTGCTATTAAAACTTCGTTTGTTTGGGCTCCCGAGCGTGAGCTCCGGATGAAACACACACTAGCAGAATTAATGTCGAAAGAGCTTAAGGCGGAAAAGGTAATTATATCTGCTTACTATGAGTATAATGTACAGTAGGGTCACGCGAATAGCGTATTTAGACCCCCTTATATTTTTCTCTCTTTTTTATATTGCAGACATTTGCTAAAATCATTTAAGTTATGTTTTTTTTTCTCAAGGTACACACAGCACCCCATATGCATAGAAAAACACAGAATTGTTGACATTTTTTTGCAGATTTATTAAAAAAGAAAAAACTGAAATATCACATGGTCCTAAGTATTCAGACCCTTGCTCAGTATTTAGTAGAAGCACCCTTTTGATACAGCCATGAGTCTTTTTGGGAAAAACCTGGATTTTCACACCTGGATTTGGGGATCCTATGCCATTCCTCCTTGCAGATCCTCTCCAGTTATGTCAGGTTGGATGGTAAACATTGGTGGGCAGAGATTGCCTCAATTGGGTTTTAATCAGGGCTTGGCTGGGCCATTCAAGAGAACAGTCACAGAGTTGTTGTGAAGCCACTTTTTCGTTATTTTAGCTGTGTGCTTAGGTCATTGTCTTGTTGGAAGGTAAACCTTTGGCCCAGTCTGAGGTCCTGAGGACTCTGGAGAAGGTTTTCGTCCAGAATATACCCTGTTCAATTTATCTTTCCCTCGATTGCAACCAGTCGCCTGTCCCTGCAGCTGAAAAACACCCCAACAGCATGATGCTGCCACCACCAACATGCTTCACTGTTGGGACTGTATTGGGCAGGTGATGAGCAGTGCCTGGTTTCTCCACACATACCGCTTAGAATTAAGGCCAAAAAGTTCGATCTTGGTCTCATCAGACCAGAGAATAATTATTTCTCAGCATCTTGGAGTCCTTCAGGTGTTTTTAACTCCATGCGGGCTTTCATGTGTCTGCACTGAGGAGAGCGACGTGGGCCACTCTGCCATAAAGCCCCGAACTGGTGGAGGGCTGCAGTGATGGTAAACTATCTACAACTTTCTCCCATCTCCCGACAGCATCTCTGGAGCCAGCCACAGTGATCTTTGGGTTCTTCTTGACCTCTCTCACCAAGGCTCTTCTCCCGATAGCTCAGTTTGGCCGGACAGACAGCTCTAGGAAGGGTTCTGGTCGACCCAAACATCTTCCATTTAAGGATTAAGGAGGCCACTGTGCTCTTAGGAACCTAAAGTGCAGCAGAAATTTTTTTGTAACCTTGGCCAGATCTGTGCCATGCCACAATTTTGTCTCTGAGCTCTTCAGGCAGTTCTTTTTGACCTCATGATTCTCATTTGCTCTTTCATGCACTGTGAGCTGTAAGGTCTTAGGTCAGGTGTGTGGCTTTCCTAATCAAGTAAAATCAGTATAATCAAACACAGCTGGACTCAAAGGAAGGCGTAGAACCATCTCAAGGATGATCAGAAGAAATGGACAGCACCTGAGTTAAATATATGAGTGTCACATCAAAGGGTCTGAATACTTAGGACCCTGTGATATTTCAGTTTTTCTTTTTTAATAAATCGTCAAAAATGTCAACAATTCTGTGTTTCCTGTCAATATGGGGTGCTGTGTGTACATTGATGAGGAAAAAAAATTTACTTAAATGATTTTAGCATATGGCTGCAATATAACAGAGTGAAAAAATGTAAAGGGGTCTGAATACTTTCCGTACCCAGGTATAGATGTGTGGTGGGGCAATGTAATAATAATACTACATTGTATTGAGTGGACGCCTTTCAAAACACCCAAGAAACATTACAAACAAAAATAGAACAAACATTTAAAGCCCAAACAATTTATCCATGTACAATCAAATAATAAAAACATAATATTATCTATCTCTCTTAGTTCAACATTTGAAAGTATTATTCAGCTCAGTTTTACTCAATATAGGTTTCAGTAAGTATTGAAAAGCGCTAACAATAACATCTAGTGGAAGAATACCACAGGAATGAATAGTAAGAAATACCAGGTTCCGTTAACTAAAGACCTTAATCCATAATTCTAAAAACATTAATGTGTCCACAAAAATAGACACAGAAAAAAAATCTAAATGCACAAATGTTCATGTTCCGATGTACTTACAAAACTAATAAGATTATAGCCTTTCAGAGATTTTGGGACATCTATGGACAAGAGGGTCACAATAAGGGGTGGCCAGGGGCATCTTGCGCTGTTGATTGTTGGTGTAGATGTGCGGACATGTCCTCCTCGGATCTACAGCAGGAGGAGGGTGTTTTTTTTTTTTTCATAAAGGGGGATTGGGGGGGCCCCCTTACAGGTAATAAAAATAACCCAGCTCATGTAAAAACACAAAAAAGTGCAGATTTACTCAACAAAGTGCACAACAGAACAGGACCTCACTTTATCCTCAGAAAGAGAGAGGAGGACAGAACAACATATCAGAAAGATCGCTTTGACAATATCTTGTACAGCCTGAAGGATCATACAGCAGTGTACATCTATCTGTGTGTGACATCAGGAAAGCTCCTGGATGTCTGATGACCTGCGGCAGTTCTCAAGGTCTGATGAAACAGGCCAGAAATGTATGGCTACAATAAACCAAACGCTCAAACAACTCCTTAAAGGGCTATACCGTTCGCTCACACCACCTATAACCCAGATGTAAAACTACCAAAACCACATAAATGTCAACCAAGGAAATAAAACAACCGAAGTGAACTATAAAGCAACAGAAATCATGTTTATATGTCAGTCGATGAATATCGTCATGTCATAGGGGCACGTTTAGTTCTTACCCTTTTCTAGACTCCAAACAGGCAGCTGTAATCATACTGTCTGATAGATTGTGCCAGAACTAATGAGAGTGGGGAGAAGGTGAATTCTGAATTAATACCATACTAAATGAAAGTAATTAGACTTCAGCCTAATTGGAGCTGGTAGAATCGGCCACAAATACAGGGCACGCTGGGACGATAATGATGTCAAATTCCAAATGAGCATTCAGTCGATGCGAAGCAGGAGGAAGAATTTAAAGGGGTCATAGGATGCCCATTTTCCACAAGTTGATATGATTCTTTAGGGTCTTAATGAAAACATGTCTGTAACATAGTTTGGTTAAAATTTCTCAATGGTAGTGTAAAAAACACCTTTTTTACCCTATCAAAAACAGCTCTTTTCAGATCAAGCCGTTTTTGTAGCATTTTCCTTTAAATGCTAATGAGCTCTGCTGACCCCGCCCTTCTCTTCCGAGCTGCTCCCAGAGAGACTGTTTACTTTAGCCACATTTATCCTGAAACTTGCTAATTAGCACATTATTAGGAAAGGCGATTTGCAAAGATTCATTGCAAAACATTATACTCACTTCTTCTGTAGATGAGGCTGGATCATGAATGATTCGCGCGAACATAGACGCATTTATGTAGATCGGGGGCACATTCCCTTCAGAAACAAACATAATCCACTGCGTCTTCAGCGGCTCAGATGTCGGGAGTAAATGAGGACTGCTATGTTCATTATTACATCCAACAACAGAACACCTCAATCGCTTAGGAGTCATTCTTGTCTACATCTGCTCCAGAGGTGAAACGTTGGCGGACTGATGACAGCTCACTCAGGGCGGGTCTAAGGTAAGACACCAGTCCAGTCTGTGCTGAAACGCTACTGTCAATCAAACTATCGTGGGAGGGGCCTGTTTTTGTGACATCACACAGACAGGCATCTGAGATCGGATTTTTATCATTATAGGGTGGTTGTGTACACACACTGCCAACACACATTTCAGTTTAAACAACTTGTTAAAGTGCATGTAGCATCTTATGACCCCTTTAAAACACTTTGGCCAACTAATTTACATATGCAATTCTACATTTTCCATTACACCAAAACTGAAAGACAGCAGCAGTAGAATGAGATGCTACTGGTGTAAAACAATTGCGCAACATAACCGTCAGCCTATAAAGAGGCATTAACACTGACAGACATTTGTAGTGACAAAGCAACCAAAGGCCATTTATTTTCAGTTAGATTTGGTGATTTAAGTTGACACAAGCGACAAAGACCAGAATGCATCAGTGATCACCCGCTTTTCCAGTGTCATTTTTGCTGTGTTTCTTTATTTTTTCCCCCCACATTTATTTTCTTCATTTTAAAACCATTTTCAATAGCGTCCTAAGCCATGACTCACAATATTAAAACTTTGTTTGGAAGCAACAGTGTTTTTGAATAAGCTCCTACTAATGCTACTACACATTTTATTTTGAGATGTTTTAGTTTGTTGTTAAAATCATAAATGCAACCATTAGTAATATGATTAAATGGCTTATCACTTTTAACCAACAGGTGGCGCTGTAATCAAATCATTTTGGTGTGTTCTGTGTGAGGTGACAATGGCACACACAAAGTTTGTTGTCATTGTCAAAGCTTTGCATAGATATAGCTTCAGAGTCATTTTGGCACCATGCTTTAAATTTGAAGTGGCACTGTACGAAAACGGTTTTGTCTATCGACACAAAATCCATAACTTTCTGTCAGCACAGTCTGAAGATCATCTGACTCGAATTTGGTGAAAATCGGACCAACGGTTGATAAGGAGTTTGAAAAAGTAGGTTTTCAACATAAATCAAAATCGCGGACAGGAAGTTCAGGTTAGTCTGGCATATTTGGTATCTATGTTGTCGGCATAAGCCACGGAATATTTTGAGACCAGTTTCATTGCAATAGGCTAATGCAATAAAAAGTTATTAGCATTTTTGTAAATGTAATTATTAATGGTTAATGAATGGCTTATTATTCTTGACCAATAGGTGGCGCTGTTACCAAATTATTGTGGCATGGTACGGGGATAGGGTGGAGCGTGTGAGAGGTGCAAAGTACCTTACAAAGTTGTTGTCTAAGTAATGGTCAAACATTTGCCAGAGATACCGCATCAGATGCGTTTGGAACCATGCCGTAAAATTGTGTAGCAGCACAATGTTACGAAAACGGTTTCGGCTATCGACACGAAACCAAATCATTTTGTCAGCACAGTCTAAAGATGATTTGACTCGATTTTGGTGAGAAAATCGGACATACCTGAGGAGGAGTTCGAAAAAGTAGTTACAGCCTCCTAAATCAAAAGACGCCAGGCAGTCCTTAAGATTTGCTAAGAGAAAATGGATTATGGTGTTGTCGGCATAAGCAAGGATATTTTGAGACCGTTTCATTGCAATAGGCTAGATGCAATCACAAAAGTTATTAGCATTTTGGAAATTTCATTGAAATGTATTAATATGCACAATAGGTTCCGGTTGTTACCAAACTGATGTGGCGCATACAAAGTTTGGTGCAAATACGTCAAAGCTTTGCAAACATACAGCCTCAGATGCATTTTGGCATCTTAACCAGAAAATTCGTTGATGCTCTAAATGAAAACCATTTCGTATATCGACACGAAATCCATAACTTTTTGCCAGCTTGGTCTAAAGATGAACGATCTAGGAGGAGTTCGAAAAAGTAGGTTTTCAACATGAATCAAAATAGCGGACAGGAAGTTCAGCCAATTATGCCAAAACTGGTGTCATTGTTCTCGGCATGATGCAAGGAATCTATCAACATCAGTCTCATTACAATAGGCTAACGTAACCACACGTTATTAGCATTTTTAGAATTGCCAAACTTTTTGAGCCGCCCAGGGCATGGTGCCAAAGATGCATACCGATTTTTGTAATAACAAAGTCTAAGCGTTCTTAAAATATTGCATTTTTTGACAAATTTAAAAATGGCCGACGCCCAAAATGGCTGACATGGAAAGGCTATTAGTTGTATTAGTTTTTGTTGCTTTAATATTTAATAATAAACTCAGGAAAAAAAAGACACAAACGCTAATTCCTGGGCAGAAACCTAGGACAAAAGGTACATCTTTGTACCATTTTAACCATAAATGGTGCATATTGGTACCCTAAAAGAACATATGAACCTCTAAAATGTACATATACTGTACCTAACTGGTACATATTAGTACCTTTTAAAAGGGTACAGACGTTTTCCAGTGACGGCTTCTGAGGTTAGGGCAACAGTGACAATTTAATAGTTAATAATAATGCACGGCTTCACTGTAACCGTGCAATTTAATATTTTAGTATTAAAAATTGTTGTAGTAGTATATAGTATATATATATATAATACTATATATATACAGTGGGGAAAAAAAGAATTTAGTCAGCCACCAATTGTGCAAGTTCTCCACTTAAAAAGATGAGAGAGGCCTGTAATTTTCATAATAGGTATACATCAACTATGAGAGACAAAATGAGGGGGGAAAAAAAATCCAGAAAATCACATTATAGGATTTTTTTAAAGAATTAATTGGTAAATTCCTCGGTAAAATAAATATTTGGTCACCTACAAACAAGCAAGATTCTGGCTCTCACAGACCTGTAACTTCTTCTTAAGAGGCTCCTCTGTCCTCCACTCACTACCTGTATTAATGGCATCTGTTTGAAAAAGTATATCAGTATAAAAGACACCTGTCCACAAACAGTCACACTCCAAACTCCACCAAAGAGCTGTCAAAGGACACCAGAAAAAAATTGTAGACCTGCACCAGGCTGGGAAGACTGAATCTGCAATAGGTACGCAGCTTGGTGTGAAGAAATCAACTGTGGGAGCAATTATTAGAAAATGGAAGGACATACAAGTCCACTGATAATCTCCCTCGATCTGGGGCTCCACGCAAGATCTCACCCCGTGGGGGTCAAAATGATCACAAGAACTGTAAGCAAAAAACCCAGAACCACACGGGGGGACCTAGTAAATGACCTGCAGAGAGCTGGGACCAAAAAGTAACAAAGGCTACCATCAGTAAAACACTGCGCCGCCAGGGACTCAAATCCAGCAGTGCCAGACGTGTCCCCCTGCTTAAGCAGTACATGTCCAGGCCCGTCTGAAGATTGCTAGAGAGCATTTGGATGATCCAGAGAGGATTGGGAGAATGGTCATATGGTCGATGAAACCAAAATATGACTTTTTGGTAAAAACTCAACTTGTCGTGTTTGGAGGAGAAAGTATGCTGAGTTGCATCCAAAGAACACCCTACCTACTGTGAAGCATGGGGGTGGAAAAATCATGCTTTGGGGCTGTTTTTCTGCAAAGGGACCAGGACGACTGCTCCGTGTAAACGAAAGAATGAATGGGACCATATATCGTGAGATTTTGAGTGAAAACCTACTTCCATCAGCAAGGGCATTGAAGATGAAACGTGGCTGGGACTTTCAGCATGACAATGATCCCAAACACACCGCACGGGCAACGAAGGAGTGGCTTCGTAAGAAGCATTTCAAGGGCATGGAGTGGCCTAGCCAGTCTCCAGACCTGAACCCAATAGAAAATCTTTGGAGGGAGTTGAAAATCCGTGTTGCCCAGCGACAGCCCCAAACATTACTGCTCTAGAGGAGATCTACATGGAGGAATGGGCAAAAATACTAGCAACAGTGTGTGAAAACCTTGTGAAGACTGACAGAAAACGTTTGACCTCTGTCATTAACAACAAAGGGTATATAACAAAGTATTCAGATGAAATTGTTATTGAACAAATACTTATTTTACCGAGGAATTTACCAATTAATTCTTTAAATATCCTACAATGTGATTTTCTGGATGTTTTTTCTCATTTTGTCTCTCATAGTTGTGGTATACCTATTATGAAAATTACAGGCCTCTCTCATATTTTAAAGTGGGAGAACTTGCACAATTGCTGGCTGACTAAATACTTTTTTCCCCCAATGTATATGTATATATATGACTGCCAAATAATTAATTGCGATTAATTGCATACAAAATAAATGTTTTTGTTTGCATAATATATGTGTGTGTTTTGTGTATATTTATTATGTGTATATATACATTCACTCACATACAGCATATATTTTGGAAATGTTTACATGCATATACATTTATATATTATATATAAATATATTTAATATAAAATTATTGAATCTATAAACATAACTTATTTTTCTTAAATATATACATGCATAATAAATATACACAGTACACACTTATATATTATGTAAACAAAAACTTTTAGTTTGGATGCGATTAATCATGATTAATCATTTGACATCACTAATATATATATATAATTAATCTATAATATCATATAGACACACGCAAACGCACATATTTAAATATATTAGGGCTGTCAGTCGATTACATTTTTTAATCTAATTAATTACATGGTGCGGCGATTAATTAATCTAATTAATTGCAAAATAAATTTGACTGTGAAAATACACACAAAATATTATTTAAAGCTGTTTTTGTGTTAAATGAAAAAGTATCAAGTAGACATTACAAATACTAGCTTTAGAAAGAAATATTTTATTTAATTCAACATAAAATGTATTACACATAAATGTTTAGACTACAACGGCCTAACATAAACTATGGAACATAAAAGAGGATAATTCGAGAAACATCTCACTGGATATCAAAAACAAATTTGTTACCAACAGTCTTCAAAACACCTATTTTATGTTGCACAAAAGAAAGTAAGTCATTCAGGTTTAAACGTTGAGTAATAGGATGTATGTTGTTTATTGGTAAATATCCATTTAATGTGTATTATGTTATTTGTAATAAATAAAAGATACTCTAAAAAGAATCTACAAGCTGCAAAGCGGGGGCGAAAATGTATTTATGAGTAATTCATTCACGGTTATCTTCAGGAATTAAGGTAAATGCTCTCTCTATGACAATTGGAAAGGGGACATTAATCATCGGTTACTCGATTCAATCAAAAAGAGGATTCATTCAGAAAACTAAATTAAATGTAATTCAGAAATATTTCAGAACATCGCTGTGCTGCTCGGAGATGCACAACAGTTTTGCTGTGGCTTTATAGGTAATATTTTGTTGGCAAAATTGAGCAAAAACACACAATATTGTGTTTAAAATATAACAAAACATTAACTTCTTGTTTACTGAACTGTTGTATAAAATCACATTTGCACTCTTGCATAAACAGCACTCGTGTGATATTCCTCTTGGTGCTCGTGTGATATCGCTTATCATGTGATATAAATATGAGACAAAAAAATCATACAGGGGCATTTTTGCCCCAATATCTTGAATTTAAGGGCATAACTGTATTTATTTGTTGCCCTGCATCATATTTGTCAAAAGTCAACTATATAAAATGTAAGATGACGTACAGGTCTGGGGATGGGGTCAGTGCGTTAACTGCGTTAAAATATTTTAATATTTTATATTTAGTTATTTTTTCATAACTAATTATTTAAGTTAAATGTTAAACTGACAGCCCTATGTGTATGTGTAGTATATATATCTATATATAATAATATTACACATAGACCTCTATAGGCACATATATTTTAGCTTAGACTCATGGTCTGTCTTGAAAGATTTCTACATTATTACATAATAACTCTTTCAATTAATTACAACATAAGGGATTTTACTCTGCAGGTTCTGCTGTCGCATTTCACATCTTAAACCTAAATCAGACAACAACTCTTTTGGTGTGCAGGCTGTAAGTTCCCACACATGACATTTTTGTAATTTAGCATTCAACCTCTTCGATTCAGCAACAGTCAGTTCAAGTGACAGGGAGAATTGGAGCTATTTCACAGTCTTGTTGATGAACCGGAGACCTCCTCACAGCCTGAGACTCAGAAATGCTCGTGTGATGCTTATCATGTGATATAAATATGAGACAAAAACTCATTTTTTGCCCCAATATCTTGAACTTTAGGGTATAGCTGCATTTATGGAGTTGTTGCTCTGCATCATATTTGTCAACAGTCTGTATGATGACGTACAGGTCTGGGAGCAGGGACCAGTGCGTTAACGGCGTTAAAAATTTAATCACACTAATTTTCTCCTAACTAAGTAATAAATTAAGTTAACATGTAAACTGACGCCTATATCTATAGCATATATATTATTATATTCTATAATATATATCTTAAATATACACATTATAATACGTATATATATATACACATAGACCTCTATAGGCACATATATTTTAGCTTAGACTCATGGTCTGTCTTGAAAGATTTCTACATTATTACATAATAACTCTTTCAATTAATTACAAAATTAATGGGATTTTTAATTCTGCAGTTCTGCTGTCGCATTTTATATGTTAAACCCAAATCAGATAACTCTTTTGGTGTGCAGGCAAAAAGTTCCCACACATGACATTTTTGTAATTTAGCATTCAACCTCTTCGATTCAGCAACAGTCAGTTCAAGTGACAGGGAGAATTGGAGCTATTTCACAGTCTTGTTGATGAACCGGAGACCTCCTCACAGCCTGAGACTCAGAAATGCTCCTGTGATGGGGTAATGACAGAGCAATTGCACTATGAATGTGAGGCTTAATGTAATTGTGTTGCCTAGAGGAAAATTCAGTGACAAAAAAAATGTTCTTTTAAAAAAAGAATTTAAAGGGAATCATGCAACAGCAGCTGCTGCATGAGGCTAGGTTAATTGCAGTGTTGTAGGGTCACCTGTGGTGCCTTTCAAAGCAATGTGGTTTAATTAGGATGAGACCCAGCATGGAAACAGGTACTGTATAGTTTGTTTTAACCACAAATACACTCTCAGTCAAGCATTATAACCACACTGCAATAGCACTGACATTACACTTACTGTAGTCCCACATGCAGCCATCTGTACTGTACTGTTGCAGAATACAAAGTATGCATGCATGCACTTCCAGGCCCACCCACTTACATACACGCAGGCAAAATGGTGCGCCAATGCAGTAATACCTGAGTTTGGTAGTTGCACACACAATAGATATCAGTATGCTCGCAGAAACCGCATTGATTAACTTCCCTGCGCGGGTTTGTTATGTGCAAGCTGCTGATTATATTTCAGCTGACGTCAATGAATTATTTAGCATCTTGGCTGAGGTGTGTGTTTGGAGGCCTTGGCTTCACCGTCTGCATGGATATCTCCTGTGAGGATGCTCTTGGGTGGATGCACGGATGGGGTGTCCCAGGGGTCCTGTTTGACTCATCATCGTAATGAACGGTGAAATTATGAATCAGTCAAGAGACTTTAGCAGATTTGATTGTCGTGCTCACTGAAAGTATAAGGAATTAGATTGGGGAAAGATTAGAAGTGAGCGTTACTTGAAACTGCTTCAGAATTTGGAACAATTACATTGTGTAACATTTGAAACCATCCTAGGCTCTCTAAAAACAGGCCATGTGCCTCTTCCTAGATTTTTGCAAAACGTACACATACATACAATTCATTGTGGTTTTAAGCTGAAATGAACAATATAGTGGCAGTAAATCACCAACAACTTCCTTTTTACCTTTTCAAATTATGATTACGGGGGTAGATTAACAATTAATAAAGATTTATTTATGTGTGGTTCCTGGCGCAATACTTATGTTCAGTCAGGATCTCTTAAGTCAAAAAGAACCCATAGACAAGCATTTAAGTCAACTTTTTTATTAGCATGTTTACTAAAGTTACATTTGGCAGTATGGCTCTGTTCCAAGTTCCCTGTCCTTTTCATGAGCTCCATGAAAGCCAGGACAGGGAAACAGCAGTCGCTTCAGGGGCAACCCTCCTATTTTAAGAATAGGAGAATAGCACAAAAAAGACCCCCAGAACAGAGCATGCAACAATGACAACAGAATGACATTGTTTAAGTTAAGCACGGTTAAAGGAGGAGATGGGGAGGAGGTGGGTTGCAAGCAGCGTAATAGAGAAAGCAGCAAAGCAAGCAGACAGAAGCAGTGTTTAAGTAAGGCGCCCTGTTTGAGATTTGCCAATTGCAAGCTTAGGAGTCGGATCAGCTGATAGGGGCCGGGTTTCAATTTCGCCAGTCAGCTGATAGCGAAGCTTGACTACGAGGCCTGCCGGAACTAACGCAGGATGCTTAATTTATGGCATCAAAAGGCTTTTAACATAGCACCTAATTTGTAAATGTAAACATTTCAATGTTTTCATCACATAATCAGCTTCATATGAATGGCTTTTCTGAGGTAGTAAACTTGCTTGGTAGCTCACCCGTTATGACAATGGTAGTTTCAAGCTCAAGCTACAATAGCATGGTTGCTTCAGCAAAATAATTTTTGTCTCATTTTTGCTTTTGTTAACACTATCGACTAGGTTTGGGGTAGAGTTTAGTATAGGTGGTATGTTTTAAATGCAATATTGCATTTACCTTTTAGTGGCACTTAAAGGGTTAGTTCACCCAAAAAAGAAAATGAAAAATTCTGTCATTAATTACTCACCCTGGTGTTGTTCGAAACCCAGAAGACCTTCGTTCATCTTCGGAACACAATTTAAGATATTTTTGATGAAATCTGAGGGCTCTCTGTCTCTCCCATAGACAGCAAGGTAACTATCACGTTCAAGTTCCAGAAAAGTACCAAGATGATTGAAAAAGTAGTCCGTGTGACATCAGGGGTTCAACCATAATATCACGAAGCTATACGAGAATACTTTTTTGTGCAAAGAAAACAAAAATAATGACTTTATTCCACATTTTCGTCTCTACTGTGTCACTTGTGGACGCGCGTTCACGACAGTACCATGACGCGAGCGTGTGGCGGCACCGGCGGCGGCGCTGACCCAGATCCGGCGTGATGACGTCATTACGCCGGATTGGGTCAGCGCACCACAAAGTATTGGGCTATGATAAAATCTAAAGCAAAAGGCTTTTCACCCTACAACTGAAGCTTGTGATGAAGGTCTACTCTGTGTAAATCTGCAGCTTTCAGCAGAACTGTGCAGGTGCAGACTCTTACATAGTCTGTATGTGGATTATGAAGAGCTAGGATATGATAGAGTCGAGATAAAGGGACGATTCCAGAGAATGCAGCTCATGGAGGTGCAACTGGGAATGCCACACACAGCCAACAAACAATAGAGTTATAGTATGTTGTTAGCTCTCTGTGATGGGAGAATTACTGCGCAGTGCTCATCAATTATAAATGGATGTTTTTATAAACCATTCCAGATAAGAAATGGGCAGACTGAACATTAGACAGATCAGACACTAAAAGGTCAAAACTGCAATGAAAACTATATGTAAACCAATGTCACTTCAACTGTAACACATTGTTCACTGAGCACTGTGCAAACCGAGCGTTGTACGTCAAAGGTGCTGCTGATTAACAAACAAATAACTCACAGGTGGAACACGACAATCCCTGTTCGCAGATTTATTCTAACGTTGCGTGATCCTACAGCTAGCATGTATTGTCTCTGCGTCTGACACTGACTGCGATGACAGCATTGCATTTTCTTCCACAGTTTGACGTTTGAGGTAATTTCACAATTTCCGCCACTCGGCTCGCCTGCAGACGGCGGCCCGTGGAAACTAGGCTAGAGGGTCGGATCCGAGCTTAGAGCGCGATCGAGATCGAAGCCGATTCCCTCTCCTCATGATTAATGACCCTAATTGAGATTCATTTCTTATCAATTAGGAGTGTTGAGGCATTAATGCAAGGACAGAGAGTATACCGCCACCCTCCAAACATCTTATTTGTGGTCTTGACTCAAAAGGCAAGGTCCGTTTTTACTTTTCACCGAAAATGAGCTAGTGTTAGGACACCTTGCACGTTGAAGCAGAAGGTTGGCCTGGATGGACTTTTTCATGAGACAAAGTGGTAAGCACAGAGATAAAGAGAGAAGAATTGGTTAGGGTGGGCAGACAGAGCGAGGGGAAGATAGACAGGGAAGTGAGAGGGAATATAATTGGAAAAGAGAAGAAGAGAAGGTTTAGAAAAGAGAAGAAGGTTAAGGGTGACTTTAGTGTCTTTGAAAACGAACCAAACTGCCTGGCTGTCAACTGCCAATGCATTCAAGTCCTCCTGGGATGTTCGTATTTACGAGCTAAGAGGTCATAATTACGATCTCAGATGCGTTCTAGTCATTTTGTTTAGGGAAAGATATTCCTTTTATACCAAAAAATATAGGATTTTTTTTTTACTCTATTTCTACAGAATTATGAATAAAAATGCCCATCAGGATTGTTTTTGCTTTGTTTTAATTCACTTTATGGTGCTGTAGGCAATATATATTCTTTCATAATTGTACAGTATTTCGTATTTTGTACACGCAACAGTAGAACTTTACAATAAATCATGCACTTCTAATCATGCACTGTACTAATACCTAATATTACTTTAATATGAACTAATGATGGGTTAAAGCATATACTAATCAAGAACTAACGTTAACTATTACGCGAGTCGTATGAATTCACATGTGAATAACGACACCTTGACTACATGTTTGTTAGTTAATATATTAATTAGCAGCGTAAGTTTTCACACTTGAATTCATTCTCATGTTGACTCATATTGTAGTTAAGGTTTAATGGTGTAAATAATGTTCAGTTTCTTCAGACCGATGGTTTTCGATCTTTATATTGTCAGGAGCCACAGGTAATATTTTGAAGCTATGTAACTTTAATAAAATCAAGAAAAACTGGATGAAATAAATCAACTGATTGGAAATAACAACTTTATTTTATTTTTTTTGTCCTTTGGAAATGTACGTTTATCCTACAAAAATCCTGTAAAACCAACAGTTGTCCTACCTTTTTTTTATTATTATTATTATTATTAATTGTAAAGTTCTGGCAACCACAGCTTACATTTGTCACTGTAAATTTCACATTTTTTATTATTTTTTAGATTTGTTTTATTTTAGTTTTATTAAATTATATATTACGTTTTTTAGACCAAATTAGACCTATACATTTCTTTAGTAATAATACTGTTACCTGCCTGCCTTTGTTGAACGCTCACGAGGTCTTTTGTGTGCACACACACGAGATTAGAATTCGCGCTTTAATTGCGCTGTTGTCTTTGAAAGAGCGCGGAGAGAAACGGCCCTAGCATACTCCAGATAATATCATTTATGAGACTAGGCAGCTATGTCTTCCTTTCAGCAGTAAACTCTTTCACATCTGGTATTACTATATCCGGAACGGACAGTAAAAGAGTCCGCGAAATTACTCTAAGACGCTACAAGTTCGTTCCGCTGCCCTCTTCTTTTTGTCCCTAGCCAATGATGTGGCACTTGAATACACAACTTATCACCCTGTTCCTGTCATCAAAGTGTATGTGTTACAACTATTCCAGGCTATAAAGATTGCAATTAGACGCCTTTAGATGTTGCTAAGGGAGAGGTTCGATGCATAAGACTTTTATTTTTTTGAATACCCTGACAATTCACATGGAGGGGCTTGTCTGGTTAGGGCCCCTAGAGCAAATATGAGGCTGGTATGATAAATAGCCAAGTTCCCCTTTCACAGGATCGGTGAGTCCGTGTAGCATTTCTGCACATGCATTTTTGTTCCACTTTTAACTGGCGGGCGCTCGTGGGGCTTTATCCTCCACCGCTCTCGCCCTTCCTCAGCCCGATAAATGGCTTCACCGCACCCAGTCACTCAGCTAATGTCTCCTCTGCGGGCAGGCATTTGAGCACATTAGAAATCATTACATAGAAAAAAAAACAAAAACACTGAAAAATCCAGGATCAAATTGCAGTGCTGAGCACAGGGGAAAATTTGCACACAATGGAGAGGATGAAAACAAGAAAATGTGATTTTATATTAGAGTATTTGATCATTTCCATATAAAGGGTGTGCAGGCATTTTAAGCTTTGGCTTTTCAAACTGAGTCAGAGCACAGAGTACATTTATGCTATTGCGATGCCAATGCTTGATTATCAATGCTATCTTATGAACCTCTAGGGGGCGATGTTACCTCTTTTCAGCTGACTTGCACAGATGGAGTGACAGACCTTTGCAACATGAGCTCAGGTTTCTTGCTACATTCCTTTGAAGTCAAAAGGCCATCTAGATATTTCCAATTATCAGAGAGCAAACAGATATTCCAGATTTTTAATATCCTTCTGACCAATACTGAATCTCAGCATAATCACACTTTAAATAATGGAGGTCTCTGAGACACGCTCGCCTATTCAAATGCAAACAAATCTCTTTTGAAACTGTCCTTTCACCCTTCAGATACAAGAAATGTGCAATCAATTCGAAAGCTCCTGAAATATGACACATTAAGCCACATCAGGGTAGTGACTATTTTTCTTGATCTGGTTTTTGTCATTTGCATGCAGTGTTGCAATCTACCACAAGGTCTGGCCAGGATATATTTTGTCCTGCACCTGAACCCAATTTTGGATCTTTAGGATGTGCTCACCTTTTTACATTTCTTTAATCTATATAATATAATTATTTTGCTGGCAATATTAAATGAAGAAACTTTAAACAAACTTCTTTAAATATATGATGTGCTAGTTTAAAAAAATATTGTAATTATTTTAATAGTTTTATTTGTATTGATTCAAACTTAACTAACATACCATTCCAAACATGCAATTTCATATATAAATATGATATGTATATGTCCAAAAGTAAGATTTGTACAAGTAAAGCAATATGCAATGCAATACAACAATACAATGATGATTGAGAGATACACTTTCCTCAAAAGCCTGATGTATCATGTTTGATACTCACAGTTTAACATGATTTTTCTACAAATTATGAATGGAATGAAATATTACTAATACTAAAACTTCTCTTCTTTCCCTTATAAAAGTACTTTTTCCATATACAACGTTTTTTGATCATGTTGACAATATAGAGGCCTTAGAATTTCCTGATTATGTGAGACAGAAGGCGGAGCGTTTTCTGAAAGGATTTAAAAAAAAAAACTTTTTTGTGTGTGTTCCAAACCCTATTATGTACCCCATTCATGGAAAGTGCTCACTAAATATATTTTTACTGTATTTTACTTGCATTTCAGAGCAAATAAAATAAATATGGATATTGACGTAAGACTGAAAAATATCGACCCCTACCACCCACTGAAACAGCAGATGCTGGATCTCAAATCTTCTTCCTTCTATTTCTTTTCTCCTCCATCTGGACATCGAGATCTGGACCCTCCGCTGTGCTGAAGACTCTGGGTGTTACAGCTTCACTCTGACATCCCTTAGCGTCAGTTACACCACAAAAGTGTTATATTTAAGCCACTAAGTAGCTGCCTTGATCTGCCTTTCAAAGCGAGCATCAGCAGTCCTGAATCTCTCTTTCTCCCTCCCTTCCATCTCGATTTTGATCCAGTTTCAAAGTGATTGATTATTTGTGAGAGAGATGGGAAAGGTTGCTGAAGATATCATGCAGTTATGATTTCATATTCCATGCTTGAAACACACAAGCCTATCAGAGAGTTTGCATGACTCGTGTTTGGTGGAAGAAGTTAACTGTGAGCTACATCGATGCCTGTAGTATGTTCAAAACCATCTTGGCCTGATAGAATGCACGCTGATGTTGACTGCTCGAGCCTTCATAATTAATGAAGGACTGTATATTTTAGAGACTTCAAGCAGCAGCTTGTAAAAATGCAGTCAGAATAGGGAAAGATTTGAAAGTCAGAGGCTGCTATACTCTTTTTTTTTTTTGTTTGTAAGTACTAATTACTATTACTAATTATTGTAAACAAATTTGGGATGCCAATGCCACTGGCAATATCAAATATTAAAGCTGATGTGAAATGTTAAAATACTTTCTCCTATTGCAGAGACAGTAACACGTAAGCCACTTAATAATTGCATGGATTTACATCTTGGATAGCCTTAGGCTGAGTAAATTAACAGCAAATTTTCATTCTTGGGAAAACTATCCCTTTAAGGGCTATTCACAACAAGGACAACTAATCTAGAACAATAACTATAAAGTTTTAATAAATTGTATGAGAATAGGCAAGTGCACTCCACAGCTCAACGATATCGTTGAAATCACTTTCAGAGTGATTTTTTTCCCAGTTGATGAACGCTAAAAGCGTAAAAGAGGTCATAGATTATGATTTCACCTTTTTAACTTTAGTTAGTGTGTAATATGGCTGTTTGAGCATAAACAACATCTGCAAAGTTACGACGCTCAAAGTTCAATGCAAAGGGAGAAATTGTCTTTTACAGAATTCACTTTTTAAGGCCTACAACAAATGGGTAGGGACTAGGTTAGAACTCTTAAAATTTACATAAACCCTGGCCCCCGGGGAGCTTGCATCATTTATGTTAAACATTAACATAAACATTATACGTAGGGCAGCTTCCTCAATCTATGAGTTCATTGCCGGATTTGCCCAAAAACTTGTCCTCAAAGATGGAGCAGTTTAAACTATAATATCAGAAGCTATTGTTTATGGGCCACAACCTTTATGTTTTATTCTTTGTTGATGTGTTCTCCATTAATAGTTAATTTGTTAATTTTATGTTGTAGTATGGATAAAGCATTAGTACGGATAAAACCGTATATCAAAAGATAACATAAACAGCAGTACCATTTACAAATAACAGCGTATCAAAAAGTATGAGACAACAACAAACAAAAAAAAAAAATAAATATATACAGTATATATACCATTCTGAAACAACCTGTAAGAGCCGTGGTTGCATAGGTTCTGCTCGATCCTCTTCAATAATATTCTCTGGGTCTGACACGGGCTCAAATTGATAAGGCAATATTGATGCCATATCTACCCATTATGGTAAGAGGTGTAACATTTCCGGACAACGTACACTAGGCGGTTAGCGAATCACAACACACTGGGCCAGCTAATCAATCTGAGCCCATTGTGAATTTCTGAGGGAGGAACCAGCAGGTCAACAGACTGTTTTTTAAGACCGGAGAAAGTGTGTAAATAAAGGTAAAATATGTCAAAAATAATGCGGTTTTTTTTTAAAACTAAGAATGAACACGTTACAGTGCACTCGATAAACATAATCAAGCCTTCGAAAAAAGCCGGTAGACCGCTCCTTTAACAGCCAATCAGAATACATTCAGTTTGAAAGAGCCTGAGCATTTAAAAGCAGCAGGCGACAATAACTGCAGCACTTGCTTATAATAAACAGAATGTTGTCGTCAGTTGGTGTAGACTCTAATACATTTATTGTTATAGTTATCTTTCCAGTTATTATTATTGGTGTGAATGGGCCTTATAGTCTTGGTCGTGGTAGGAATCAAAGTGGGCATACTTCGGTCTCAAAGCAGCTTTCTAGGTTTACGAAATCAAAAATACTCTCAAGTTTTCACAGGGGGAGGGGACGCCATGTCTGTTTAATGGTTGTAATAGGTGGGGTGTGGGTGTGCCATGTTGTCAGAAAACTCTGAAAGGCATTGGTTATGAAAACTGAATGTGACCTAAGATTTTAAGCTAACACAATCTATTGTTAACGTACATATTCTACAGTATCCTTCTCATCAGATTAAATACTCTAACAGGGTTCATTACCTTATTCACTCAATGCATCTGATTATACAGGTAAAATGGGCTTGTGAAGGCCTTAGAGTTGCATGTAAAATATATAATATTATATATGATTGAGCAGTAACAGTGTTGTCAGTGTCTTCTTTATAAACAATGTTCTAAAATTATGACACCATAGCTCATTCTATTCACACGTACACACACTCAATTTACTGTCATTCTATCAGCTTACAAGTAAGGAAAAAAATTAAGAGAGTTTGACTATTCAGAGCTGTAATTGATGAGGAGTTTGCCTCAGCTCAGGTGTGCAATTAATTTTTTTCTCTTTAATGGAAGTCTAGTGTGCCCTTACAGATGCATTAGTATTCAGATGATAGCTCTATTGCCAGGGCTGAGGAGGGAACCTTGATAAGATAGAAATGGCATTAAGAGTTTTCATCAGCGGCAGAATTACACAAGACGCCTTTAGCCCCTTTTCCTCGCTCCCTGTAGGCCACTTTCTTGGAATCCTGAAGCAAACTTTTTTAATCATGACTTTTCCTCATGGTCAGATTTATAAGTCATTAGTTTACTGTCCTGTCTAGCACCCTGTCAGAAAAGTGCATTTAATCTCATGCGCGCTGAGGTGAGATGGAGAAATGAAACCCTCAGCAGCGACATCACGCAAACAATCCCTGGAAAAATGTCACAGACTTCTCATTGCTGATAACGTTGTTTATTTGCACATGCTGTCTGCATAGTTTTAGCACTTAATTTACAAAAGAAATGGCCATTTTGAATGATCAATGGTTGATTTTTCTCATTCAATGTGTAGCCGGACCTACTTTTCTCTTTGTATGGATGACATGAAACGAATGGCATACAGCATGTATGCAATTTCCTACAAAATCCATCCTGACAGCTCCAAAATATAAATTATTATTATGGGTTTATGAAGGTGCAGTTCAGTAATGTAAATGTAATGATTTTAGAATCTCCTATCATTATTATTATTATCAAAAAAGTTAGATATTGTAGCTTTAAAGCTACTTCTGTCATGATAACTCTCGGAGGGATTGGCATGGTAATGTACATGACAATGTTAATGTGTTTGGTCTTGGCAGAACAGATTTGCTACACTGCTGCTGCTGTGGCGACAGAGCAAGTACCGAGACTTGCTACTGCCAAAACATCCAAAACATGCTGCTGTGAGCATGTAAGAAATACTGCTGCTGCCCATAACCTATATGAAATAACCCTCATATAGCATACATGAATCACCTCGTAGCAGCCCTATACAGGTGGAGCTGGGGAAGATGGAAGGTTTCTGAAGCTCGCTGCAACTGCTACAGCAAGCACTAGCCAATAATTTAAATGTTGAGCTCGCGGTCATGGCTGCTGATACCAAAATAACAGCTTATTCATGTGATAATGATTCATTATGTCAATTGAGTTTGACCTATCATACTGCGCCATCTAGAGTTTCATGCGAACTTGGATTTATGTTCCTTTTGGTTAGTTGATTCATATTTTCAGGCTGGTCATGATAAACTAACGATGTATTGGGATTTATTTTTTTATTTGCTTAAAGTGCGGCTGGTTATACATTCAACATATTTTGATGTTTCAGAAACGGTCGGCATAACTCTTTAAAATATGTAGGTTACATTTTTTCTTTTCATCCAGCTTAGCCTCAGTTTTCCATGTACATCATTTAGAACATCATTTAACACACATTCATAGGAGGGTATTTTTGGAACAAAACTCATTGGTTAGTAAGACTAAGTAAAAGTACAGCATTCTTTAGAGAGTCTTGTAGATCGTAATGTAATTTATCTCTCTGCCTGTTCTTAAAAATACAATTGCATGTTGTATAAATTCGTTATTTTTTTTTTCTTGTGCACAAAAAGTATTCTCATACTTTCATAAAAATACAGTGGAACCACTGATGTCACATAGTCTATTTTAATGATGTCCTTACTACCTTTCTGGGCCGTGAACGTGCTAGTAGGGTCAGAAAGCTCTCAGATTTCATCAAAAATATCTTCATTTGTGTTCCGAAGATGAACGAAGGTCTTACGGGTTAGGAACGACATGAGAGTGAGTAATTAATGACATAATTTTCATTTTTGGGTGAACTATCCCTTTAAAGTGATAGTTTACCCAAAAATGAAAAATCTGTCTGTTCCCTCTGCAAACAACAGAGGGTTAATTTGTTAGCAACTCTTTCAACATTAAAAAAAAAAAAAAACTTTTAACCCAAAGCCATTAAAAACACACACTGACTTTGGGATGATCAAACCACAAGTGCTAAAAGGGCTAAAAGTCATTTCTGGGTTTAGGTCTATAAAATTTGTCATCCCTGCAACACTCTATAGTTGCAACCCACCCCATGTTATTATGTTTGTCGCACGTGTGCCTGAATCACTGAATGATTCATAAGTTCTTTGTGCATCCAAAGCTGTGTTTTGGATTGAAAGACGAACTCTATTGAAATTGCACTGATGTTTTTGCTAAGCTTTCTAAGTGGGTTTTACCACTAAGCCAAACAGGAAAGGAGTGCTAAATACCTCCCGCAGTGCCATATGAAAAGATTATGTTGTCATTCTGCCATTAAAAGTCCCTTAGCCATTTCCCTGGCCATTTATCTTCAAAACGATATGTCCTCAGAGGCTTCCTAAAGACCTCAGTAGGGGTTCACCACATGGTGAGCGTTCAAAGTCATTGGACACTAAAGTCCAAGACTGCATATGGTTGTTTTCTGACACAGAGCTTTTAGTGGAGGAGCAAACCAGATTGATTGTGGTGTTAGTAACTAAATTGCAGACTCGTCCACCTAATGTTCTTTACATTAATCAAATGACGCCACTGTAAGCTCTGATTCAATTGCTTTCTGTGTTCTTAAGAGATATATTATTGTCATTCTTAGAAAATATCTGAAAGCAGAGCTGGGTAGATTTCTTCGATTACTTGATTGTAGTCCGTTACTGATTCCAAATTACATGACAAAAATTGCAGTTAGTAACGTATGTTACAAGTACTTCCCCTTATCCACCTTTCCAGTAGTATAAGCAGACTACTTTTTTTCAGATTACTTTTAGATAACTTTTGGCCTAAATGTTTGACACATTGAAATGGGATAATCTTGTATCATACTGATATAAAAATAAGAAAAGAAAGAAAATATTTTCCATTCATTGTTATTGACAACATGAAGCGTATTAATTATAACATTACATCAAGATTTTCCAAACTGGGGTTCATTATGGAACTGCATGGGGTTTGTAAGTTGATTAATTGAAAAGCTAATAATTAATTAGGCTAAATCATAAAAATGTAATTAAAATAATTAGCTAATCATAAAAATGTAAATTAAAATAACATTTTTTTTAAATAAATATTTTTTTTAAATTACAAAAGCGTACTTACAATTACAAGTACAACATTTTTGGAATCTGGAGAACATGTAATTGGTTACTACCCAGTCTAAAAGCATGGTAGAGTCCGTAAAGCATCATTGGCAACTGTGCTCTTTCTCAATTCTGAGCACCAGTTGGTTGAATGCAACCAGAGCTAGAAGAGATGAGACGACCGTGTCTCAAGGGCAGGGTGTTTAACACACTGACAGAAAGCTTAGCTAAGGACTTTATTTATTATTGACATCAGAAGCCACACTAGTCAAATGCAGTGACTCACAGGGGTAATTAAAGATTTATGCAAATGCAAAGTCATTGTAGCTCATCGTCTGCTGCAATTCAAACAGAATGCTTCTTTACTTGCACACGGGTCTGCATGAAAACACTGAAAAGTGGAATTGCAGCTTTCTTCTTTAGTGTACTCTTTAGCGTACCTTCACTTTTTTTGTGTGTACTTCCACTTCTCACATGTTGCTGGTACTTTGCCACTCAGAACCAAAGCGTTAGTGTCTGGGTTATTATAATATATTAACTGCTGCCCACAAATTATATACAATATTCCAGAAATCAAGTGAGAGAGAGAGAGAGAGAGAGAAGCCCTGTCCAGAGCATTGGAGTGGATTTTTTGGTGATTCAATCACAAGCTGTCAGCCAAGATACAAGGGACAAGCTGTCCCCAATTGTAAGTCGCTTTGGATAAAAGTGTTTGCTAAATGAATACATGTAAATGTAAGATGCATTTTCCATTCAACCTGGTATACATGTGCTTTGAATACTCGTCACACTCTATATCTGCTTTGCGGGAATGATGATTGTGGAGCAAAAAAATACAAAAAACTGGGCATACACTCTGCGATTTCAGCAATGTTTTTGTTAAATACCAACTATTGCAAATGAAAAGGAGAAGAGAGGGCAGCTGTTTGCTGATGTCATGTAAATTTTATTTAAATTGAATTAATTTTATTCTGTTAAGGATCTATTGCATTTATGTACTACTATGTGATGAGGCGTACAATCTCACATTATATATTATATTATATTAAAGGCATGTTATAATATATTATAAATCATTGGGGTGAGGCTACCTCCCTGGCATGAGTTTCTGCAGGATATCCATATTTAGTTAAAAATAGCTAAAAATAGTTTTAAGTCGGTTATTTCTATCTTTTGCTGTAGTGTGTCAGTAGGAAATATCAGTTTACATTTTTCAAACATACATTTTGCCATTAATTGTAATAATCCAGTGAGATTTTTGTTTGCACAAGGAGTCTGATAACAGCCAGTGCTCCACACAGAGATCTGATCTCATCATCATCCAGTCTGTCAAACCTGAGACAGACTAAATCCAGAAGAACTGTGCTGATGTCTCCCACTAACCCCATATAAGCTTGTGTTAAAGTGCAGCAAGAATCACTGTATTTCTAAACATGCTCTTACCTTTCTTTCTTTGCATGACACTTTCCAACTACATGGCGTGCTTTGATTTTTTTGAATGGTAAACTTATGACAGCATTAAAATGTAAGTCAAATCTCAAAGTTTTATAGGAATACATTAAAAAATTATTAACTGATGTTAAATTCCAGCACGAGCCTTTCACTGTATTTCTGAATAGATTCTGTTGTTTCTTTCGTGGCATGACTCTTTCCAACTACATTCTACGGTTTGAAGCGTCACAGTGGCAAACATGGTAATACAGTACCTCTACATTTTCATGCCTCTGTTTGATCTGCCACAATGGTAAGCATGATAAGAAAGGTCATGCGCAAGCAATAAAAGGCAAGTCCAATCGAAATGTTTAGTATGTGAATACATTAAAAAACACCATATTTCTGAACATATTCTTCTCTGTTTCTTCTTTGCATGGCTCTTTCCAACTACATGACATGGTTTTCAGGGAGTAAAAGGCCGACAACCGAGGGGCATTTAGTATTGCTGCCAGGCACTGCAAGCTGGTGGAGGATCAAGCGGCAGTGTGTTTAGGGAACCAAACCAAGAATTTTTTTCCCTCTCTCGTCGGAAGGGAAGAGAGGAAAAAAAAATTACGAGGCCTGGGACATTTTAGTTGGTGTTTTATTTATGTTTGTGCAGCAGTCGAACGTGAGGGGTTGCCACTTACTTTCATTTGTTTCATTATTTTGTCATTAAAACTTTATATTAAACATTTGCTGGTTCCTGCTGCCTTTTTTCCTAAACATGAAATTTGTTACAAATACATTAAACCAAAAAAATAAAAAATAATAATACATTAAATGCACCAAAACCTGTATTAAAGGTGCCATAGACTGCACAATGATATAGAATGCCATAGAATCCAGAATGATACAATATTTTAAATTGTTCTCTGATGTCCCCAAAATGTGTATGTGAATTTTTATCTCAAAATACCCCACAGATAATTTTTTATAGCTTGTTGAAATTGCCACTTTTAGGGTATGAGCCAAAACGCGCCATTTTTGTGTTTGTCCCTTTAAATGCAAATGAGCTGGTGCTCCCGCCTCCCTTTTCAGAAGAGGACGGAGCTACAAGAGCTCAGGCTCTGGCATACCGGTGTTACGGTTTAACTGGTGGTGACCGTGTTACTGACTTCACATTGCTTCCAAATGCAATTTTTAACTACCACATTCCTATTCACGATCATTCTGGTAGCACGTGAAAGCAGCATCAGGGAAAACAGGCAGAGACAATGGTAGCTTTAGCAACATTAGCCTTACAGAGAGCCAAGAAGCTCTTTTGGAAAACAAAATATGACGCGTGATGCTTACTTTGTCTGGAGTCTGGACGTTTGCGCACAAAGCGTTGGTATCGATCCCTTTTTCAGAAGCAATCTTTGCACAACTCCAGCGCTGAACTGACACTCGTTTGTGAGACAGTCCGGAGTAAAATGATTAGCACAAACATACAGGACTTTTAGTTTTTTTTCCAGGACATTTCCTTCGAAAATGAAATTTAACCACCGTGTCCTCAGTGGTCTCTGGAGACTCCTGTGTTCGTTGGTGCATCCCAACACACGACATTTGTAATGGCTCTTTGGCGCTGACATTGTATATCCAGCAGCTAGAGCAAGAAAACATTAATGGCTGACTGCTGCTTCTCACTCAGGGCTGTGTCTATGCTAATAGGGCAGAGAATGTCACAAATGGGCGGGACTTTCCCGAGTATGACGTCACAGTAGTGAGAAACCTGGAACCGCTCCTTTGTAGAGACTGTTTATGATTTATTGGGATTATAAAAAAATGAATGGGTGGATCTTTACCATTATAGGCTGGTGGTTTTCACACACTGCGGCCACACAACAGTGTTTAACCACCTTATAAAAGTGATTTTTGCATTCTATAGCACCTTTAACTAATTCTGAAAATCACTGTATTTCTGAACATGTTCTTCCACTTCTTTCTTTGGATGACTTTTTCCAACTACTTGTCATGGTTTGAGCCATCACAATGGGGAATATGGTAAGATAGATCACACGAAAATGTGTCAAAATGGATATCGTTGTTCGCATCACTTTTGTCCTTTGTCCTTTGGCTTTTGAACTTTGTCCTTTTTTTATGTTTCCAGAGCATCAGCACAGAAAGACACTTGCATCTAGTTGCTAGGAATGAATTACAAAGGTTTTGAAGATCACGAGAGCTGGATGTGGAAATGTATGTACATTTCTCCTTGCTTCCTGTCCATCAGTCCATCAGGAAACTAATTGAGCATGCACACACAAACACAATTTGACCAAATTATGAGTAATTAATAGCAGTTCACTTCCACAATTTTAGACGACTGCATTCATATCAACAGCGAATCGTACCAGAGTTCACATACACTGTAGCGCAGACC
Organism: Sinocyclocheilus anophthalmus; assembly: GCA_018155175.1. Lineage (NCBI taxonomy): Eukaryota > Metazoa > Chordata > Actinopteri > Cypriniformes > Cyprinidae > Sinocyclocheilus > Sinocyclocheilus anophthalmus. The sequence goes on from JADLZN010005089.1 coordinate 132,114, forward strand.
ATCTTTTTAAAAAACGCTCTTCAGGAAACAGTTATCAAATCATCCAAACCTTGGCGGGCGCCAAATATGCTAGTTTGGAAGCACATTAATTAGTAAGAAATGTTGTTGAAGTAAACCACTACGGCAAAATGCAAAATTGCCTGTTTTGCCATTTTACAACTCATTCACGGCAGACGTGTGCTGCCCAAATGCTGATCTGTACAGTAAAACCAAACGAGCAAAAATATGAATAAAACAGCGAAGATGGCACCTTCTCCTGAGTCATTACTTAACTACAGCAGTAAACAGCTGCCACTTGTACTTACTGACAAATGTTAATTAATTGTGAAATAAGACCAATGAGGGTAATAAGCCCCGATAAGCAAGTTGCTCGTTTTTTACCTTATATTTTCAATGTGATCAGTTCACAGATGCTGTAATTCTAAGCAGACTGGTTTATCACACTGGTTTGTGCACTTTGAATAAGTTTGCATGTTTTGTACTGTGTGTGTTGCCCAGTTGTGATAGTCTCAATTATGCTAATGGACGCTACTTATCACTGACAATAATGCAGTTGATCTTTGCCAAGGCTTGTAAAACCTCTTGGCTGATGTTGCTGAATGTTGCGCCCATGAAAGCATTACTGGATACAGCTGCCCATTTCCACAATATATCCCGTTGTCCGTTATCTCTGCTGACAGCTGTACGCTCACAATTACTTCAGATGTGTTTAGAAACCTTTATCATTGCTATTACAGAAGAGACAGCTACTTTAACACAACAGAAACCTCAAACGTTTTCATTACCCACAGAAATGTGCTTTTAGAATAACAAAGCCTTCCCCAGAGACTCGGCTCACCACTGTACGCCGAACAATTCAACTCATAAGCATTACAAACTTCAAAGTCCTGTTCTTAGAGATGTGCTGTGTTGTTTTGTACTGAAGATGAATGTTTGCCTTGCTTTTTGCTGATACTTCCTCCACCTCCTATTTATGGAGACATTTATTTATATATGAAGTGAAATCTTGCTTGTTTTTATGTTTTTTTTGGGCTTTTTATTTGAAAATGCAAAATAAAAATCAGTCAGCTGGTCGAACTATACAGTACATTTGTTTTCTTTCGTTTTTCCTTTTCTCTGTATACACATTGTGCATTACTTAAAAAGGAACAATTTCAGTTTTCCTTCAGTCCATGCTTTCATACAGAGAGAAAAAAAAACTCACCTTGCCCAGATCAAATTTCCTCTCAAAGAGGATAGAATTTTTATTTGCATAAAGAAAATGAAGCCAATTTTAGGACCATTAAGAGTTCTCTAGAAGTTGAGAAATGTATCATTACATCACTTTCTCACCAACAATGAATGGGTGCCATCAGAAAGTTCAAATTGCTGATGAAACCATGAGAATATTTCACAAGTAATATATGACTCCAGTCCACCAATTAACATCTCGTGAATTGAAAACTGTGTTCTTAAGAGAAAAATCCATTATTAAGGCATTTTTAAATTGAAACTGTTAAAAAGTCAGAAGTTGTCTTGTCTGAATCAGAAGAGAAACAGAAGTGAAAACAGTCCAGAACTGTTCTAAAGAAAGATTGTATATTGCTGGATTTTTTATTGAAAGGACAACAGGGGTGTTATTATAAATTATGGACTGGTATTTTGACAAAAAAAAAAAAAAAAGATTTAAAGAAACCATCTTAATGATGGATTTGTTTATTACAAACCTTCTTCCATTGCTGGACGTAGTCGTCCTTTATTTGAGATGTTTTTATCAGGCTTTTGGACATTTTCGATGGCACCCATTCACATGCGAGGACCATTGACCAATTCACGAGTTCACCCTTACATATAATCTGATTGAGCAAAGAATAGGGGAGAGCGGGGCACAAAGTAACACTTTTTGACTTTCTCAGTTTGTGTAAATCCGTAATTTTAGACTCTGTCCTATCAAAAATTGTCGCTTTTGTGTTTGATTACCGTGTATAACGTTGTCTTTATTTCCCCTCAACAAATGGAAGTGAATGTGGACAACAAGCCCTGTAGTGGGGTAGACATTGTGAACATCTGAGGGCACGTTGTAACATGGACCATCAACAGCTGAAAATGTTATCTGATCCGAATGAAAAAATATACCAGACAACTAAATATTTTGCCAATAAAATAATATTTTTTTTTCAATAAAAATGCCGTTTTTTAAGAATTAAAACTAATCTGATTTTGGAGTTTGACAATGAACACATTGCAATCATGCTGGGGACAGCCCACATCAACGAGCAAAAATGCTTTACATGTCTCGAAATAATAATTTCTAAACATTGACTGTCATGCTTTATTCACCTGTTTCTCGTTGTTTATCATTAAAATTAATTAAAGTAAATAGTAAATTACATCGCTAATGTCATAGAATATCCCATGCGAAGCATTACAAAAAACATCTAAACTGTTAAATCAACATTGAGATTAAAATACTAGCGATATTTGTCTCATTTTTAAAATGATTAATAATAAACAGAGTGAAAAATTTACATTAAGCCAGAATTTTAATTTGACTATTGTCACGTGTATGTGCCTTTGTTCCCTTATTTGTTCCTTCTGTCCATGTAGTTTGCTTTGTTCCAGGGTGTGTCCAAATATCAATATAAAAATATCCAAACCAATCCTCACTGTCAGCCACACCAAAATAAAACAATCAAAAAAACAAATCAACACACCAACATTTATTCTAGCTGTTCTGAGTCCTCTTGTCTGGAATGGTGTTTGTCAACTCCTGGAGCTACGTGTGATTCCCTGAAAATAGAATTAAACTCTTTTTGTTTTGTACTCCTGGTCTCCTCGTTCCTTGCGCCGTCCAGTACAACCGTGACAACTATGGTACAAAATTTCACTTGAAACTCAAAAGTTTTTTGAATTTTTGCAGTTTTTTTTCTCTATATAGTGTTGATATGGCAACCAGTAAATTCTGTAAATTTTGTTATGCTAGCATGTGTGGAAATATTCAAACCATGTGTGTTACAACTATCCCAGCGTTACTTTGTGCCCCGCGCTCCCCTAAGCATATTTTCCCCCTCTCAAGTATGGGATGAGAATAGATTAAGAGTGAGGAGTTGGGGTGGAGGAGGGATGCCGGAAGACTGTCGTAGACTAGAGGTAATTAGGCTGTGTGTATATACACATATTGTGCTAGTTAGGATGATTACACCTGTGCCAAATTGGCTGATTATCTGATCATGCTCCTCCCGAACCTTAATTTCTCAATCCATTTCCAATGAAGAAACAAACTCATCTAAATCTAGGATGGCCTGAAGGAGAGTAAACTGTCAGCAAATGTTATTTTTAGGTGAACTATTGCTTTAAGAGTTAAAACCATAGTTCAGCAACTGAGTGAAAACTATCGTTAAAGCATCCCAATCTGCAAGGCGCTGAAGATGCACCATAAGGCCCGCACCAAGCACAGTGGGATGGGAAAACTTCCCTTTCATCCACCCCAGACACCCTCCTCTCGCTCAGCGGACCTCCAGTACAGTCAGCACTTTGAGCCCCTCACTGAGCTGTAGTTCAGAGAGCAAGACAGATTCCACTGCCACGAGCTGTGCGCAAACCTAAGAGAGAAGGCCAGCTAAGCTTGCGCATTCAGAGGTGCTGGTAAGGAGTGCTGACGCGCTGCTGTTCATTAATTGAGTTTGCGCTGTGATATATAAGACATGGCAGTGAGCTTCAGCAGGGGCTTAACGCTGAACACACAGGCCTTCTGAACTGAGTTAGTTAAGGATGGAGATGGAGGCTGTGGATGGTGTTATGCAGTGCTATTCGCTGTAAGGTCATTAGGTTTGTTCGACCCTTCAAAGAGGGTAGATGCTAGCAGGGCAGGCATTGATATGAGATAAGCTAAGCCCTCTGATTTCAAACTCTCAAGCTTTTTTTGTGAGTTGAAAATATTAAAGTAAAGCCTTTTTCAAAGAGATTAAAAAAATAGAAAGCGAAGAGTAGGCTATCTACACATTATGTATGAGCTATTATCTATTTATTACTTAGAGCTGAAGTGTGTAATTTCAAAGCTACTAGTGGCACCAAATGGAAAAAAAAAAGTAGAGGCTGTTTCTAGGTTTAAAACATCATTTACCACGCCGTACTACCTCCAAATAACAGATGGTCCCACCCCTAAATCATTATGTTGTTGTATGTGACACAGTCAGGCTCAAGATTTAGCTAGTTAGCATCTATATTTTAGCATTCCTTAATTTGCTGTTTATTAATATTTAGTAAGGTAGTTGTTAGGTTTAGGTATTGGTCGGGTTTAGGGATCTAAAATGTGGTGATGCAGAATAAGGCATTAATATGTGCCTAATAAGTACTAATAAACAGCCGGTATGCTAGTAATATGCATGCTAATAAGCTACCTGTTAATAGTGAGAATTGGTCTTTAAAATAAAGTGTTACTTTTGCTATAAATTTGATTGCATCATATAATAATTGCTGTTAATAGTGTTCATCGTCTGTTTGATTACGTCTTTAATTGATTACGTATTTAATTGATTTTTCCGTACATTTCTGCCATATGTACATTAACTGACAGTCACCACTGATAAGCTACCACTAAATATTGTAAAAACTTAATTTGCTGCAAAGTTGCTTTGCAACGATTTGTATCGTGAAAAGCGCTATACAAATAAACTTGAATTGAATTGAACTGAAGTTACATTTAATGTTTTGCTGACGTCTTAGATGAGACCAAAAAGCACTCTTAAGTTTAACTAATTGCATTTAATGTAAATTCAAACTATAATTTAACAAGTTTTATAAGTTAACAACATGCAATATTTAACATAAAGAAGATATTAGTTTCCGAACATTTTGTCTAATATTGTTTTCTGATTTCTGAACATTCTGTATATAGGATAAGACACAATATCAAACAAGTAAAAACAAATAAATGAACAACTGTGTTTATATGTGAAATGCATATTGGTTCAAGACCCAAATTTCCCAATTGTCTCTTGTGTGGCTTAACCTAATTTAATTATTTTTAGAAAGTAACTGGGAGCAATTATCTAATATTCCTCAGTTATTGCTTAATTAACTCAATTCCATTTGGGCTTCTATGAAAATGGAAGAGCTGAAAATAACTTTCTTTGTTAATTGCCTTGTGATTGTTTTCGTCAAAAGCAAACGACAATGTGATAATCCTTTAACAATTTTCTAGAGTGTTGTACCAGCTACAGGACAACAGTAGCTCAGATAAGGTCAGTCTCAAATGCAAAAGTTTATAAGCAATACTTATAAAATATTAAAGTATGGCACTAGTCCTCACAATACATTCAGAGCACGATGGTAATTAACATCAACTGCACATTTCGAAAGGTAACCGGTCAACAGTATTAGCACTGAAAATCATTTTATTGCAGTAAAATCATACTTAAAAGAAATGCTGGCTTCAGTTCTTTTGCTGGAAGTCTTTGTCTGCAATGACACGCAGTGCTGTATTTAGTGCTAAGAACCAGAATGAGATTCATTGCCAAGTATGCTTTCAAACACAATGAGTTTTTCTTGGTGACAGAAGCTTCCAGTGCAGAATGACATGACAAGACAAAGAGAAGCAAGCATCGCTTTTACTTTTAGTCATAAAAAGTAAGTTTCCTCATAATGCAGTGCATACAGTTAACCCTTCTGTTGTTTTGGGGGTCAGTTTGACACACAGTAGATTTTCAAACTGCTCAAAATTCTGGCTAAACTATTTATTTCTTCTTGAAATTGTGTTAACATTTCTTATTTAGGGTACAAAGTCAAATAGAATAGTTTGACACATAGATGTGTATTGATATAAGATTGCTTCGCTAGAGCTTAGCGATTGTCTGCTCATAAATTAAACATTGCTGCAACTTGTTTGGGTCAAATTGGCCCCCTCATTGGCTCCCATTGGTTTCCATAAATTCCAAACAATTCTAAAATTTAGAAATTCAAAATTCAAAATGAAAACAACAACAACAACCCAAAACCCCTTCATTGTAGCTTGTCGTCGAACACAAACACTTTGTCTTCTAAATCATTCAAGTACAATTCACAGTTTCTTTATCTGCACTCTTAAAAATAAAGGTGCTTCAAAAGGTTCTTCAAGCGATGCCATAGAAGAACCATTTTTGGTTCCACAAAGAATAATTCAGTCAAAGGTTCTTTAAAGAAAATCTCTTTCTTACCTTTTTATAATCTGAAGAACCTTCTTTCACCACAAAGAACCTTTTGTGAAACAGAAATGTTCTTCAGATGTTAAAAGTTCTTTAAGGAACCATTTAGACAAAAAGGTTCTTCTATGGCATCGTGAAGCACCTTTATTTTTAAGAGTGTGGTTGAGTTTCACAGTCAAAAGATCTCTCAAAGGGTGTTATTTATTTATTATTGGTTTTAATTAATTATGTAGAGCTGCCCGTCATCGGGCTCTCTCGGATCTAAATTACTAGACTTTGCAGTACGAGAGAAGTGTGGAGCAGATCTTTAACTCTCCCAAGGGTTTGAGGACCCAAAAAACAAAAAGGTATAATAAATATAAATATTATTTGTACTACACTCATAGTAAAGATTTTACACATTCATGAAGAGATGTTGGGGTTTGGAAAGCCTATGAAATCACCTTCAGCTACAACACTAACTGCTAAGTTTGTCATATCGATGTTTTTTAGTTGTTGGCTAACTTTGAAATTAGCACACCTCTCAATAATTCACTTCTTTTACATTATGGTTTTCTTCTTGTGTACGGGTCAATTTGGACCCACATCTTTTTGATTGAAAAGTAGCTACCAGCCCCCTCAGCAACAGAAAATGACGGGTTCTCTACTCAGCTCCACACAATTGGTTGACTTTTGTTTTTTTCTTTGTCATGAATACTTGAAGTGCAAATAACTAGCAATAATTAATAGAATCCTTTATAGCTTATTAGAATGATCAAAATGAAGCCCAGTTTAAAACATCTCTACATAATGCATTTCTTAATGTCTCTGCGTGGACATAAAGGCTCTAAACTGTGATGTAACTTTAAGTAAATGCTGAAGTAGAATGAATGAAGAGGGCCCTTGAATGGTTTTTAATGTCAACGGAGCCCTCTTCTGCAACATGGCAGAATAGACAGAATCACATTGTTCTTCTAGTTTGAGAATTGTTTCGTACGAGTGTGAGCTGTTGTCTGGTATTCCACAGGCAGGAGCTTTGAGGGTGATTTGCCATTGGGCAAAACAAGAGTACTGCTGTATCGAACGATTACTACTTTAGTCATGTAAACAAGCCGGTCAATGAAGTGCCGCCATTGAGAACTCTAAGTCCATGCTTTGAACCGTAAACCACAGGGTTTGGAGCAGAAAGCCAGAGCAGATGATACAGAGAAAGGCTGTGACTGGAGACTTGTAGGGCATGTTTCTGCATGAATATCTAAAGACTGGCTTTTGTTTGCCAATACTAAACCCAGATTAGAGATGGCTGTCCACATCCCTTCTCCGACTCACCATCTGTTAACACCCTTTGTCTCAAGCTCACACCACCTCTCAGAATGGCAATTTATCTCTTGCGCCGGTGAAACAATTTCTTCCCGACCCAGATAAATTTGGTTTCTGCATTGAAAGTACAAAGCAAAAATTTGCCAACAGTTTACCATGCCTCTGTGACGAAGAATGGCAGGCGTCATTGCGCAGTGAGCCTTTTTAAGGTCTCCCGACCTGGAGATCAGATACATATCAACTCTTCTTGTCTTTTACAGACAATGTCTTAAGCGTACATCATATGCATTATTAATCAGGGGGAGAATCTGAGAAAGCCACTGTGGACATACTACTCATTATTTACAGGACATTCCAGTACTTTGAACAAATTGCTTCTCCAACCTACTGGAGGATGAAAAAATTTCAGATCGAAAATCAACAAAAACTTTAAACCAGTTATGTTTGTAGGCTTCTTTCTGAGGACTGGTAAAACAATACAGTCTGTCTCCTCAGGAGTGCACATGCTGGGAGGTTTGTTGAATTGGGTCCAGACATTACCTGCAATTAATTCATTATTTGTGATACGTTTTTAATGTCTTGGCATTTGCTTTGTGTTGGAATCTTCAACATTTTAATCTCCTGTGGTCTTTTTTTTTTCTCAGCTCTGCACATTTACATATTCACATCTCTTCTTTTCTCACTGCTGTCTTGTCTCATGTGTAAAGATGATGCCAAAGTCTTGATTTGTATCCATGGAAACCTCTAGCCAGTGGTGCTGTTCAACATGAATGCCACCACCCCCCACCAAAAACCCCCCCCCCAAAAAGACCCCCCCCCCCCCCCCACCCAAAAAACGCCCCCCCCCCAAAACCCCCCCCCACCATCATGCTATTGTCCATCTCACTTAAAAAAGTAGCATCATAACAAATTAGTTCATTGTCGGTATATAGTCTGAAAATAATTTTGTTAACCTCCCAAATCAACAACATTTGCAAGACCACAGTAAAATCACCCCATGAGTTCAAAACTGAGTTGGTGCTGAGGTCAACTATACACTCTAAAAACTGCTGGGTTAAAAACAACCCAATTTGGGTTATTTTGGCAACCCAGCGCTGGGTCAAACAGGGACGAACCCAGCGCTGGGTTGTTTTGACCCAAAAAGTTGGGTTGTATGTTTGACCCAGCATGCTGGGTTGCTTTTTTATGGTTTAAAATGACTACATCGCTAGGCTAAAATGAACCCAAATCGAGCTAGACATTAAACCTACAAATCGTGTTCATTTTAAAGTCACTTTTACACACACAGAATGGCTATCAAAAGGTACATTTTTATTAAAAACAAGAAGAGAAAACAATAGCTGGGTTGTTTTGAGACCCCGGTTGGGTGTTGAACACAACCCCGCGGTCACAAACACCCCGTCGCTGGGTTTGTCCCTTTTTAACCCAGCGCTGGGTTATATTTAACCCAGCATTTTTTAGAGTGTAACACATGTAAACAATGCAGAAAATCCCTGGCCGTAAACAGATACAGAGTTTATAATTGAAATAATTAAAAGCATTTTTGAATATAACTGCTAACGATCAAATCTAACTTTTTGGGTCAAATTTTATATATTTAAGTAAATATATTGATCAAAACACTATTATTACATAATTGTACAATTAGTTAATAGTTAAGTTCTTTACAAACTATTCTGGCATGACCGTAAATAAACAACAACATTGATATTATAACATTTATCAGAAACAATTTGGTGAAAGAATGTGAGCATGTGTATGAAGAGTGTAATATCCATTTCTTCTAAACAACACAGAACAAGCATTTAACATTTTTTTTTACAAATTATACACATACAGTTTGTTTCATATTCCATGAATACAGATCAGGCATCGCTGTCAATTTTCATGATCTCTTTAGCATAATTGTTGTAGTCATGAAGAAGCCCCATCAGCAGAGCAAAGGTATGTGACATCTTTTACATTATCCAGGGCACCCTCCTGCTTCAAACCACTGTTGCAATTTGGGGGAAAGGCCATTCTCCTCTTTGACCAGCATTCATCCAAGTCACCACCTGTTCTTCATCAGTGGCCTAAAAAGAGAACATTTAATTCAAATCTATCCATTTTCATCCACTAGTACGGCTAGGTAATAGTCTTGTTTTAATTTCAACCACTTTGTGTGGTTATTTATGTCTCGTCTACCACAGTGCATCTAAAGCTATAATGGCAGCACTAGTGTGAGGTCATGTAATATTGTTTCAATAAATATATTGCTTTCAGAAAGCTACATCTTTACTGAAACATTAAAACAGACATTTCATGTACGGGGAGGGCTGCTCTTTACCCAGGTCTTAGTGACGACTTCAACCAAAAATGAAAATGGTCTAATTTATTCTCCCCATGTTGTTTCAACGCCCTAACAAAACTCTATCTCTAATTTTTGGAACACAAATCAAATATATTTAATATTCTCTTAATTTTTGTCCTCCATTGCAAGTCTGGGAGACCAGTATTTTCTTCTGAACGGACATGTTCGCTATGATATAATTTACATTTTATTCATATATAAATATTGGCATGGATTTCTTCTACAATAACTCTGTATTTTTGAGGCTTGAAAATACTGATTATCTAGACTCTTAATGGAGTAACACATTTTTTTAAATATCTTCATTTGTGTCTCGAAGATGACAGAAGGCTTACTAGTGTTGGATGACATGAGGGCAAGTAATGATATTTTGTGTGAACTAATTCTTTTAAGCGAAAGGAAAACCAAGCAAAAGATGACCTCTCCAAATCAGACATACTCCCAAAGTTGGTGTCCTTGTGCCTGCTAATCTATACCCTGCCCGTGAAAAACAGGGACATCAATGGTTTAAATAAAATACGAACACGTAATCATACTGTTGTAGCATCAAAATGTGAAGTAAACAGGCAGGAGACAATGGAAACATTTCTTTTCTAAAAATAACTCACATCAACCTCAAAAGAATGATGCTCTCCCATGCCTCTGACTTTCAACATCTACAAAAACAAACATTCTTTTACCCTTAGTAAAAAAAAAAAGATTGATAACATGATAGAATTATGAACTTACTTGCCTTAACCGTCTTTCCCTCTCTTCTGAAGAAGCTGAGAAAATCACCTCCTCACACAAACAGGCTTATGTGTCGTTAACTCCCGGCATGGGCACAATGAAGACACAAAGCTCAACAATGTCTGAAATATAACATGCAAAACATTACTTTTAACAATTATCCCTTCATCAGCCTCAAACTAATTAGGCTAGACTTTATTACGTAACGCCATTTCTCACACACACTAACCTCAGTTTAACGGGAAAAGGAGATGACTAATTAACATGTAAATATGTTAATAACCCTCTATTAACACCTGAAAAAAATTTAAATATTGTAAAATCTCATGTAAATATGACATAAGACACCAGGGCTGGACTGGGACAATCGGCCCCTGGCATTTTTTGGGCAGACGGCCCATCACCACTTCCAATATATATTATATATTAATATATATATATATATATAGTATATATGTTATAGATACCAGTCAAAGGTTTTTGAACAGTAAGATTTTAAATGTTTTTTAAAGAATTCTCTTCTGCTCACCAAGCCTGCATTTATTTGGTCCAAAATACAGCAAAAGCAGTAATATGGTGAAATATGTGTACTATTTAAAATAACTGTTTCTATTTTAATAACAATTTTTCAAAATGTAATTTTTTTCTGTGATGGCAAAGCTGAATTTTGAGCATCATTACTCCAGTACCCAGATCCTTCAGAAATCATTCAAAGATTGCGATTTGCTGCTCAAAACAGTTATTATGATTATTTGAAACACTGAGCAGAATTTTTTCTGGTTTTTGATTATAAAGTTCAGAGAACACAGCATTGATCTGAATAAATTTTTTTGTAACATTATGAATGTCTTTATCATTACTTTTGATCAATTGAAAGCATCCTTGCTAAATACAAGTATTAATTTCTATCATTTTCCCCACAAATAACAAATAAATAAAAAATAAAAATAAAATACTGGCTCCAACTTGTGAATGGTATATGTTAATGTTTTCAAAAGCTTTTTTTTTTATTTCTATGAACGCTGATCTTTTGTATCTTTCGCTCTATTGGATCTTTCGTACTGTTCAAACTTTTTGACTGGTAGTTAGTTTGTAGCCTATGTATCACCTCCTATCACATCTTGGTTGGATACGAATAAAAAGTCAGTCCGACAATATCTTTCTTTTTTAGTTAACTAGCTTTATTCGCATTGGCATGAACCCTATGACACACTTGACTGACTAAAAAATCTGCGGGGGACGAATTACATTTGAAATTAAAAAGTGTTTTTACGCATACACTCATCGGCGCGCAGTCCCCACCACATTAAGGATAGGTGATTCCTGCCTCCGTTGCGAGTCCTATCAAGCCTTACCCAGTCAACTTCTCTCTTCTTCTCCTCCTGCCTTGCTCTTTGGCCTGCATCACTCAGAAGCCTATTCCTGATAAATCCCTCCTTGGAAACGGGGGAAAAGCGACGCGGAAGAAGTTGGGGTGATGTGATCTTTATATAGGTGGAGCAAAATACTTCATCGCTCCGTCTATAGCGCGTTGTGATTGGATTTTTACGCTGTCAATACAGGAGACAAACCAATGGCCCACTGGCTGCTCGTTGTCCGTGCGTGATGGTACTTGGCAAAAAAAAACATTCTGTCGGCCCCTTAAGTGCGTCGGCCCTCCAGGAAAATGCCCGGTGTTGCACTTCTCGCACTGGTGTCGTCCGATGTTAACGTGATGTGCGTGCTCTCTTTCACGTCCGCGTTCCCAACCCAGCGCCGCTGGGTTATAGATCAAGACCAATTTTCAACCCAAAATTGGGTTAAAACAACCCAACGTCCTTACCCAGCGGTCTCAACCCAGCATTTGGGTTGAAAAAAACAATCCAACGATTTTTAGAGTGTATACTGTGGTATTAATAGTCTATATGACCTTAGGAAAGGAATAGTTCATCCAAAATGAAAATTTGCTGAAAATTGACTCACCCTCAGGCCATCCAAGACGTAGATGTACATATTTGATCAGTTCTTGCTTTCCCTGGGAATTGAACCCATGACTTTGGCATTGCTAGCGCTATGCTCTAATGTTTGACAGTAAGGATAAAACTTTTCTTATTGGAAAAAGGAAAGAAAGGAACGGAAGCTACACTTGTCAAGCAATTTTATGGGGTTCTAAAATATTCTGTATGACTATGAACCTGCTCTCTCTAATTTCACTGAAGGAATCAATGTCATAGTCAGGGATCTTTGCCTATTAACATTATATAATGATAGTGACCACATCTGCATAACATTACAGACATGCTTCAGTTTATTAATGAGCTTATTTTCTGCACTTCTGAATTTTTATTATAAACTAAGAAAGTTGACGAAAGATAAGATATTAAAAATATACAGATACTCATATTGATCCCAGTAGGGTAATTCAGGAAAACCGTTATCATTTATGGACCAATGTCTTTGCCTCACACACAACAAACATCTGGGGCAAACTTTAAAGGCCAGTACTCACTCCTTTGGAGGATATTTGTATTTTTGTATCCCCACAAACCTCTAAATCACTGCTAGAAAGCATTTCTTGCATTGGCGAGGTTTGAATACAAGAACGCAAAAATGTGTGTGCGCTTCAGAATGCTTGAGTGACTGTTTACCCATGAGATGGCTTTTGTTTTTCCTGCTAGAGATGTTGAACGTCTCAAACAAATCAAAGAAAATAAATTCAATAAACTTTAGTCTCACTTCAGCGTTTAATCAAATCAAAGGCATTCATACCCTAGCATGAAAACAAAATGAAATGCTGAAAACTACATGCATTTCCAGAAATATATACACGGTGCGAATGGCTCTGTCACACTCGATTTTTAATGGGCACATTCTGATTTTTCAGAAGCAGACAGTTCAGGAAAAGTGTTGGTAAACACAAAGCATTTTTAAAGAAATAGTTCACCTAAAAATTCAAATTCTGTTATCATTTATTCATCCTCATGGTGTTCCAAACATCTATGACTAACTTTCTTTTGTTAAACACAAAAGAAGATATTATGGAGAACTGTTTTTAGAAATCAGCAGGGTCCAAAATATCTTTTGTGTTCCACAGAAGAAACTCGCACAGGTCTGAAATGCAATGATGAGCTGAATAAATAATGACAGATTTTTCATTTTTGGGCGATGTATCCTATTAAAAGGTCATTTCAGGATTCAAGTAATCCAGATTTGACATGTTTGATATCCTCCGACTGGTCATAATATGTTGGAATCTGTGCCCATCATACATTTGCTGTGAAAATGATACCATTACTGTACTTTTTTTGACATAATTCTTCAGAAAACGTCTGAACCTCTGAGCAGTTTAAGAAGTTTTCATTAATCAATCTGCTTTCAGCTAGCAGGAGTAGGCCATGGATTTCCTTTAGTTTTCCTTCGGAGCTGATGCACATTCACATCCACATCGGGTGATAAATCACTACACTCTCTCATTTAACTGACTACATATGCTAACCACACACATTTGTACTAAAGTAACTGGTCACATGCACTTTCACCAGAGGAAGAATTCTCAGTATTCTGCCCTCAACTGAGTGCTGGAGCCATTAGGGACAGAGATGATTTAGAAAGAAATACAGCTGTCCTTGGTCAATGTACTGAGAAGAGTGTAAGGGAAACAGGTCAATTTAGCTCAAAGGGAATCATTTAAGATTTTAAAGGGAACTCCACCAATAATATGTAAGGGAATTTGGACAGAATCACTGTTTTTTTTTTTTACGGCTGATCACTGAGACGGCCAGCTATTCAGTGAGCGAGCCGTATGCCATCAATTCTGCAATGGATATTTATATCCAAAATATAGTGAAAACACTATTAATTAGCGCAGTAACAAGATCGGCAGTTTAAGACATTAACTTGTGAGCACAAAACACAAGATACTTCTCTTTTCAATATAAATAAGGCTTTATTGGATAAATCTAAGACATATAAACTAATCTAACATATGAACACACGCATTCACACAAGTTACAGAAAGAGAGAAAGTGAGGAAATAATTAGTTTAAGAGAATGAAAATGTGAAATCCCAAGTTTACAGCAATATGTGCGATCGCATAGACCTGAACAACTATCAATCACTTAATTAACCCTCACATTGAGTTTGCTCAATGAGGTTAAAATGTATATTAAATGCACCAGTTCAGCTAGGATCTGGAGGTACTTGCGTTCCTGTGTGCGGGGTTCCCTTCCTTGTCTGGTTGCCGAAATGGGTTTCCCGCTTTTCTGATTGGCTGGAGGTTCAGTCTTGGGAAGCCAGTGATTGGACGTTGGCTAGCGACGTGGAGCTGTGGTCTGCAGTTGAAGTTTTAGGCAGCACTTTTTCGGAGATGCGGCGTTAGGCAAACATAACTCAAAACACGAAACTCTCAACGAAAAAAAAATAAACTAAAGTAAAGAAATAGAAATAAAGTTTGACGAGACCAGGTGGCGTTTCTACTCATGGTTTTGGAGGAGATGGCGTGTAAGCAAGAGCACGCTCAAAAGCTAAAGAAGCGATGGTGACTTAAAAGCACGACTAAAAGCAAAAAGCTAAAAGCCGCATGGCTAAAAAGCATATAACTAAAAAGCCGCATGGCTAAAAAGCATATAACTAAAAAGCATGACTAGAAGCGAAAAGCTAAAAGCTAGAACAAAAAGCTAAAAGATAGACCAAAAAGCAACGTTTGATGGTTGTCCTGACGTATTATTGAAACGGCTGTTAACACACCCCAAATGGTGTTTTGACCAATTAGATGTTGTCTTTGCTCGGGGTGTTAAATATTTCTCATCCCAATTAATAAATCAAAATGTTATCTTATCAGTCACATGGTCCGAGTTTTTCCCACTCTTGCAGAGTATAATTTTGGACTTGATTTCTATAACAAGAATATGATACTTTTGACAAAGAATTGATTGGAAGAAACTTTTCAAGCATGAATTCTCAAAATCACACATACCAAACCTGAATACGAACAATTAAGCGATTCAATAGTTATTAAAAAATACATACACAATAAATGATTAAAACATGATAGTCCGATGTGTGGGTTACATACATGATATGGAGTTATGCATAGAAATGATTAGTTGCTCAGGTCCTTTTAGTGTCATTTAGATGCATATTTACATGGCAATGCAGTTTCTGTGCCATTCTCTGAACATAAGGACATTTTCTGTGAATGTATGAAGACCAGAGTTTAAGAGGTCTGTAGGAATCTCTGAAAGTATGTTCTTTGTCTCCTAGGTGGGGGGAAAAGTCAAGCCGAAGAGCTTGTGATCACTATCACATGTTTCCATATGATGGTCACGCTGTGCATCTCTTTTGACAATTATTCTTGATAACTTGCACCAAAATTTTACAATCTCCTTGGACTTGTCAATAAGTGTTCTTTTGTTTTAATGTTGAAAGGTGTTCTGTGAAAGAGTTGGTTAGGCTTTCTTCAGACTGGCTAGGGTCTGATTTATGACATCCTGTGTCTTGGGCCTCTTGTGGAATTTTGGGCTCCTCCGGTTTCAGCCATGTTTGACCAAATCTTAGATTGTCTGATTCGGTCTGATATCCTACAAAAGATTGAAGTCTTTAATCAAAGTGGCTCATTTGATTATATTTATTCAGTCCAAAAAAAGAACAAGCACTTTCTGTTAAGTTCGCAGTGAGGAAGAGGTTTAGTTGATCATTGTCTAACTATGGGAGGCTGGTAATGGCCATTGCCTTAAGCAAAACTCATTTAAACCTCACTAACCCCTCCACACCTCCATATCGACATCTTTTTCACTGATTTCACTGTTTCACTGGTTGCCTAGGAGGCATTTTCATTACATTACATTGTTTTCTTTTGACAAATTAAATGGATGAAATTTGAGGACTAGATTTCATAAATGTTTGCAGTGTGATCGAACAGGAAATCCACGAAAGTATTCGCACTTACAAACTCTTGACCCTTTCTAAAAGGTGTAATATATTGGGGGAGACTGAAGTTAATATTTCTGTTTTTAGGTTTATTTTTGAAAGACAAACTTTTTAAAGACAACTTAAAATATTGGATACAAAAAAACCTACATTTTTAGTGTGTTACTTAGAAAAAAAAGATTGAAAAAAAAAACGATTGGGATCAGTAGGATTTTTGGTCACACTTTATTTTAAGGTCCAATTCTTGCTATTAACAATCCATTGCTCAATAAACTCCTAATTTGCTGCTTAGTAAGGCAGTAAGGTAGTTGGTAAGTTTAGGTATTGGGAGGGATGTAGGGATGTAGAATATGGTCATGCCAATATGTTAATACTAGCATATAATAAGCAACTAGTTAATAGTGGGAATTGGTCCCGATACGGGATTGTACTGGACTTAACTTATCAAGACTGTATTATTGATCAAAAAAAAAAAACGTAACAAATAAAAGCAGTAATTTTGTAATATTTTACTACAGTTGAAAATAACTGTTTTCTATTTTAATATATTTTTTAAAATGTAATTTATTCCTATGATATCAAAGCTGAATTTTCAGTATCATTGCTCCAGTCTTTAGTGTCACGTGATCTTTCAGAAATCATTTTAATATACTGATTTATTATCAATGTGAAAACAGTTGTGCTGTTTTATATATATATATATATATAGTTATATATCTATATATATATATTATATATATATATAGATATATATATACATATATTGATGAATAAAAAGTTAAAAAGAACAGCATTTATTCAAAATAGAAATCTCTCTTTTTTTAAAGAAATGAATACTTTAACATGGGCATTTGTACTTGGACTAAAGCATATAGTCCATATAAAGCTACAGAGAGATACAGTGTAGCCCTGGTGAGATCTTGTCTCCCACACGTATTCAATAAATCAATAAAAAGATCTTCTACAACAGTTAAACAATACATACACATAAAAGCACACAGACATACATCACACATTAACACAATGACCAACTCTCACAAACAGGTGAACACAATGACTGGGTGAACAATGGCATCACTCTCAGGCCTGTGATGGTCTTAATAGATTGTTTTCAAATGGTCAGTTGAGCAGATGAAGTCATTCATCACATCCTGATAGAGACAAGCCTCACCTTGAAGGCACTGTGGAGACAGACAAGACTAGGATTGATAGCACAAAATCATTTCCAGGTGCTTTTCAGGCTCACTCTAGTGTGAAACTATAGCATTAAACCCTGTGACCTGACCCAGAGCGGGGCAAAGGGGCACAAAAGTAGAAACTATATTTTCTAGCCTGCTGTAGTTCACAAACACAGATTTGTTATAAAGGAACAGATTTGATTCATTTCAGTTTGCTGAAAAAATTTAGTCTTCAATCAATAGAAAAGACATCTATGGAAGGATATTCCGAACAATTTTGTTGTGCATGCAACCTGCCAAAACTTAAATGGAATTGCAATTCATTTTGCATTTGAATTTCCGATGCCTTGCATGGAAAGCTGTCGATCAGTGTCAGGGGCGTGACTATATTATGGGGCTTGTTTGTATTGGGAGGTGACGACACTCACAGACGACCATGCTGAATCTGATTGCTTTGAACATGGGAGGTAATAGGTAAAGGCTACACAAAAGGCAGCTGCCAATCCGTTTGTGGCTGTGTGAACGAACAGACAGTACAACTTTCGGCATCTTACACAATAAATATTTCTGTCATTTTTACCCCAAATGTAGCAATTATCCCCTGCTAACAGCGGGAGCCGCAACGGTGCACACAATAGGTCAATATTCACTGTTAACCAAACACTTTTCACTTGCCTCAAGATCTCTCAGTCTGTTTACACTCCAATTGATGCATGTGAATATACAGAAAATGCTGCTAGTCCTACTCTGCCTGCCCCAGGTGACACTTCACCAGTCAGATCCAGGTGAAGCTGTCACATAACATGCCACAGCCAAGGTGAGATAACTTTAAAAATCATGGGTATCAGTGTCCAGTGGGCGGTGGCTGTAAACAGTGAGAGATCTTGAGGCAGGCATCGAAGCTTGGGAGCCACGGGACGCGCACTCCATAATGGATTAAAATGGTTTAATAAAATATATAAGTAAGGTGGAAAATGGGTAAATAAGTATAGATTTGTACTGTCTGTTTGCTTACATGCATCAACCAGAGTGCAAACCGTAAAAGCTCTTGATGCTCTCCATTTTCAAATAATTTACAATTTCTTAAATATTAATTAAAATAAAATTATATCGGCCACCCTGCTATCCAAGATATCGGCATCGGCAGTCAAACATCCAATATCGGTCGACCACTAAATATAATTCAGTTAATGGTAATTATTGACAGATTACCTCCATTGTTCAAAGCATTCGGCGCAATTGTCTGTGAGTGACGTCACCACCCATAACAAACACGCCCATAGTATAGTCCCACCCCTGACATTGATTGACAGGTATCTGTGTAGACATGGAAAATTAAAATGCAAAAGGAAATGCAATTCAATTTGAGTTTTGGCAGGTTACATGTGCGACGCAGAGAGAGTGAAAAAGCAGATGTGGTAATTAATATTACTATTTAAATATGATGGCTCATAACCCGTAAGACATGGGAAATACACACTCTAAAAAATGCTGGGTTGTTTCAACCCAACTTTGGGTCAAATATGGACTAACACAACCATTGGGTTAAATTTTTTAATTAAAATTTTAACCCAAAAGTTGAGTTAGTCCATTTTTGACCCAAGGTTGGGTTGAAACAACCCAGCATTTTTTAGAGTGCAGTTGCAAATAGACTTTTTCATTTGAAATTTGTCACTGTGCATTCACGAAAGCGAAAACGCAAACGGTAATGCAAGGTTTGCAAATCATTTAAATTACAATTATGCATCCACATATAGAAAATACAGTTTGCAATTCCTTTAAATTGGTCCAGGGCAAAAAAAAAAAAGGGGCAAATTAAATATCCTTCCATTGACATCACCCTTATCCCAACTAACAAAAACATGTTCTTCTAATGTTCTAATACTGAACTGAAGTAATGAATCATGTTTTGAGAACAAACAAACAAAAAAAACCTGTCGTGTGTGCTGTATTTGTCACACTTTTAGCTTAGAAACATGCTGACAACAAACTCAAAGTCACATAAGTAGCTCTAATTTTGTTGTGTACGTGCCACATGGTTGTTCCAAAATAGTCAATTTTGAGATTCCACTACACTTACGATGTTTCCTTAAACACATGTAGACAATTAACAAGTTATTTTGGTTTTGAAACAGAGCTCAACTGAATCAATTAATAGGCAAATAATGTGTTTCAGGTGTAACACTGACTGCACCATAGGCAGTAAAGAATTCTTTACTGGCTCCCATCAAGAGAGAGGTTTTATCGGGGGTACAGAAAGTCCCATTGCGAAATCCTGAATGCTACTCATTTTTAGTCAGGTCGATAGATCTCTGTACTTTCACTGTATAGACCAAAGATTTTAACACCATGAAAACCTTCAATTCCGCAGCCTCATTAGCAGCAGCCTGCTGGACAATCTCCAATCAAAGTCAGGTTAGATCCATGCAGCATATCGCCTGTAATCCATCCAATTTGTTCTGGAGCGTAACAGGAGGGAGACTGCGTGGAGGGTACCAAAGAGTGTTTGGAGCTGCCGCACATTGTTGACTGGCTTTTATATTATCCTGATACTAATAAGGAGCTTAAACTGTCTCCATCAGCACCCCAGAGGATCAAATCTGACAACACAACAAGTACTCAAAGAATTGACTGTGCCTGGTTTCAATTTAGAGGAAACAATGATGATGTAAAAGGCAAAGGGATGTATTGCAAGGCCTTATGCATATTCTGAAATCAGAGGGGATGAATCCTGCCATTCACTTTCCCTTCATCAACTCCCAGAGAAGACAGAAATGTATTTCTGTTGTTTTGTTTCCAAATCAGTGTGGAAACTCTCACAAATGTAAAGGGTGAAGCTAGTTGCTGTGAAAAAAGGTTTATTTTTGCATCTTACAGTCTTAAGACCAATCAGAGAAGGCCAGAAAAAACAAAAGAGTGCCGATTCAAATTGACCTGGAAAAAGTGTAGCATGCTTTAAAGTGTGTAAGTGAGTTTTTCTTCTTCTTCTATTATTGTTTAATATGCAGAGATAACTCAAGTAAGCCAACTGTAGGTTGTCTTCCTGAATAGTGGTGAAGTACTCAGGTTATTTTCACAAGCTGCGTTTCCATTACACTTTGAATTGCCCAAACTGAAATTGCGAATTGAAAATACGCCCTGCAAACATGTCCTTGTGGGGCCCATGCTGGCCTTTTGCGGGCACAGTGGGACAATCTAACAATCTTACATTGCTTTGCCGTGCGCCCTATTTTTTTTTTTTTTTTTTTTACTTTTGTGTATTTACATTTTTTAGCTAAATGTAGCTGTATTAATCTGAATTGAATTTTTTTTCAATTTTGTATTTAATAAATCCATTGATTTGAAATCCCTTTGACTACTGTACATTTTTGACAATATAGACATTAGTTATGTGGTGACTGCATCCATTTCAGGTGTATAATAACTGTTTTTCCCAAAGACTTAAGTTATAGTAGCTGAAAAGTATTTAAAGTGAAACAGATGTATTGTTGTAGATCAGGGGTGCCCAACCCTGTTCCTGGAGAGCTACCTTTCTTCTTTTTTTTTGTTTTTTTCTGCAGAGCTCAGCTCCACCCCTGATCAAAGACACCTGAACCAACTAATTAGGATCTAATTTAGATCCTAATTAGTTGGTTCAGGTGTGTTGATCAGGGTCCAAGTCTTGACCCGTTAACATGAGTTTTTTAGAGTGGTACTACCTGTTTTATTATCAATGTAAAGTGATGGGTGGAGCTAAAAGGCCAGTATGAGTGTTAGGAAAAAAATAAAATTCTGAAAAAAAGTCACTGATCATACTTTAGTTTGTGGACCAATTCTTAGTATTAACTAAGTATTAACTATGACTTTTGAGTCAATAAACTACTAATTTGCTGCTTATTAAAAGTTAGTAGGGTAGTGTTAAGTTTAGGTATTGGGTCGGGTTAAGGGATCTAGATTATGGTAATGCAGAATAAGTCAGCAATATGTGCTTTATAAGTACGAATAAACAATATGCTAGTAATATGCATGCTAATGAGCAACTAATTAATAGTTAGAATTGATCCTTAAAATAAAGTGTTACCAAGTCACTGTAATAAAGTTTTTAAAATGGTCTGTAAAAAGCACTTAACATCCTGAAACTCTGTGCTTTTTGCTGAATCATGGGACTGTGTGAATATTTAATAATGTCATTAATAGTCAAAAAACAGTTCCGACAGAAAATCAAGTCAAGTGTGACGTATTTCCGACTGAAACAGCGAGGAGGGGTGGTGACATCGAAAGACTTGTTCCTGTTTTATAAATATCCAATATCATGTACAATGGATGTGAGCAATAAACTCACTTAGCATTTCAAATGTTAATTTGTTTGTATTGCTAAACTACAGTCTGATTATCGCTGTTGCATTCATTTGGTTGAATGTGATTCTTCTGTTTATGCAAAGACATTTTTTACGGAGCCCCTAGGGGGACATTGAGATAGAAAAGTATGAGATGGGAGTAAAAATTATATTTCAGTGCTTTTGTGTTTGCTTGCAAACATTTGCATTCTCTCGCAGAAGTATTGTGTTCCAAGAAACCTTGCATTCTCTCGTAAAACACATTCTCTCACAAAAGCATTGCATTCCCCAGAGAAACTTTGTATTCAGTTGCAAAAAATTTGCATTCTGTCGCAAAAAGCATTGCGTTCCCTTAAGAAAGTTTGTGTTTGCTTGCAAAAGCACCAAAGCACTTTTTTTTGACAGGACTTGTGATAAAATCACTCAACTAAACACAAACACATTAGAATGTTAATGTTGTCCCATTTGCCAAGGATGCAGAAACAGGCCCGTGGAGCCTCCTGAACTCTAAACTGCATTAAAAAGACTTTATCAAGGAGCCCAATAAGGACTAATGGAGATGCTTCTAGAAAGTTGCTATTCACACAAAGAATGGTGGAACAGAACTTTAGCACCAGGCAGATGGGCTCATGTTATTTGGCGACTGAAATCGCTCCCTAAAACCCAGCAGACATTAGCCACACATGCTAAATTGTTCCCATGTATTTACATATGCAGTGTGGAATTCCCTGCTGATAATTCTCATTAGAAGAGTCTATTCAAATATAAATCTTTCATCACAAAGACAGATTGGACATGCTACCCCATGTGGATTTTGAGGGGGATTTTTAAGCTAAACTTTATTTATTACATTCAAGACCAAATGTTAAACAGTTGGAATGGTGACCAAATACCTGAAGATAGGCTATTCACTGTTTGACTAATTATAATGGCTGTGTCTCAAAACTGAGTTAGCTAACTTGCTGTCTATTACCTACATGGATACCTTTCTGCACAAACAGCATATACTGTAACTAATTGAATCTCATATACAGTGATGTGAGATGCATTTCGTCAGCAATTTCATTATCAACCACTCACATGTGCCATACAAAGAACACTTTATGTCATAAATGCATCTCTAAGATTAGAAGTTGGCTAATAAGTGTGTACGCTAAATAAATAAATAATATTATTAATAATAATTAGACATAAAAACAGTTAAAATGCTGCAATTGTTGATGGTAACAGTAAAAGTGTAGAGAACTTTAACAATTTTGAGTTTGTGCCTGAAATTTCTGAGTTTGATTTCAAAGGTGGATCTTACAAAATTTGGACACGTTTTTGATACTATTCTTGAGCTTTCTTCAGAAACATAGGGGATGCATTTGAAGCCTTTTATTGTGATAGTTATATATTATATAGAATATATATATATATATATATATATATATATATGCAATAATTAGCTTTGGTCTGAATGAGTGGAATGAAAGAATGATGATTAATAGAAAAGGTATCACGGGATCCATGGTCTTCGGACAAAAACACTTTTTTTTTTTTTTTTTTTTACAGTGTATCAGAAGCAAGATGGTATTAGGTTGTAGGTGTAGTCCATTAAGTTATCATGGAATATGGAGTTTGGACAATACCAGACATTTCATTACTGTCCATAGTACCACGACAGTACCTTTTTTGTATGGGACATCTTGAATTGAATTTATGTATTATGCATATTATGAATTTTATGTATATATGTGATTCTTTGTTAAATTTTGCTCAGACTATCTAATATACCATAAGGAAACTTTGCAACTACATGTCAACCAACTCATTTGCAAAAATGTCCAATAACACTCATTAGAGTATTAGTACATTGTTAGGTTAATGTTAGGTTTAAGGTTAGGGTTAGTAAACATGTTAGACAAGTTGACATGTACTTGCAAAGTTACTTATAGTCAGTAGAATGTCTGTTGGGGGACCATCAATAAACAGTGTTAGCAGATATTAAGCAGACAGTCTCCTGATACGCTACTGACTCTTAGTTGACATGTAGTTGAAAAGTTACTTATAATTAGTAGAATGTCTACCAACTAATGTCTACTAGAAGCGGACTATCGAAAGAAAGTGTTCACTGAAAAGATAGAAGGTATCATAACTTTGCTACCTACAATTTGAGACAGCCATTTCTTCAAAAGTATGCCTGTGTTGCCTCTAAGAAAGGTGCCCTCTAGGTTTTGAGACACATTCCATATGTCATATGTTTGAGCATGGTTACACTGCTAATGCAGTGAGGACGTCATTCAACATCTCGCTACCTCTCTAAAACTCAGAGGCCTGCCCACCTGCTGGCCAGCCTGATGACTGGATAATTAGATTGCTTTGCATCAGTGCATCCCTTCTCCTGTAGAATGCATCAGTATAATCCAAACCCCATGCTGACCGGGGATACAGCGGATGCCCCTTTCCAAACCATTCATGGAAGGAGGTCACAAACAGAAAAGTTTCATCTAATAAACTCACCGGAGTCATCTGGAAAACAAAAGAAAACTTGATTGCCATACTCTGATTAAATTTGCATATTCATATTCAAAATTAATTCATCTTCTGCCTGCAATTAGTTTATTGCTCAAATTCTCCAGTTTGATTTGCAGAGACCCCATCAGAAGAGACGTATATCTGTAGAGATTATTTTGGAACTTGGTTGCAAATGTTATTGTTACCGATTTTAGCATAAATATGCACAGAATATATAAGTTAACAACCATACTGTAATGGTTATGTGTGGTATGTTAGCATTGTTAGCGATATACAGTATATATATATATATATAATATATATAAAATATTATAAAAACATGTATATATATGTGTGTGTATTTTTTTTAAATTTTTTTATTAAATATCACATTTTACTCGCATCAAATTAAAATTGGTTGCAATCATTGTTTCATGTTGACATTAACATTCTCTTATAGTAACCCTGGTTTTATGTACCAGCTGAGCTTTTAATTATAAAATCACTGGACATAATTAATTACCAACAATTAGCTAACTGAGAAATATAATTAATTACATTAGAGGTACAATTTAAATTAGATTCCATGAAGTTATACAGGGGTGAGGTCACCAAATAACACACATTTACATGTTTAGAAACTCGTACATTTCACTAAGACTCAATTAACACACTCCATACGCTCCCCACACTTTATAAGGTTATTTAATGTAACAGTTGACAAAAAAAAATGAATGAGCGATTAATATTAAAAGCGTTTTTATTTTGTTCAGTTTAGACATGTTGAATTGTCATGCATTTGTTTGTCATACTACCTTCGTCATCATCATCACACAGTCTGATTTACTTATTTATAAGCTGTATGGAAGCTAAACGATTCAAATAAACTGCATAGATAATCCAAACCCAAGTAAACTGCCTATCCAGTGTATCATTCAGTGCACACACCAATACCATAGTCTACTTTTTGGTTTCAAAATGACACTAAAAATAACAGAACAATAATACTTCTTTTAAATGAGGACATTACCAAAACCAGAGTTAAGAAAACATTACAAAGACATCTAGCTGATAGGCCCTAATTTACACTGATAGTCACTGATATTCTTTCCTTCTGGCGAAGCTAAGAAATTTTATTTGCACTTATGTTCAGTTAAAAAGAGGACTTGGGTAATACCAGGTTCGAAACCAGGAATTGGGTAAGTGACACCAAATGGCATTGATTGTTAAGTCACACGATGCATCAAGTATATATGGTAGATAGGAACATTTCCAGTGATTATGTTGTTGTAATGTAAACCAGTGTGATCGTTATAACAGTAAGGCAGGCTAATTAAATAAAACACTTAAAAAGATGTGTACCACCACCTGAAGGGGAAAATTTTTCTTTTACTTTCAAAAAAATTAATCAGACAACAGAAGGCATGCAGTAGATTGAATCAACAGGTTTTTTCAGCAAAGGTTTGGCCAGCCGACAATTGAAGGCCTTGAGTTTGTATAGCAAATATGCACACAGTAGCTTTAGAGTTACCGTTTTTCTGTTTTTTTCAACAGCAATTTTTGTAACATTCTTAAGCTTTTGAATATAGGCCATGAGCTGTTTATTATAATTTTTGCTGTGATTGTTTGAGCCTTTTTGAGTTTGGGAGTATAAATCATCAACTTTATGGAAAAGAGCAGTTTGGAAATTCTGCAAAACATCTCCATTTGTGTTCAGAACCATGAAGGTGAGTTCACAATGAGAGAATTTTCATTTTTGGGTAAAATATTGGTTTAAAACCAGATGAGCACGACAAACGTCCACCCAACATGCAAAAAAGCATGGAAACATCTGAAACCTCCCGACTGTTAAAAGCTCTCAGAGCGCATTAGTTCTATTGATATAACATCTGCTTCAGATGCTAGGCTCTGATGAGTGGCTGAAGAGCATCCCTCCATGGCTTAGCTCTCACTTTCCTCTCACTCCCAGACTATCCATGCTTCACATGCCTGCTGGGAGAGTGTGTTCTAATTGCTGACATCACATCTCTGGGCTCTCGGAAGCATGCGGCCCTCTTTGCGGGGTAGATAATCCATTACCATAAATCAGATGCACTGACATAGACAGGTGTTGCATGAATAATTAAAGGTTGCCACATTAGCGTCCATGTAGAAGCACCCGGTGTTGTTCGGCAAGAGATAAAAACACTGCAAAATTCATGGTTCAAACAGGCCCACTCACAAACACAGATAAATCACATTTATGCATAGAAATATCCAAATTAGCAGCTAATGCATGCATAATTGACATTGTTCTGTCTAGTGATGACCCGTTGGATTGTCTCCGCAGTGGCACTTTTTGGGTTCTTTACTATTTATAGGTGCTGTTTTGCACCTAAATTTCACCTTTGGGATCAATAAAGTCTGTTATTCCAGGAGTATGGGTATGAGGACATGTCCCGCAGGCTTCATTCGAATTTTTCTCTAATTAAAAGAAAGTGGAACGTCACAAGGGTAAGTAAATTATGACAGAATTATTCCTTCAAGTTGATCTTGGAAAAATGCATTTCGACTGACAACCCCATGAGATGGAGATGTTTTTAAGCTTCCAGATGAAACAGGCAGGGCCTGAAGACAATCCACACTGATGTGGCAATCGCAGGGAGTCCCAGCCGCGACCTTGTTGAACCCTGCACAGTGCGCCAGGAATCCAATGAGGTGTATTGCAGGGGGCACATGAGAGGGACCACCCAAAGGAATTATTATCATGCACCAAGTGCTCCGCATCGCTGAGGGTACTTGAATAATCAGGAAACAAATCAATAGTTTTAGAATGAAGCAGGATAAAGTAATCTGAGAGCATAACAAAACAGCAGCTCAACCAATTTTCCGATAGACAACGGTTTAAGCTTTCAATTCTCCTGTTTATGGTCTTGTGCAAATGATGTGTTCACTGCTCTGACTTCACTAAATTTGTTCATTTGAAACACCCTGCAGTGGCAGCCACAATCAATACTTGAGTTATGCAGGGATTTCTGGTAACACTTTAGAATAATGGTCCGTTGTTAACAAGTAACTATGCTATACCAAATATACCATTATTCTAAAGTGTTACCATATTTCTATTATGCTGACATATTTGTGTAAAAACCAAACTTTGCGTAGTACTGAAGTGACCCTATGCTATTTGCAGTTTATCTCAAATATACATATTAATATAACAATGTATGTACAGTATGTACTTGCTGATAATATAATATTAAATAAAATTGCCAGTTCGGTACTTAAAAAAAAACACGTTCACGAACTGTTTTTAAAGACTAAGGACAATTTTAAAGAGTGCACTATGTAATACTTTCTAATTAATTTGTACCTTAAAGTACATTTCAAATCATTGTTTTAATAATCTTTTGTTGTGCTTTAAAGAAGCCACCATCGTATTGAGGTGTTTGACTAACCTATAGCTTTATTTGGTGCACTTGTAAAGTTAAGATATTTATATACTAAAACGAATTAATTTAAATACATGACATACAAGATTCAATAGAAATTATATTAAACTGTATTTTTGTTTACCATAAATGCTTGTCAGTACATTCGACAGTAAACTTTAACCACATTTTAGAACAATATAAGTAATTATGAAATTACATTAAAACATTTACTTATGCCCTACTTAATTAGGAAAAAAACTTTTTACTAATTACATTCAATATAAATGTAAAATATGATGATGTGAAATATTGTAATTAACACATTCAGTTTGCACTTAAATATATTATCTTGAAGCATACTATTTCTGAAAAACGTACTCTTTTTAAAAACATGCTAATGTGTACTTTATTTCCACAAGGAACATCTTCAATCTAAAGAAATTCCCGTGTCTACTGTGCAAAATGAAGAACAATGCATACATGTCATGTCACTGGTTGTGCTAAAATTTTCCCTCTTTCACAGAATTTTAAAAACATTGATGGATAATTGAAACTGCTCCTGTCATTTTGGCATCTAGTCTATTGTGTTTCCCTGCCGTAGAAACATTCAGTAACACTTTAGTATGGGGACCAATTCTCATTATTAACTACTTGCTTATTAGCATGCCTATTATTAACGTCACAGGGCCCACTCATCGTTTTAATCATACGTTAGATTTAATTATATCGCATGGAATCAATCTTACTGATATAGATATAGTACCTCAAACTGATGATGTTACTGACTATTTCCTTGTATCGTGCATGCTGCGTATTACTGATATTAACTACAGGTGCATCTCAATAAATTAGAATGTCGTGGAAAAGTTAATTTATTTCAGTAATTCAACTCAAATTGTGAAACTTGTGTATTAAATAAATTCAATTCACACATACTGAAGTAGTTTAAGTCTTTTGTTCTTTTAAATGTGAGGATTTTGGCTCACATTTAACAAAAACAAACCCAATTCACTATCTCAACAAATTAGAATAGAATATGTGACTTGCCAATCAGCTAATCAACTCAAAACACCTAGAAAGGTTTCCTGAGCTTTCAAAATGGAGTCTTAGTTTGGTTCACTAGGCTACACGATCATGTGGAAGACTGCTGATCTGACAGTTGTCAGAAGACAATCATTGACACCCTTCACAAGGAGTAAGCCACAAACATTCATTGCCAAAAAACTGGCTGTTCACAGAGTGCTGTAACCAAACATGTTAACAGAAAGTTGAGTGGAAGAAAAACGTGTGGAAGAAAGATGCAACCGCCAACCGAGAGAAGGATTGTCATGCAAAATCGATTCAAGAATTTGAGTGAACTTCAAGGAATGGACTGAGGCTGGGGTTAAGGCATCAATAGCCACCACACACAGACGTGTCAAGGGATTTGGCTACTGTTGTCGTATTCCTCGTTAAGCCACTCCTGAACCACAGACCAACGTCAGAGGCGTCTTAACCTGGGCTAAGGAGAAGAAGAACTGAACTATTGCCCTGTGGTCCAAAGTCCTATTCAGATGAAGCAAGTTTTGTATTCATTTGAAACCAAGCTAGATTCTGGAGGAAGGGTGGCGAAGCTCATGCCCAAGTTGCTTGAAGTCCGTTTTAAGTTTTTTCCACATATCTGTGATGATTTGGCGGGGTCAATGTCAGCTGCTGGTGTTGTCCATTGTGTTATTTTGAAAACACACGTCACTGCCCCATTTACAAACTTTGGAGCACTCATTCTTCCTTCTGCTGACCACGTTTTGAATGCCGAATGTTGCTTTTCCAGCAGGATTTGCACCTCTCACACTGCCAAACACCAAAATTGTATAAATGGACCATGGGTTGGGTGTGCTTGACTGGCCGGCAACTCACCCGACCCGAACCCTAAGAGAATCTCTGGGTTTGTCAAGATGAAAATGAGAAACAAGAGACCAAGAAAAATGATGATGAGCTGAAGGCCACTGTCAAAGATATCTGGGCTTCCATACCACCTCAGCAGTTCCACAAACTGATCACCTCCATGCCATTCCGAATTGAGGCAGTATTATAGCAAAAGGAGCCCCTACCAAGTATTGAGTACATGTACAGTAATGAACATACTTTCCAGAAGGCCAACATTTCACTAAAAATGTTTTTTTTTTATTGTATTCTAATTTGTTGAGATAGTTAATTGGTTGGTTTTTGTTAAATGTGAGCAAAAATAATCACAATTAAAAGAACCAAAGATTTTTCAGTCTGTGTGCATTGAATTTATTTATACACGAGTTTCACAATTTGAGATGAAATACTGAAATAAACAAATTTTTCCAGAACATTCTAATTTATTGAGATGCACCTTTATCTGGGCACCATGTTAGCCGCCATGAAGAACGTCCCGTTACGTAGTTAACCCTCGTTCCTGAAGGATGGACAGATACTTCACATTGGTGACCGACGAATTGTGATCTCGCGTTAGAGAGACCATCCACTCCGCTAAGTTCGTAACTAAACCGAGCCAATGCACAGCTGCCGCTGATCACAGCGTTAGCATAAAAAGGCAGCCGGTGCCACGCATACCAGGTTTTCGCTGAGGAGCCGACCCGGCCGCTCAGCGGTGGTACAGAAACTATGGCTACGGGACGGGACATCTCCGTTCCCTCCTCCAGGGAACGAGGATTACACAAGTAACCTAGACGTTCCCAATCAGTTCGGTCCACGCCGAGTCACGTCTGTGACCGACGAATTGGTTTCCCTACCAAAGCGCCATAGATGCGCCCTTCCAGTGTCCTGTGCAAGCCTTCTGCACCACTTTGTGGTGTAGGCCGGGGCTCGCAACAAGAAGGCCAGTCACTGTTGTTGTAGCACTACCCACTCAGTGAGATTGGAAAACGTACCCATTCCACTTGGAACAGGAACATTGCAGAAGCCCCATCCTTCCCGAAGGAGATTTCGAAAGTACTTACACATATGACATCCGTTTAGGTGCATACGGAAGATTAGAGGTGATTGTAACCCTCATGGAAATGGCAGAAATCTGCCGGCTCTGAGGCTATACCGTGGAATTTACACATACGGGAACCACTTAGGCCTCTACATATGGAACCCAGCCCTCTACATGTTCTCACAGATTCAGCGAGTGAGGCCCTGGCGTCGGACGTTCCGCCACGTCTGGCTGTCGATGGGACGCAGGAGCTCGACAGGGCCTACAGTACGAACACTCTGGAGCAGTTTTAGCAAGCCAACACCAAACCGGGGCCTCTCAGCGCCTCTACCCGTTTGAGGTGAAAACACAGGAGGATACCAGCTCCACACGAAGGCTATAGAATCTAGCGAACGTGTTGGGGGTCGCCCAGCCAGCAGCTCTACAAATATCCGTCAGCAAGGCACCCAGGAGGATGCAACACTCCTAGTAGAGTGAGCTCGCAACCTGAGCGGGCAGAGCACACCCTGTGCCTGATAAACCAGGGTGATAGCATCCACTACCCAGTGGGCCAACCTCTGCTTAGAGATGGCATTCCCCTACTGCCGGCCTCCGTAACAGACAAAGAGCTGGTCTGAGGTCCTAAAGCATTGTGTCAGGTCTACGTTCTATCTCAAGGCTCGGACGGGACAAAGCAAAGCTAGAGCTGGGTCTGCCTCCTTTCCTGGGGCAGCACTTGGCAGCTCACACACCTGATCCTGAAGGAGTAGTGAACCTGTCATATGCCGGCCGGGGCCTCAGGATTACCTGGGAGTCAGCCGGCCCAAACTGTAGGCACGAATCGTCGACCAAAAATGCGTGCAGGTCCCCTACCCTCTTGATGGAGGCCAGTGCAAGCAGGAGCAAAGTTTTCATTGAAAGGAACTTCAGCTCAACCGCTT
This sequence comes from Sinocyclocheilus anophthalmus, assembly GCA_018155175.1. Classification (NCBI taxonomy): domain Eukaryota; kingdom Metazoa; phylum Chordata; class Actinopteri; order Cypriniformes; family Cyprinidae; genus Sinocyclocheilus; species Sinocyclocheilus anophthalmus. The sequence continues at coordinate 163,828 of JADLZN010005089.1, forward strand.
GCAAAAAGGCTCAAATGGGCCCTGCTTTAGTGTTTTAAGCACCAGAGACAGGTCCCAAGAGGGTATAGATGGGGGCCGTGGAGGATTTAACCTTCTCGCCCCCCTAAGGAACTTGATGACCAGGTCCTGCTTCCCTAATGACTTCCCTTCCATGGGGTAATGGTTAGCAGCAATCGCAGTGACATAGACTTTAAGGGTGGAGGGAGACAGCCTTCACTCCAAACCTTCCTGCAAAAAGGACAGCACGACCCTGATCAGGCATCTACGGGGGTCTTCTCTTTGAGAAGAACACCACTCAACGAACAGGTTCCACTTCAAAGTGTAGGTGTGTCTCGTAGACGGTGCTCTCGCTGAAGTTATGGTGTCAACTACCTCTTGGGGTAGTTCACCTAGAACCTCCGCGTCCCATCCAAGGACCATACATACGTTTCCATTAGCCACAGGTTCCCCGTCTCTGATCATTGGATCCTATCCTCAGAGAACTCTGCCAGGGAGGTGCTGTCCGCGAGGACATTCGTGTCGGGGAACCAGTCCGAGGGGCAAATAACTGCCAATACTCGCTTCGTCCTCCTTACTGCACACGTCTGTTGCGAGACGGCTCACTGGGGGAAACTCAATACTTGCTCAGGAGCCCCCGCGGCAACTGTGTCCAGTGCGTCCGTGCCTGAGTGTTTCCCATCTCAGGGAGTAGAACAACTGCATGAGATTTTTTCTGGAAGAGGCAACAGTCTACCTGAGCGCACCGGGGGGGGGCAACTTCTCAAAAACAGCTTGGACCGTCTTTTTATAGGCCCATTCCACTGGAGCGTAGCTCGTGATCAGCTCGTGGCCAAGTTGAGCAGGAGCCCGAATTGATGGAACGAGTGACCTCAGAACCTTCGACTCTCCAAAGGAGGAAATGTGGCAGTCTATTTGCGACTGCACGGAGCGCAGACACCTTTGAGATGGGTTCACGGCAAGGGCGCACTGCTAACAACTCTAGTCAATTGATATGCACTTGCAGTTTCGGCCCATCCATACCCCACACTGCTTCCGGGGTGGAGGATCCGTGTATACCCACAGCATGCCTTAGACCTTTCGAGGGTCACTCCTTCCTGGAGGAACGTATGTCTACCAGCGGGGTGAAGGTTTTGCCGACAGGCGTGTAACTTGGAGGACCCTGTGCGGTGCCTCCCTGCCACGCCCACCACGGGACTTGGCCATGGAGCCAGCGCTGAAGCTGTCTTATATGAAGCAGCCCCAGTGGTGTGACTGCTGCTGCAGCTGCCATATGCCCCAGTAGCCTCTGAAAAAGTATAAGTGGGACCGCTGTCCTGCCCTTGAATGAATTCAAGCAGGTCAGCACCGACCGCGCATGTTCCTCTGTGAGGCATGCTGTCTGTTCTACCGAGTCCAACTCCATACCGAGAAAGAGATCCTCTGCAGAAAACAATAAAAAACATAGATTTCTACCGCGTCTAATACTTCAGCTGTCAATTCTCGCACCAAACGGATAACTGCCATGCTTTACATAGCGACAGTAAGATCTAAATAAACGTATCACTGCAGCTAACAACACATTTTATGAGATCCTTCACCCCATAATTTTTAAATTTTTACCTGTAGCAGAAGAACGCTGCTCAATATTTATTAACGTCGTCGTTACTCTTTAGGTCACGTCCCAAAACCATTCAAGCTGGCTTTTATTAAGCCTCTTATTAAGAAACCACAACTAGTTCCTAGTGAACTGGCAAATTACAGACCTATCTCAAATCTTTCTTTTATGTCTAAATTTTTAGAAAAAGTTGGGTCTGCTCAATTGTGCTCCTTCCTGCAAAAAATTATCTTTATGAAGAATTTCATAGAAAAGGGCCCACCATAGCACAGAAACTGCACTTTTTAAAATTACAAATGACTTGCTTCTTTCGTCAGACCAAGGCTGCATCTCATTGCTAGTTTTACTTGATCTTAGTGCTGCGTTTGACACTATAGATCATGACATACTCATAGATCGATCACAAAACTATACGGGTATTCAAGGGCAGGCTTTAAGATGGTTTAGATCATACCTGTCCAATCGCTACCACTTTGTTTATTTAAACGGGGAGTCATATCAATTATCACCAGTAAAGTATGGAGTGCCACAAGCTTCTGTCCTAGGTCTTCTGCTATTTTCAATATACATGTTGCCCCTTGGTAATATTATTAGGACATTTCGGGATTAGTTTCCACTGTTATGCTGATGATACTCAACTATATATCTCAACAAGACCAGATGAAACTTCTAAATTATCTAAGCTAACAGAGTGTGTTAAAAATGTAAAAGATTGGATGACCAATAATTTTCTCCTATTAAATTCGGATAAGACAGAGATATTACTTATTGGACCAAAAAAACAGTACACAGAATCTCTTGGATTACTTTCTCTTCAGTCAAAAATCTGGGTGTTATATTGGATAGCAACTTGTCTTTTGAAAATCATATTTCCCATGTTACAAAAACAGCTTTCTGTTGCACTGCTAGGTGGTTGTCCTGCATCCTCAATAAACAAGCTACAGGTAATCCAAAATGCAGTCACTAGAGTCCTTACCAGGTCAAGAAAATATGATCATATTAACCCAATTTTACAGTCTCTGCACAGGCTACCTATAAGGTTCCGTATCAGTTACAAAATATTATTACTTACCTATAAGGCCTTTAATGGGTTAGCTCCTGCGTACCTAACTAGTCTTCTATCACGCTACAATCCATCACGTTCCCTAATCGGAAACTCCTTTACACCGCTCATCTGGATCCAGACAGCCGGATAAGACTATCCCCCCTCAGAGGACCTCAGATGATACAGACATGAACAACAGACAGAACTAACAAATTTTGCTATAAGTTTGATTACAACATATAATAATTGCTGTTAATAGTGTTCATCGTCTGTGTTGGGAAGTGAAGAAAAGTGTAAAAAAAGAGAAAGTTTTTAAGTACTTTATGAAAATAGACAGTGAGAGAGGATTTGAGGGTGAGATTCTAAGAGCAGTCCAGTGGAATAATTTATGGCATATCGATCATTAACTCAGGTGACCAGATCGAAAGAGCCTGGCGTCTTGTCTCTTCTTAGCATTTAAAGAGCAGAATAAAAATAAAGTGCCAAGAACCCACAACAAATTACTTGATGACTAAAAGAGCTCCTGCCACAGAAGTTCTAGTGATATCAATGGCACATTAAAAACACCAAGCGTTACAATATTTTAATGATAGATAAAAACAGATTGGAAAATCCATCAAAGCAATAGATAGCGATTATCTGTAGCATGGCCATTGTAATATATATATATATACAGTATTACTGTGGTCAGAATCCATTCCTGACTCCCGAATGTTGTTTCAGTGATAGCAATGCATTTAGGATACATTTACATTTGACTTTAAAGGAATAGTTCACCAAAAAATGAAAATTTGCAGAAAAGGGTACTCACCTCGCCCTCCAATATCTAATGAGTTTTTTTCTTCTTCTTCATTGGAACAGGTTTGGAGAAATTCAGCCTTACATCACTTGCTCACCAATGGATTCATTGGACTGAATGGGTGCCGTCAGAATTAGATTTCAGACAATTGATAAAAAATATCACAATAATCCACAAGTAATCCACATGACTCCAGCCCATCAGTTAAATTCTTGTGAAGTGAAAAGCTGAGTGTTTATAAGAAACAAATCCATCATTAAGATGTTTTTAGCTTCAAACCGTTGTCCAAAAGCCATAAGTCCATAAGTTTCCATATTTCTTGTGAAAAAGTCATCTTGTCTGAATCAGGAGAGAATTATGCACAGATCAAGCACTGTTTATACGCAAAAACAGCCTAAAACAGTTCTAAACAAATATGTTGGGGGATTTTGATGTGAGAGAACAATTGGGATGCAATTTGTCCAAAGCAACGGTTAAAAACATTAAAGACACCTGTAAAAGAGGCTTTGTTTTGCTTGTCAAACATGCAGGCCGTTTTTTTTCACTTCACAAGACTTTACATGAACGTGTGGATTACTTGTGGATTATTGTAAAGTTGGTAGCAATCAGCTAGTTTGGTTTGGCTCTCTTTTCTGAAGGCACCCATTCACATAAATGTATCCCAATCTACTATCATGGATTGCTTGAGGTTGAGTAAATGATGACAAATTTTTCATTTATGGGTGAACTATTCCTTTAATGTGGTCAAGTGTGATCCACACTGCAAATGCATGTTAAGGGTTAGTTCACCCAAAAATGAAAATTAGCCTATGTTTTACTCACCCTCAAAGCATCCAAGGTGTATATGACTTTCTTCTTTCAGACGAATCCACCGGAGTTATATTAAAAATAGTCCTGGCTATTCCAAGCTTTATAATGGCACTGGGCGGGTGTTTTTTTCAACAGTCCAAAAGAAGTCAAATAAAGCTCATCCCAAGTGCGCTTTTCATTCCACCAACTTTTTTTTTGGGGTGAACTAACCCTTTAACAGCAGGTGTAATAAAGTTAATTATCTAGACACGTGCCATTGAATTCTGGGAAGACAATCATTCTTGAGAAAATTTTTTTCTTACAACTCAATTCTATGTCCAACAAACTTTGTTGAGACAGTGACTCTTTCTAAATCAATTTACGAGACCTTCCACCACTCATCTTCACCTAGAACACACACACCAGAGGCCTTTTAAAAATATACATCACATTTATTTCAACTGTTACAGATCAGCCTTGGTCTTTGTCTACAGAAATGTTTGGGCACGACAAGTGGAGTCCAAACCCTTTATCTCTGGTTCGTCCATCAGCCCCCCTGTTGCCCAGCAACCCTGCTAGTTCTCAATACCCACTGAACATAACAAAAATGAAAACTGAAGTTCAAAAACTTAGACGCAGCCGACCAAAACACACTACTGCTCCACATTTTTTTGTTTCTCTAAAGGTAACACAATGTACAAAAAGCAAGTCTGGAAATAGTAAGATTTTCAGCACTATAAAAATGTTTTTTTTTTTTCTTTGTTGTCTCCACACTCTCCACTTGTGAATAAGAAAACAATGCACTTATTTCTACTGAGCTTACTCTGCGTTTGCTTGTCAGGCAGCCAAAGGGTCAAATGGATGCAGTAATGTAACAAGGGAAGCCACAGCAGTACAGAGCAGTGGGCGGCCTCAGCAGCTTGGAGAGCTGTTCCGGAAGGCAGTCCCTAAAAAAACGTCTCTTACAGCTTTGTGGAGATTTTAAACAACTGTCTCCACACTTTGTACAGCACAATACTACAATGATATCCCAAACAGAAATCTGGAAACAAAAATGACCAGAAAAGAAAAACAATGGAGTTGTCTGGATTTTGGAGGCATTTCTTGATGCTTGGAAAAGAAGCACTTCCCTTTGGCTGACCCTTAGGTCCTGTTGATGGTACAGGCCAAAGCAGGCAGTCTGTGTGGAGGAGGGAGAGCCCATCCCCTTCATACAGGGGTGGCTGGGAGTGGTCTTCAGAAGGAAGGCAGAGGGAAGGTTTAAAGGAACAGTACATGACCCAGTAGCCTCACAAGGGAAAAGAAGGCACCATTAATGACAGGAAAAGAGCAGTCCATGCCAAGCCTGGAGGCAGATTCTGGACAGAGAGCTGTCCACTCTTAGCACGCACTCCTGGAAGTGAAACAAAAAAGAGAGAAATGAGACAAAGATAAATTTACCCAGGGACAAAAAAGAAAGTAATCCTGAGATATGTACTGCATGTATTGTAACATCTGTTCACATGTGGCCCATGGAAAAAAAAACATTTATAATTGAGACCTAACAAACTTATTTTTGTGAAATTAGTTGTTTCTTAACAAAACCACCAAATGCAATTCATTAAAAACTAAGCTAGTTTACTGGTTCTAGCTTAAGTCAGTCGCTCAGCCTGACCAAGTTGTCAGCTTAGGTTGGTCATCACCATATGAAAATACTACAACACTTTTGGCTAGATTAGAAAAAACCCTGTAACGTAGATAAACATCCAGATAAACCAATAAAATATTTATAAAATAAAATATATTTGATTATTTAATTTTAATTGTTATTTTATTGTTTTTCTTTGTATATTTTTATTTTTATTTAAATGATTTCTATGGTTCATGAACTCACGAATCCCCAACTTTCGTGGAAGTCGTGGCCTAATGGTTAGATAATCGGACTCATAACCCAAAGGTTGCGAATTCGAGTCTCAGGTCCGGCAGGAATTGTAGGTAGGGGAGTGATGCACTCCCACTTTCAATACCATGACTGAGGTGCCCTTGAGCATGGCACTGAACCCCCAACTGCTCCCCGTGCGCTGCAGAAATATGGCTGCCCACTGCTTGGGGTGTGTGTTCACTGCTGTGTGTGTGTGCACTTGGATGGGATAAATGCAGAGCACTAATTCTGAGTATGGTCACCATACTTGGCCACATGTTACGTCACTTTGACTTTGACTTTCCCCTTAAAAAATCTAGGGTTTTCAAACCCCAGTTCGATTATATATACAGTAATAATATGATAAAAATTCCAAGGGCAAAACAGATTATTCTATCATTGACAACTCTCGGGAGAGTTTTTGCATGGTATGTGCTATTACAAATGTTTAATGTATTTTGTTCTTGGCGAATAGATCTCTACGCTGCTGATGCTGATTGCTTCTGCTGGTGTTTATTGCTGTGAGTGTGTATTATTGTTGCTGCTTCTGCAAGTAATAAGTAACTTGCTACTGCCTGTACAAACTGATACGGTGCTTTTGATTATTTGCAGACAACAGGTGCCTGCACAAATATTCATATACCATACTCGTACCATTCTGATACGTGGAGTTGGGGAAGGTGGAGGGTTTTAGAGGAACTTTGAAAGCACTCTGCAAAATGCTCAAGTGAATGCTAACCAACCATTTAAATGTAAAACAGTAAGCTCATTAGCTGTGTATGCAACATGAACCAATCAGCTTGAGCCAAGTCATTTAACTCTCTGTGAATATCATCAGTTTATGTAAAAAAAACCATCAGCCTGCGCCATCTAGAGTGTCATGACACATCTTGGCATTTAACTATAACCATTTTATTTATTTAGTTGAATCTGAAATAAATGCAAACTGAAATGCAAAACTGAATAAATATTTTATTTCAGAAATATTCTTTTCATTAAGTTTAACTTGATGTACTGTGATAAAAATAAAAATATAGACAATATTCCAAATAAAAAAAGATTAAAAACATCTCGGGTTACTTGCGTAACCCATGTTCTCGGAGTAGGTAATTAGACGCTGCGTAACTATGACGCAATGGGAATGCCCTCTGGGAGTGCCGATTGTCTGAAGCCCGTATAGAATCACATCGGCCAGCAACAAAGCATATTAACAGCTGGGGAGATTTTCTCCAATGGCTAGAGCGGTCCACGTAGAGCTTCAAAGCTCGGAAAGAGCAGAGCATGTGAAGTCTCACATCCTTTGACTTTGACAAGACCCAGTGCAAAGTCCATAAACACCTCATTGACAGAGAGAGCTTGCAAATCCCCAACTTGCTTCAAAGAAGTTAGCGGCAACAAAAGAGTAACGTTGAGAGCCAAAACCCGCTCTGGAACTGACTCCAAGTGCTCAAAAGCAGCTTCCATTAAGCCCTCCAGGGAGACTGATAAGTCCCAAGAAGGAAGTCCAAAGTGGCGTGCTGGCCTCAGCCGCCTAACCCCAGGCATAAATGCGGAGACCAACCGATGTCTCCCCAAGGGGACGTCATCCAACTCTCTCTGTGCAGCAATGGCCGCAACTTAAACTCTCAGGGTAGAAGCAGCCACTCCCACAACAAGATTTTCTGGGTCCACCGCATGGGCTAAACAACATGACTCAACAACTTTCCACTTGGAGGAATACAGCTTCCTCGTGGAAAGGGCTCTGGCACTAGCAATGGTCTCCTGAACATCGGCAGGAAGATTAGAAGTCAAAGCTGGTGGCCATACCCACAGCTTCCAGATCTCAGGTTGAGGGTCCCAGATCATGCCCTAAAGCTGAGATAGCAGATCTTCTCTGATTGGAATCTCCCACGGAGGGCGATCCAGAAGAGAAATCAGCTCCGAGAACCACATCTGGGACAGCCAGAATGGGGCTACGAGCGGGAGACGGATACCACTCTGCTTCACCCTGCACAGGACTGCCAGAATCAACTTGACAAGTGGAAACGCATACAGTCTCATGTTCGGCCATGGATGAACGAACGCATCTATGCCCAGAGGTGCTGGGGAACTCCTGGGCATTGGGACGACTCCTGAGACGCAAAGAGGTCCACCTCCACCCTGCCTAACAAGTCCCAAATCTGCGCTACTGTTTGGCGGTTCAGCATCCATTCCCCCGATCTGAGCTTCTGTCTCGACAGAAAATCGTCTGCGAGGTTCAAGGCTCCCAGTACATGAAACGCTCTCAGGGAGAGGAGCCTGCCTTGGGCCCAAAGGAAAAGACAACGTGCATGCCTGTCCAGGGTGCGCGACTGTGAACCCCCTTGGCTGTTTATATGAGATACTACCACCATGTTGTCCATCCTGGCAATCATGTGACACCCCCTGAGTGAGGGGAGAAAGTGAATCAGTGCCAGAAAGACGGCTCTCAGCTCTAGGCTGTCTATATGCCAGGAGAGGAACTCTCCCGTCCAAACTTCACATGCTGGTCTGTCCTTGAAGACCGCACCCCAGCCCGTCAGAGAGGTGTCCGTCGCAACCATTTGGCAATGGTAACAGTGCTTATACTGATCCCTCTCAGAAGAAAGAGGGGATCCCGCCACACTGAAAGGGCGCAGAAGCAACTGCGTGACACCTTTAATAAGCGAAAGGCTTGTCCTGTCGAGCGGATCCTTAAATGTTTCGTCCCCCAAAGGAACAGCCTCATATGAAGAAGCCCCAGGGGCAGCACTGGGGAGGCTGCGGCCATGAGGACCAAGAGCCTGCGACAAGTGCTCACAGACACATGATGGCCTAGCTTGAAACGGGCCAAGCATGCGTTGAGGCTGGAAATCCGGGCAGGAGCGGATCTGCACCTGAATGGAATCTAAGTGAACCCCAAAGAAAACAGTCAGTTGTGAGTGGGTCAGAACATTCCTTTTTGGCATTCTTTCTTAGGCCAAGAAAGAAGTGAAGAAGAACATCCCTGTGGTAACTCACTAATTCCCTGGAGTGGGCTAAAATGAGCCAATCGTCCAGATAATTGAGTATATGGATGCCCTGGAGCCTCAACGGGGCCAGAGCAGCATCCATGCACTTGTGAATATCCTTGATGCCAAGGCCAGGCCAAAGGGAAGAACCTTGTACTGGTAAGCCTTTCCCCCAAAGGCGGACCTGAGGAACTTCCTGTGTCGCCGAGTGACCTGAATATGAAAATGGGCATCCTTCAGGTCAACAGTGACAAACTAGTCTCCTGCACAAATTTTGTGACATAATAGCCTTCAGCGTCAACATCTTGACCACTGGAGGAACCTCATTTATCACCCCCTTGTGGAGGAGGGAAGATAGTTTCTGCTGTAGCACAGAATTCTCTGAGGCGCTGCTCACTACAGGGTTGGGGGTGTGTAACCAAAACGGAAATGAGTAACCAAACTGAAATGTACAGAGAACCCAAGGCGATGCACCTGGTAGACGCTTCCATTCGTGAAGAATTGCGATAGAGGAAGCAGAGTGTTGCAGTCTACAGGACATACCTGTGTGGGGTGCCGAGATGGTCCAGAGGGGATTACATCATCATCTACTGCGAAGAGAACCTCTGGCGTCCTGATGTGGGATGAGGAAGCCCACAAGGACCGAGGTGAGGGCCTGGTCTGTGACTGGTACAGGGTCTGCTGGCTCTGGGAGAGAACTGAATGTGTCTCCTATCACGTGAGCAGCAGGTGACACATAAATAGTTGGTAAGGGAAGAAAGACTGGTGAATCTCCCACCCCCCTCAAAAGAGAGTGAGACTGAAAGATTATTGCACACCGAAATGCACTGGGTGGCAGATGTGACAGAACCGAATGAGGAGAGCGTGTTAGAAGCGGGCAGAAACTGTCTGGCCTCCCAAAATTTGTGTAGAATAACACAGAAAATTTTTTGAACAACAAACCAGTGAGTTATTATAAGAAACACACAAAAATAATATAGTAAGACACCAATTTGCAATATATAAGCAGCAAAACGAGCAGTTTTGTAAGCTAAAAATAGCTGGAAGCAAATGAGACTGGAAGCAAGACACAAAAATTTACAAACAGCCGCGTGCTCCACAGAAACCACTAGGTTGGTGAAGTCAGCAGCTGCTTTTTTTTTTGCGTTAGTAAGGCGGGCGGAAAATGGCAGCTTCCAGGATCTGCAGATTTCACCCAGGATAGAGGGCTGAAAAAGGGCAGTTTTCTCCACGCAGGCCTCGAATTTGGTCCGCTCAGAAACCGCTCGTCGAGTTTAGACTACTGGGATTTGTAGGGCTCATCGGGGCAATCAATAGAGGGCTTCCCTGTGGCGCGCGCCAGCAGGTCTACAAGCTCTGAGTAGGCTGCGGAAGGCCGTGCTTCCTGACCGCTAGGTGGGAGAGCGTCGGCTGAAGCAGGCCCGAAATCCTCTGAGTCCTCCGGGCTAGAGCATAAATAATCATGCGAGATTTCAACCAGCGAATCCGTGCACACGGGGTCGGGCAAGAGAGGGAGAGAAAGGGTGAGGCCCGCCTCGAGCTCTCCATCACCTTGAGCTCCACATCCAAACCCCAGGCTGCAGATTCACGGAGGGCCTCGGCCGCTTCCGGAGCGTGACGGGGAAAGATGGATGACTCCTTCTCAAAAACCGAGAGTCCAATGGGGAGGGTTTTGAGATGGAGATTTAACAGAATTTACATTTAGAAGTGTCGTAAACCGCCTTGGGTGTGGAAAAACCCAAACACTTAACACACTTGCCGTGTGGGTCGTCGCTCGTAATGAAGCGAGGAACACGGCAGCTGGCGGCTGGCAGCGATGGAATTCCATGCACTTCACCGCAAGGAGAACAGTGTTCCACTATCGATACAAATGAAGAAAGCTCAACGAAAAACAGTCCGAATATCGGGCCAGAAAAGCCGCAACAGCAGGGCTAAAATGGTCGCTTCGTGAAGGCAGAGAAATCTGAGGAGCAGATGGTGCGTTCGTCAGTATAAGGATGGCGACGTAAGAGCATCAAAGAGGCACCCGCGCCATCACCCAATGAATTGGAGTGATTATATATGGGCTTCAGACAATCTGCACACCCAGAGGGCATTCCCATTGCATCATAGCAATGCAGCGTCGAGTGAACCTATGAAAGAGAACACAATTACTAAACCTTTCACAAAAAATAAAATTAAGAAAAAATAAATATTGATAAAAACTATTAATACATTAATGAAAACTATACTAAACCAAATATAACTATACTATACTACTGTAAATGGTATCTCAATTTTATTAAAATACCACTGGTGGCATATCTTAAATATTTAAACCTTACATTAATCTTTAATCTTTCACGTTTATTGGTGTTTACAAACCAAAAATAAATAGAATGTCACTGAAAATGTGCACACACTGACATCAATGTAGTTTTCAAAGAAATAGTTGAATGTATGAGGATTGAGTATCAGCTACTAGCAACAACAGCGAACAACAGACTCTGTGATCTGTGCCAATTTGAAAGGGGCTTAAGGCTGACATTATCTACAAAACAATGTTTGAAAGGAGTCTGATCAACTTTAAAGAGGTTTGAGCTGAATGAACTGCAGAAAGTTGTCCAGAAGTAAAAGGCCATACAGAGCTACTCTGCAAGCACTATAATTACATCTGACATAGCAGAAAGAAAATACAGGTCTTGGGAATAAGTAACCGAAAACTAATTTAATAGTATTTGCTCTAAAATAGCCCACTAGTCCTAGTAGTATAAGGATGGTAAACTTTAAATTTGTCATTCCTTTTGAGAGTGGAGGAAAATCTAATTGGCTGTGTAGGTGTGCAGAGGGAAGGTAATTAAAGAGGAATTAAGCCGTCAAGCCTACCGCCATATGTACACATCTTCAAATCTTAAAAACCACACAGTGAACGCTTACCTGAGGAGGTGAGCACTCTGACCTGAGCGCTAGCGGCTCCTTCACCTCCTTCACTGACTGCGCGCACCTCAATGATGTATGTGCCCCCCTCAGGTAGTGTCAGGACCACGGCTGAGTTTGGAGTCCTCATGACTTGGCTGTGGCCCCGTCCCTCTTGACGCAATAATACCTGCAATGGAAAAAAAATATTGAACGCATGCAGCGACGTTGTGTTTTACTTTACATCCACGGTATCTGTGCAATACCAACCTTGTACCCAATGACTTCTGACTCATTGTCCCTTGCTTTCACTGGATCCCAGGATAGAGAAACATTGTTCCCCTCCTGAATCCACATCAGGTTGCCTGGGGGTAGACTTGGGGCTGAAAAGAGAGACAGATAACCAAACAGAAAGATAAAAAACCCATTTAAAAATGAAGGTCTGTAATGAGCAATGATCACATTAATTGACAAGACAAATTATCCTCCTCTCAAAACCAATTTCCATTCATCCATCATTCTCCTATATGCTAGACAGCACTATGTTGACACAGCGTGTGAACCGGTCACAATGCGCCAAGTTTCCAGCAACAAACATTACAGAAACTGTATTTGATGTGTAATGTGCAGTTATATGGAGTGGGGGGATTTGCAGTAAGATATCAATGGATAGCCAGAATTAACCCAGAAATGAGCACTTCAGGTCCCATCATCCTGAAGTCAGTGGGTTTTTTAATTGGGTTTTTCTCGAAAACGGCAGTGGCAAACAAGTGGCTAAATGGGGCTATTTTCTTTTTACTTCTGGCAATTGTATTTAGGCTTCAAAATTCATAAAAGCTTTGTTAATTTAAACAAAACCTGTAAGAATCATAACGTTGTATTGGTTACACAGCTTTTTTTGTCTGCAATAATTCCATGCCATTACACCACCTCCACCATGCTTTACAGATTAGGCTGTATGCTTAGGATCATTTGCTGTTCCCTTTTTTCTCCACACTTTTGCTTTCCCATCACTTAGATAAAGGTTAATCTTTGTCTCATCTGTCCATACAACTCAGTTCCAAAACTCTATTGGCCCACCTTTGTGCTTTTTTGCAAACTCTAATCTTGCTTTTCTATTTTTGGTGCTGGTCAGAGGTTTGCAACTTGCTGTGAAGCATCTGTAATTCTGTGTCAAAAGTCTTCTGCAGACAGTAGAATGTCAGAGCATCAGCCCAGCTTTCTGGAGGATGTTGGTGATTTTACAGACAGGTATTTTAGGGTTCATTTTCACAGCTTTTATGATTTGTCTGTCATCAACTGCTGTTTTCTCAGCCGATCAGATTGTTGTGGGTTGCTAATGTCGCTGGTGGTTTCCAAATGCTTGATTTCTCATTGCCCTTTGTTTTTGCTATAGCTCTAATTGACTTCCTATTTTCTTTTAGCATCCAAATTGCTTGCTTTTCTCTCAAAGTCAGCTCCCTTGTCTTCATCCTGGTTTGTGTGTGTCATCATCGAATGCCAGACTCAGAATGCAGAAGCAATGGATATAACTAATATGACACATTCCCTGCTTTTAATATCTGAACAAATAATGCATCAGGACACAGCTGATCACTTAGAAAGACCTGTGAGGCAACTGTTCCAATACTTATGCTCACATCAGATAGGGGGATGAAACTCTAAAAATGCTGATCTTCTTAGCTGGCAAAACATCTATGTGTTGAAATACCCAATAATAAAATGTGACATTTTGTAGTTTTTAATCATATTTACATATTTATTGACTCCACAGCAAACAGAGCAATTTTGTCTTTACTGTCCCAATACTTATGGAGGGCACTGTAAGGGATAATCAACGGTTTGTCGTGCATTAAAGGATTTTAAATGCACGGCGGGTTGCCTCCGCAAAGTGCATTTAAAATCTTTTATTGCACAGCTAGCTGTTGATTATCCGCTTATTCCATGGTCATTTGCCAAGTTATAGACGAGTTAAAACTAGTTTTGCTCTTTGCAGCGCAATATTTGACTGGAAGGGTAAAAATGACAGTTATTTTCGTCAGTTATGGTTTGTTAGCTTTAGCATTCTGCCCGCTTCAAATCAGACACAGAGATGAAATAGTGTGGTAAGATCACATTTATTTGAATGAATTATAGCATTTATTTCAATTAATTATCGATCGATCGATCGAGAGAGAGAGAGAGAGCTGGGAGATAGAGAGATTGATCGGAGAGACGATTGAATGAGAGAGAGAGAGAGAGAGAGAGAATGACAGTTGTGTGTGCATTACCTCATCTGCATGTCTCTATACAACAATTACTTCAAAAAGAGGTTTACTCAAAAGAGCGTCACCTTGTTTGTTGAGGAATATAATGTAGCGGGGGGGTGATCTAGTATCTACCCCTCTTAAAAATAAAGGTGCTTGAAAAGGTTCTTCAAGCGATGCATAGAAGAACCATTTTTGGTTCCACAAAGAAACATCTAGTCAAAGGTTCTTTAAAGAACCATCTCTTTCCTACCTTTTTGTAATCTGAAGAACCTTACTTTGCCACAAAGAACCTTTTGTGAAACAGAAAGGTTCTTCTGATGTTAAAGGTTCTTTAAGGAACCATTTTTTAGACAAAAGGTTCTTCTATGGCATCGTGAAGCACCTTTATTTTTAAGAGTGCAGGCTATTTTATTAGTAAAAATCATGGGGAAGCGTTGACAACAAGTTTGTGCATGTGTGCAGCACAATCAGCGATCTCTGACCTCTCTCTCTCTCTATGTGTGTGTGTGTGTGTGTGAGTGTGTGTGTGTGTGTGTGTGTTGTTTGTGTGCATCAATTAAACAGCGCCATAATTGGAACAGTGTTAAACTGAATGGAACTACCTGTGCCGTAAAAGGTTTTAATGCCATACCTGCCAAGCAAATCAGGAATCCAGTATTCAGCAGGACAAGGAATATATATATTCTATCCATATCGTTTGTTTTTTTTTTAAAAAAATGAAGTGAAAAAACATCTCTATGATTAACCTGCTTTAATTTCTAAATACGTATAAAAAATTAATTTCCGTTTTGCTTGGAGGTATAACAGTCAAAAATGCCGGGAAAACTATTTAAAATTATAATGAAGAGAAGCAAAATAACTTATGAAAATATATTTATTTGATTGTTTGTTTATTTACAGTTAGTATTTTATAATGGTTTTTTTTTTTGTGTGTAAAGAAAACTGAGTAGGTTAGTTGGCGTAATAATCTTCATTATTATTCTTGATGGACTGTGTCCATCCAGGGCAGTACGTCTGCTAAAATATCACGCTAATTTAATCTTTTAGCGAAGTCAAAGTAGGCAGTAAAAATTGTGTGGGGGTATTTTCACCAAAAATATATAGGTTATGAATGCATGTTCATGATATTTGTAAAAAGATTTTATGTTAAAATATTTTAAATCTACAGAAAATACAGGATTACGTGGTTACAGTCAGATGTATTAAAGTGTCCCTATTATGTCATTTTTACAGTTCCTAATACTGTTTTGGTAGTCTCCTACAATAGGATTACATGCATGCAAGGTCAAAAAAACGCTTTAGTTTTCTCAAAATATGCATTTAATATCACCTCATTTCCAACGATTCTCAAACGATTCGTTCGAAGCAGTTCAAAGATTCAGTCCCTCCTTTCCGTGAGCCTGCTCTGCTCTGATTGGTCAGATGGCCTAGTCTGTTGTGATTGGTCTATGGCGGCACAGCGCGTTCGGAAACGATACGCTATTTCATAGTTCTGTATTTTGACTCCCCCCCCCCCCCCACTATCTAGAAATATAAACATTTGTTATTTATCATACTTACAGTTGTGATTCAGTGGAGCAGCTGGTCCAAATTAAAAGGATACAAAACAGCAAGTGTTTTGTGAATCCCGCGTTGAACTCCCCGAGATTAGAGAAGCAGTCATCAGTAGAATGACGTGTTGGTGGGCGGGGTCAAGTTGTTCGCAGCCAGCCAATGGAGAGCATAGGTGTGCATTATGCAAATGTGTTACCCTGTGACGTGTAGCCGTCACGGAAGTGGGATTCGAATTACTAACGACTCGTTTCAGCTGTTCAGAGTCGATTCTTTATTTTGGGAGACAATAACTTTATTTATCGTGCAGCTTTACAACTTTGCAGATCGTTTACATTCACATCCAGCTACATTACACACTGCATGAACGGCAATATTGGAAATGGCATAATAGGGGCACTTTAAGGTATAACCTTTTTTATTACTTTTTACTTTTTATGTTTTCAGTCACTTTTGTAAAAAACGGTACAACGTTTTTTCAAAATATAAAACCAAGATGAATACAAAGCGTACATTTCTAAGAGCTTTCAGTTTGTTCTTTTATTCATTCACTCATTCATTTCTTGGACAGTCTTATTTGTCATTGACATTGTGAATTTTATAGTTTATAATGCTTCCAAAGGAGCTGTTTTAAGGGAACTCACCATTTTTCTTAGTGCTAATCTTGATGGGTGAGCTGGCTGGTCCTTGACCGACGCTGTTGAATCCCTTCACAGAGATCAGATACTGTGTGTTTCCATCCAGCCCTGTCAGCAGCATGGTCGTCTCATTCCCCTTTGTCCTCTTCTTCTTCCCCATCTCCTCTTGCTCCATGTCCTTCCAGGAGCTCACCTGTTCCCAACAAGACAATCTGCCTAACTTTCTGCCTTTCATTCATTCAAGCGTTTTTGTAGTGATAAAGAAAATGAGACTGAGTTGCCTCAGTAAATGACAAAGTGAGAGTTGCCAATTTCATGTGATATTGTGTCATTTGGTTTAAATAACCGTCATACATTTTGCATGAAGGGCATAATAGGCAAGCAAGTAATAATATCTCCCTGTGATGAAATACGATAATCTTTCTCACTGGAGGACACGACTGTGTAATTTCACTGCAGATAATAATTTTCTTCATTCAGATAGCATAACAGTCGTGGAAATGATGAAGAAAATAAAGGGTTCACGATCACAAATATGCCTCTGTTTCAAAACCTGATGAGCTGCCTTGCTGTCATAGGCAGATGCCTTCTCAGACAGCATCCTAACCATCACAAAACCTCATAAGTGACGGTTTGGGACCTTCTGCATAGACAGCGATAGTCATGCAAACACTGCTCCTCGGGAGACTTGACCTTTGAATTTTTACTGTTAGCATTTTGCTAAGCTAACTTTAGCAAAAATGCTGAATTATACTTTAATGGTCTTAAAATAACATAGCACACACATTTACTGTATTGAGGAACATGGTTTGTTTTTACATTTACAGTTAGTAATTTAGCAGATGCTTTTATCCAAAGCGACTTACAAATGAGGACAACAGGAGCAATCAAAACCAACAAAAAAGCAATAATATGTAATTGTTGTCTTGGTTAGTCTAATGCAGTACATGCATTAAGTTGTTGTTGTTTTTTAAATAATAAATAAAAAGAAAATAAGTAAATAGAAGAGAAAATAATAGAGAATGCTAGTGTTAGAGGGTCAATTTTTCATTAGATTGTACTGTTATTTTAGTATCACTGAGATACTATTATATTTTTTTATTAATTATTTGAATCAGTTTTTATTTTAAGATTCATGTGATTTGATTAAAGGCTAATAATTTTTGTATAGATTTTTTTTAAGATGTACATAGTGTTTGTATACATTTTTATTTCAGTTTTAGTTTGTTATTTTAGCAGATTGTTAAACTAAACTGAAATTAGAAATGGGCCTAGCATAGCTAATTGATTATAGTTTCAGTTTTAATTAACTACAATAACCCTGGTACTACACAAGTTTGGTCAGTATTTAAAAGAAATTAAAACTCTTTCCTTCAGCAGGCGAGTTTACGATCAGAAGAACAAACAGACATATCTGTACAAACATTCTTTAAAAGAAATTGTGATCTTTTAACTTTATATTTTATCAAAAATACTGAAAAAATGCATCACGGTTTCCACAAACATATTAAGCAGCAAAAATTAATAAGCATAAGAAGGGTTCCCAAAACAGCATATTAGAATTATTTCTGAAGGTTCGTGTGACACTGAAGACTGGAGTAAATATATAAAATGATTTAATATATATTAAATAGATTTTGAAATATATTGAAATAGAAAACAATTATTTTACGTTGTAATAACATTTAACAATATTAGTGTTTTACTTTATTTTTGATCAAATAAATGCAGCCTTGGAGAGCATGACAGACTTCTTTCAAAAAAAAAAAACCTTATCCCCCTATTACTTGGGAATGCTAGTGTATTCTGTATTTTTCAATATTGCATTAATTAAAAGTGTATATACACAATTCATATTTCTCTCACTTTTTCTACCACATGATGCTGTCTAGGTAGGCAGCTCACTAGGTCTTGGCACAAAACCATTTATCCATTAATTTCTCCTTCTCTTACCTCATATCCTTGGGGTCTTCCAGGGCCAGGATTGGGCGGCTTCCACATCACTTTAATTTCAGAGGAGGAGATGGCAAACGCCTGCACTTCTGAAGGAGGCTCCCTGGGCTCTGCATTTAAAAGCAGTACACTTTAGATTTCACAGCAAATAACACATACAGCACATCACCAGTCATACGCTCTATACGCCTGCTTGACGAAGTGTTTGGGATACATTTCATCAGTATCTCTTATGTGTTAATAGTCAGAGCGAAGAATCTAAGCGGATGTAAATGGTAAGTTGTGAAGCCCTGTGATCGTGAGGGAGAATCCCGCTGAGAGAAACGCTGTGAGACTGAGAGGTGACAGAGACACAGGACATCCATCATATTAGCAGCAGTCACAGCAAACGCCACTCGCACGGTTACCATAAAATCAGCCTGACACAGTGTGATCACACACTGAAACTGTTTGGTCCTCCTCATCATTTCTCTGTGGGCAGTGAAATTATTATTTTTTTTTTAAAGGTCAAAAAGGTTCTCAAAGGTTTTTATTTTTATAAACACACACATAACAACTGAGATTAAGCTATTTGAATGGATAGTTCACACTAAAAATTTAAATGATGACATTTACCCATCAAGTGCAACAAAAAATGAGAAATTCTGCCAAAAGCACAATAAAAGCAGGCTATATGACTAATGTATCATTTTAAGTAAAATCAGTTGATCCGGTTCACAAATGTGACTCATTCGGTTATCAAGTTCAACTCACTCTATGATCCCATCAAAATGGTTGATCAGCTTAAAAAAAAAAAGAAAAAGTATAGCACACGTCATACAGACAACTTTTATTATATTTGAGCTCTGAGCTTGAAAGCCCCTAGTCACCATCTACTGTCATTTTATGAAACAACATCTTCAAAATATCTCTTTTTGTGTTCCACAGAAGAAAACCATCAAGGTTTAGAATATGACTTTGAACAATTTTGTTTCCTATTTTACGGAACCACTCTTTTTTTTAACCAATCGCAAAGAAAAAGTGACTTGGTTAATCATAAAATCAAGATAAAATTGAAATGCATAGACTTGTGTAAACGAAGTGTGCTTATATGTATTGAATGTGCACTTGTAGTGTACTTCAACTCTTAAAAGAAAAAAATAAGAAATATAAAATAATAATAATATTAATGAAAGGAGCCACTTAAGTGTAGTTAAGAAAGTACACTTGCATGGCTGTTTCTAAACAAACCTAAGTACATAATAAGTGCATTTTAAAATAACACTTTTAATTGAATTACATTATATATTTAAATAATTGTTTTATGATTTTTTTTGTCAGGTTAACACAATTGCTTGCTGTGGTTACTCGCATACTACAGCAATGTAAATACTGGATTATAATTATAATCACTGTGTTAGTTGAGATTACCTTTAAAGAGAATATATTTTATCAAAAATATATTCAAACATGACATAATGTTCACTAGAAATATTAGTCACAGATTCTCATTAGGATCAAAAAATAAATAATTAAATACATTATTAAATAATGTTTATTATATATTAAAGTTTTAGTTTACTATAAATGCTGTCAGACATTTGTCAGTACACTTAGTCTATTAAAAAAAAGAAAAAACCCCGAAATAATACCTACTTATGTAGGCCAAAAAAAGCACTCTAATGTTCAACTAATTGCATTTAATATAAATTTAAACTATAATACGTGTTCAGATAACTATAAACATTATATTCAGTTCACACTTAAGTATATTCTTTTATTCTTTTTATTTTCCTAATAAGTATTCTCAAAAAAAGTTGTATTCAAATGTATTTCTTTTTGACAAAGGTTTATAATGTTTGCTCTCATTGGGTGTAATGTCTTTTGACAGTTGGATTTTGACTTTTGAACTGTTATACTGTAGTACCCGTATCTCAAAATATGGACACAAATCGTACAGTACATCCATCAACAGCCCAGGATTAGCTGTTGTGTGATGTACATCAAAGTTTGAGAAACTCTGTCTATGCTATTGAGCCGCGTGTTATTGAAGTTATATAAGCTAGCAATAAATCCCATCAATCAGAGCAAGAACACATCTGACCCTCACCTCCCTCTGCAGAGAACACAGTAACCACCTCGCTGAAGGGCCCGTCTCCTTTGTTGTTATACACCCCCACCCGCACCTCAAACGGGGTGAGAGGGGGGAAGGTCTCGTCTCTGTATTTATAGGTCGTGGAGTCTGCCGAGGTAACCATCTTCTCTTTCCACCCACGTGTGCCATTGGCTCGGAACGCCACAATGTAGCCAAAACCTTCTCCATTTTGGAATTCTTCAGAGACGGGCTGAGGACGAAAAAAAAATAAATTATTATGAGCTCTAGATCCATTTCCAGGCAGATAATGTTTAAAAGTCACACTGTTTACACTAATTCTTAAAATATCGCTCAAAATATCCGAGTTTGCTTAAGGACAAAAATATTTCTCTGCAACGGGATCGGAAATTGGAAAAGGATCCTAATAACACACAGCCAGCTGAGCTCTGAGAAATGAGGGAAGGGTAAACGGCCGTGCAGCAGGTAATTTATGAAGACTTTTGCTTGAGAATTATCAGCCCTGAAGATGTAGTCTGGCCAATTATTTGACTCCGGCACAACTCATACTTCCTGAGTAATGTGAAAAAATGTGCTATTTTCAGGTCAGCTTAGATGCTGACATCTTAGGCAAGTTTTGCATCATTTTCTCTTGCTCTGCTGGTGCTAGTTAAAAATAAGTAAAATGCAACTAAATTTAAGTTTAAAATTCAATCATGTACCCAATTAACTGTGTGGAAACTGAATGCTAAAAGCATATTATGTTAAAGAGTCAACACAGCAGTGCTGGAACAGAGACACTGACATCTGAACTTTTAGCTCTTATACTAATAATCCTTTGAGCTTTCAAAGTATCAGAACCAGCATTTATTTTATTATTATTTAAGTCAACATGAAATCAAAATTGAGCATTCTTAAAGGAATAGCTCACCCAAAATGAAAATGCTGTCATCAATTACTCACCTTCATGTCATTCCAAACCCATAACATCAAACATATATAGAGCTCATTAAACATAGTAAACAGAAGTTAAATCATATTGCTTAATGCACAAGAACAAAACTCATTGGTTCTCACACATCAAACAAGAAAATTTTTTATGCATTAATGTTTTGGGTGAAATGGACTTTCAGTGGAGGGACTGAGTTTTCTCAGGTTTCATTAAAATATTTTTACTCGTGTTCTGAAGATGAACAAAAGTTCTTATGGGTTTGGAATGGATATGAGGGCGAGTACATGATTAGATGAGTAAATTACTGATTATTATAATTTTTTGGCTGAACTATGCATTGATTGCAGGTTCCTGATCTTATGGTGAATTATTCATCAGTACACATTATTCCAAACAATAAAATCAAAACATTAAAATCAATAACTCTTGACTACATTCTTGTTAGCAATGCTCACTTTTTAAAATCCAGTCTGTACCTTATGGATTAAATCATGTCTCGCTCTAAAACATTTTTTCTCTGGTTTGAATATTCAGCACTCTTAAAAACAAGAGTCTCAAAAGCAGGGTTTCATAATGATTCCACAGAAGAGTCATATTTTTTGTTTCCCAAAAGAACCTATAAGTTAATAGTTCTTAAAGAACAACAAGTGTTTACATATGGTTTGAGATTTAAATTGTGACCTCGTTACGGAGGATGATCAGATATTGCTGTTAATTCACTCAAATAGCGTGTTTAGCATGCTAAGAAAAGTGGCTATAGATGCCAATAAATAACCTTTATTTAACAGTGTATTTCATTTAGAAATGTTACATGGATTTCAAATGGCATGTTGACTTGATGAACTTTAAGGGACAATATTTGCCCATTAGAGAGGATTTTCCGGGGAATTTTACCTTTATTTAAATAATAGATAATCCACTAATTAATTATTTAAAGATGTTTCTAAAAATGATTCACACATAAATTAGTTTTGCTCGTGTTTCATGAATGAAGCCCAGCGTATTAAAGCTAACTAGCAACGCGCCAACAATGCGCCTGAACACACCTCGTTTTCAGACCAGCACGCCCAAATGGGCCCAAATGCATTTGCTATTTAAACAACGTGGCGCAGGATGTGAAAATGATAACAGCGTTGGGCTGAAACTAGCAAAAAACAATTGTGTCGCGCCTGGCGCCGCATTGCACCAGGTGTATGATAGGGTCCTCTAACTGCTCAATGCCTTTTATGTTGGCAGTTTACAACACAGGCTAATTTTACAACCTGCACAATATTTGGCTGAGCCACAAAGCTCTCCCTCCCCCCAACCATACAGCTTCAAAAACACACAGAAGCTTTAAACATGGATCCAATAAATAATTTAAATCTCCATATTTTTCCAGTTAAATGACATCCTTTGTTATGTCGGTTCAGAGAAAGAAGCAACACTAAATTACATCAAAATGTCAGAGAGTCCCAAATGAATCGGGGAGATTCTCAGTTGTAATGAAACAGATCACTTGTGAATGTCAAACGCTTTGATGGTGAGCCTGAACACATCAATTAAAGATGTGCAATCCAACACATCCAAGACTCAGCATACAGCGAGAGCTCGCCATTGTTCTGTGAACCATATCAATGTCTTTTCAAAGGGCTTGGTTCAGGCCCTCAAGTAAATAAACTGCGCGGGTGACGACATTTTGTGAATAACGAGTCAAATATGAAATATCAATCTGCGGTATAATGGCTGTGTCTCTGGAAATCACCTAGTGAATGATGAATGCTAATGCTCTGCTCTAGCTTGAAGTCCTTCTACACTTCACTGTTTAAAATATACAGTACCAATATTTTATTTATTATTATGCACCTTTTCCCTGTCAACCAGTTTTTGACATTACACACAAATGTTTTTATGTACAATAAAATCAGTCCACAAATTTTGTGAGAAAAAACAAAAAAAACAAATTAATTTATTTGCTGAAAATATTTCTGCTTCAACACAACTTTAAAATATGATGTGAATTCTGCACATTGGCTGCACATTGTAGTTTAGCATTTTGCTATACTAAAACGTCTCAGGTTATGCATGTAACATCTCGGTTACGTATGTAACTCTCGTTCCCGGAAGGATGACAGACGAATTGGGATCTCGCTTAGAGAGACCAATCCACTTCGAGTGTAAACTAAAAGAGACAATGCACATTGCCATGCGATCATTGCATCCAGCTGCTGCTGATCGGAGCGCAAGTATAACTAGAAACAAGAAGGCCAGTCACTGTTGTCGTAGCACTACCCACTCAGTGAGATTGGATAACACTGGTTAAACGTACTCGTTCCACTTGGAACAGGAACATTGCGGAAGCCCCATCCTTCCCGAAGGATGTTTCGGAAGCACTTACACATATGAACAACCTTTTAGGTGCATCTGGAAGATTAGAGGTGATAGTAACCCTCTTGGAAAATAGCAGGAATTCTGCCGGGGAAACACTGGCTCTGAGGCTATACCGTGGACTTTAAACATATGGGTCTCTACATATGGAACCCAGCCCTCTACCGGTTCTCACGGATTCATCGAGTGAGGGCCTGGTGCCGGACATTCCGCCACGTCTGGCTGCCAAGGGGATGGAGGAGCTCGACAGGGTCTACAGTACAGACTCTCTGGAGCGGTTTTAGCAAGCCAACACTAAACCAGGGCCTCTCAGTGCTTCTACCCATTTGATTGGGTGGAAATGTAAAACAAAGAGCAATAACCGGCCCACAGAAGGGGGGGGGGACTATAGAATCTAGCGAGCGTGTTGGGGGTCGCCCAGCCCGCAGCCCTTCAGATATCCGCCAGCGAGGTGCCACGAGGCAGCGCCCAGGAGGATGCAACACCTCAAGTAGAGTGAGCTTGCAACCTGAGCGGGCAGGGCACACCCTGTTCCTGATAAGCCAGGGTGATGGCATCCATAATCCAGTGGGCACCCTCTGCTTAGAGATGGCCCTACCCTTCTGCTGGCCTCCGTAACAGACAAAAAGCTGGTCTGAGGTCCAGAAGCTTTGTGTCCGGTCTACGTAGCATCTTAAGGCTCGGACGGGACAAAGCAAAGCTATGGCTGGGTTTGCCTCCTCCGGGGGCAGTGCTTGCAGGCTCTCCACCTGATCCCTGAAGGGAGTAGCGTGAACCTTGGGCACGTAGCTGGGCCAGGGCCTCAGGATTACCTGGGAGCAGGGCTGCTCGATTATGGCAAAAATCACAATCACGATTATTTTGGCCAATATTGCATTATTTAACACGATTATGAGGGGTCCATATGACCAAAACTTTATACGAGTGATTTATTTAAAGATAGCGATACATATCAAATATATATTTCCTGTAAATAAGGTTGCTATGACATCTACATTGTAGAGACCAGTGGAATTTCAAAAACAAAGAAACAAAAAGTCCTCAGAATTATTGAAAATAATTAAACTGTAAGTAATAAAAAAGCAAAGGACAAATAGAATAAAAAGATACAAATGAAACAAACTGTGCTTTAATGTTTTTTTATGCAAGTCTCAAGCAGTTTACAGCCTACTACAGAAATGAATAATCAAATGTAAAATAAAACAGCATAGTATTCACTGTAAAAATTAAATATGTGTTTTTATTTTTTGTTTGTTTTTTTCTTCACTCAAGAGCAGTGTGTGCTTTTGAATTTGTTTTTTGTTGTTTGATTAATATTAAGCACAAAGTCGGCAGCAGGAATATAGCCCGCTGTTACTTTAAGAGCCGCACGGATCCAATTTACCATTACACGCGTATTTTCATTAACTCTTTACGTTAATTTATTACATGACCGACGAAGTTGTACATGAATAATCACTAAGCGCCGCATTTTGACACATTTTTGCGTGTATTTGACCGTTTAGGCACGCACCTTGAGCTAAAAGATGACTTTACATGTCCGTGTTCTGTTCCATCTCTGAGCGCATATATATTCCTGAGGAGCAGCGCAAGTTCTTTCACGCTTTTAAAAACAAATAAATCTAATCAACTTAAATAAATCAAGCACGTCCCATTTTGCAAAAGTCACTGATTTGCACCTTACATTGGGCTTTTATGGATGAACGAAAGCACAGCGCTGGAAAAGGGGGTGGAATGGGGCGCATTAATCGTTTTATCTCGATTATTGTATTTTCATAATCGTTGAAGGCCGAAATCGAAATTGTTTTTCGATTAATTGCACAGCCCTACCTGGGAGTCAGCCGGCCCAAACTCTAGGCACGATTCGTCGACCGAGAATGCGTGCAGGTCCCCTACCCTCTTGATGGAGACCAGTGCAAGCAGGAGCAGAGTTTTCATTGATAGAAATTTCAGCTCAACTGACTGCAAAGGCTCGAATGTGCCCTGCTGTAGTGATTTTAGCACTAAAGACAGGTCCCAAGAGGGTATAGAGGGGGCCGTGGAGGATTTAACCTTCTCGCCCCCTAAGGAACCTGATGACCAGGTCATGCTTCCCATATGCCGCTGCAGTTTCCATATGCTCCAGGAGCCTCTGAAACTATTTCAGTGGGACCGCCGTCCTGCTCTTGAACCTAATCAGGCAGTTCAACACCGACTGAGCACGTTCTTGCGTGAGGCGTGCTGTCTGTTCGACCGAATCCAACTACATACCAAGAAAAGAGATCCTCTGCGTCGAGGAGGGTTTGCTCTTTTCTCAGTTGACCTTGTGGGAACTGCTGGGCCATGTTCTCTACTGCGTCGCCGAAGAGGCCTGTCTGGGACACAGGGACCTTGAGGAGCCGAACTTGTCAGCGTCCCTCATGTCTACAGACACAGCCAGAGGCGACGCTCCTGGACCACAAGTGTGGACATCGCACAACCCAGAGAACTCACAGTGACCTTCATAGCTCAGAGTGTGAGGTATTTTGCGGTTCGTAGCTCTTTCAGAACTTCCGGATTGTGACCACCCTCGTGCAGGGTCCCTCAGTGCTTTAGCCTGAAGAACCTGCAGTAACGCAGTAGTGTGTAAGGTGGAGGCAGCTTCTCCACAGGCCACATATGCATCGCCGGACAGACCAGACGAGTACCTACAGACCCGGGAGGGGAGAACCATGGTTCCCTTAGAATATGGAACGAGACGCTGCGTCCTCTAGAGGATGCTAGGGGAACGCCTCCAGCGTGACCGGTGTCTGAAGCATGAATGAAAAAACAACAATGAACCTGATATTGGCAGGCAGCAGCCTATGATGTAAACAATAGCGTGCCTGCGGGTATAAAAGAGCACCTGTGGAATACGTCATCCTATATTTGTCTGAAGGAGATGCAGACAGGAATGACTGAAGCATGGCACGGGGACGCAGCATCTCGTTGCCTATTCTCAGGGAACTATCGTTACATGCGTAACCTGAGACGTTCCCTTTTCGAAAGGGAACTCCACGCAGCGTCCTCTAGAGGGTGCTAGGGGAATGGTATACCAACGCCATGCTGAGGGATGAAATAACTGGATTCCTTAAGTCAAAGACTCAAGGAGCCTCATCCTTGCCCCAGCGAAATCCCTGTGGCCAGAGCCCGAGCTACAAACCTCTACAGGCAAGCTCAAAGCCCACCAAAGTATGGAACTTTAAGAGTGGAGGTCTCAGCATAACAACTCTAGAATGAGAGGAGACCTAGCTACACTCAACACTAGGACAGTTAGTGAAGCTCTAAGAAAGAGCCTACACATTAATACTGCATAAGCGGAGCTCTGGAGAGCAGAGGCTTCAGCAGAATGACTCTCAAGAGGACGCAATAAACACACACTCCTGGTAGGAGAAACTCTAAAGAGTGGAGTCTCAGGATAACAACTCTCTAAAGCGAGAGGAGACCTAGCTACACTCAATGCCAGAGGCAGTTAGTAAGGCTAAAAAAGAGCCTACATACTAAATTACTGCCAAAGACTGAGTTCTAAAGAGTGGAGACTTCAGCAGTATGACTCTCTTAAATGAGAGGAAGCCTAACAACACTCAACCATAGTTGAGGGGCTCTTAAGAGTGGAGGTCTCAGCATAATGACTCTCTAAAGCGAGAGAAGACCTAGCTACACGCCAGAGGCAGTTAGCGAGGCTCACAATATAGCCTACATACTAAGAGTGCTGCCTAAGTGGAGCTCTGGAGAGCGGAGGCTGCAGCAGAATGACTCTCTTAAACGAGAGGAGCCTAATGACGCTGAATACTGGTAAGGGAACTCTAAGAGTGGAGGTCTCAGCTTAACGACTCTCTAAAGCGAAAAGAGACCTAGCTACACTCAACGCCAGAGGAAGTAAGTAAGGCTCAAAAGGAGGGGGGGGGGGGGGGGGGGTGGGGGGGGGGGGGGGGGGGGGGTCATTACATACTAAATTACTGCCAAAGGCGAAGTTCTGAAGAGCGGACGCTTCAACAGTATAGTTATCTTAAAAGAGAAGAAGCATAACAACTCTCTAAAACAAGAGGACCTAGCAACACTCAATGCAACGACAGGCTGTAGTAAGGCTCAAAAGACACTCAATTTTAAACCACATAAAAATGGGTGGGGGGGGGTAGTACCACACCAGCTCCAGATGGCTGACCCAGTTGCACTGGATAGTTCCTCAGGACCCTTTAACTCTTATTCCTCCACTGTGCCTCCTCTGTGACCTACTTCTCTGAGGAGGAGGGCCATGAGTAGCAGCACTAACCGCCTGGCCCTGTCTCCGGCCCGCAGACCAGGACAGGCCAGGTTCCCCCCCCCCCCGAGTTTGGGAGCAGACATAGACCGGTGCGGTATAAAGGACTTATAAGCTGCTGAGTGCGCCTTCACCTTTTTGAATTTGTCGACCACCGTCTCAACGGATGTGCCGAACAATTCCGAACATGTTTCTCTTTCCTCCCGATGTCTGCCAAGTTCACCCACCGATGTCTCTCTGTGGCAACCATCGCTGCCATCGACCTACCGATCGCGGCAGCTGTTTGCTTTGGTGGCCCTGAGAGCCAGATCTGTGGTGCGGCGCAACTCAACTACCGCCTCAGGGGAAAGCCCCTGGCCTTGGTCTAAGTCCTTTAGCAGTTCAGCCTGGTACGCCTGCAACACTGACATTGTGTGCAAGGCACCACAAGCCTGAACCGCTGCCACGTATGCCCTACCATTCAAGTGAGACGTCTCCTTTAGTGGCTTGGATGGCAGGGCTGGAGCCTTCAAAGTTGATGTCACCTCAGCTGAGAGATAGCTCTCAAGCGTCTCTTCAATAGGGGGCATCCATGCTCACGAATCCCCTCGACATCAGCATTATTAGCATGCTGGTATTGATGAATGCGGGCTGAATATGGTTTACCCCATGCCGTCTCAATCTCACTATGAATATCTGAAAGGAATGGGAGGCTCACGGGAGCTGGGCGGTTATGTCCAGAAAGAAATCACTCATCAAGTCTACTGCGAGCAATTTCCCCTTTTTCGCATCTCCACAGCAGGTCTAATCTAGCAGAAGCGTGATCCGTAACCTCCAACAGCTCATCATTCGTGGGGCAGGAAGGCTGAGAAGGCTAATAAATATCCTCTTCACCCTCATCAGCCAAATCCTGCTCACTTTGCCTGGAAGCCAACAGAGAACTTCCTGCTGGATCAGAGGATGTAAGAGACAACACATCCTCTTCCAGCAGTTCCCCCTCGTCAGCCGCCGACAAGCACGAAAGATTAACACCTCTCTCAAACTCATCAGCAAGCTCCTTCTGCGATCCCCACGATCTCAGTCTCCTCGCTGCCTCGGCAGCGGCAGGACCCGAGCCGTGGGGGGCAGATGATTGTCCCAATTCCCTCAAGAAAAGGGATAAACGAGAGCGGAGCTTCTTCAATGAGAAACGCTCACAATGAACGCACTCTGTTCCCTCGAGAACAGAGCACGCGTGCTCCTTGCCCAAACACATAACGCATAGGTTGTGTGCATCATCTGGTGTCAGATAGCGCTGACACAGATCCGCACACTTCCTAAAACGCTTGACAATAGACATTGTTCTTACCGAATCACACTTCAGAAACAAAGCGACCCTGAAGACAAATGATGACGTATTCCATAGGTGCTCTTTTAGAGCACCTCTAGAGGATGCAGCGTGGA
Organism: Sinocyclocheilus anophthalmus; assembly: GCA_018155175.1. Taxonomy (NCBI): domain Eukaryota; kingdom Metazoa; phylum Chordata; class Actinopteri; order Cypriniformes; family Cyprinidae; genus Sinocyclocheilus; species Sinocyclocheilus anophthalmus. The sequence continues at coordinate 193,298 of JADLZN010005089.1, forward strand.
GTTCCCTAATTTGGAACCCAAATTATTCTTGTTCTGGAAGGTTGAGTAGGAGACATTTGTGAACTCAGAACATTTCACTGACTGAGTCTGATTCAAACCGTTGACTTATCTACTCAGTGGGGTGGTAATGAAACTTTTTGACTGACTCATTAAAAAGAATCACTTTGCAAGAGTCATTTGTTCATGAATTTGACATCACAGATCTGCTGATTTGCTGCTGCATGCAGGGATACCTGCACTCTTAAGATGTAATTAACAAATGACCTTACAAGATCATATCTGATGAAACTGTGTAAGGACACATACAAACGTTTTCCAGACAGCTCCAGATAGCAAATCTGATGAAAAATAAACATTCCCAACAGTAGTCACAGTCTGGACTACATACTAAGCAGAATGGACTATGTTTGCACAGTGTACTGGTGCTACGGATGTACTGCATTGCCCAAGATAGGCACACTATTCCAACTGAGGTCAGCAGAGGATCCTTACCAAATAGAAGTATTTCAAGTTTATTTTATTAAGTATACTTAAGTAAAGTTCAATTATATTTTTAAGTATACTTTATGTAGTAAGTATACAAATATCAGAGTATAGTAAAGTTACTTGTAAGTGTACTATTTCCATACTCCTGGGGACTAAGTTGGCCCATTTTCTTGTATATAAAAGTGAGTGACTGTGTACACAAAGTGACTAAGTACACACAACTAGTTTACGTCAAAATGTTTAATTTGTACTGCAACTATACTAAAAGTGAACTTATATGTATACTGATAGTTTACTAATTAAATACTTTTTTAGTACATTTAGAAGTATAGTCTCAGTAAATTACTAGTTTAGTAGTTTTATACTGCAAGTATACTCTTAAGTTTTCTTTAAGTTAACTTTACATCATACTTTATGTATATTACTATGTCCCTATTTAGGTATTAATTTGTATATATTTTGTTATATCGCTATGCTGAAACATTACAACAATACAAAAGAAAAAGAGTTATGCTTGTAACCAAAAACATTTTAATTATAAAAAAATAAACATTTTGAACAAAATCTGAAAAAAGACTATGAATTGGATTCAGAATGATAATCAAAATGTAGATGGAGTCGCTCTACGCCCCAAAGCTTGACAGTCATTATTACCTCTTCATGGGCCAACATTTTATTCCATAACGTTACACAGTTTTGATGCTGTTTTATGTCTGATGATCATGATAGATTATGGCGGTTTCTCAAACTGAAGGCTGAATCCTCTGGAGGTCGCATTTGCAGGCTGCATACGTCATCAAGCCTGGTTTATTTCAGTTAACTGAGCATTACATTCGCGAGTCATAAGCATATTACAACAATTTACGCTTAACTAAGAATAATTGTCAAATTTATAACTGTTAATATTCTAAAATAAGATCTTCTTTATGACGTATGCAGTCTACAAATGTAACCTCCAGAGAACTCAGCCTTCTGTTTGAGAAACGGTCTACGTGTGGAAGCTAGGGTTGGGCGGATCGATCCTAATATCGATAATATCGATACCAACGTTGGTAATGGTATCGGATCGATACTGGCCTGATGAGATTGATACTCTAGGTACATTTTCTCTCTTCTACACTTAATACATTGCATAATACATACAACAAAGAATAGACATGTCTGTATGCATACCGCTATTTTCACGTCTCGTATGCAAACATTGCTGCTCTTCCCCTGCTATGCAGCTGCACGTGACTCAGCAGCTCCAAGTGCAAGTGGATACTTTTGACTAGCGTGAGAGATGGAACAGTAGAAATTCTCTACTGTGGCAACACCACCAACTTATCCACCTTATTTTTCAATGCAGAAGTAAGCTTTTTTCTGTGAATGTGCGAGACTTCCGCTTCATTAGGCACGGTAGGGAAATAACGAGAAAAATAACAAAGTGCAATAAACAGTAAAATTGTTTGTGCTATCCACCCTGTGTGTTTATAATTAAGACAATACATTACAATAATATGGTAAGAAACACCGGTTTGCAATATCAAGCACCAAAACGAGCTGTTTTGTACAGCTAAAAATTGCTGAAAGCGGATGAGACTGGAAGCCAGACCCATTAAATTGACAGAATTTGGCCTATTTATACAGTATCACTGTCTTCAACCATTAAGCCACGTTAAGCATTTTTTAATAATGGTTTTCTATCAGAGGAAAACACAACATGCATGCACTTTGTGTTCACATCCTGGGCTGCTTGCCTGCATATAGTTTGCATCATCAGTACACTGAGTTTGGCCTTTTAATATTACCTTCTTAATGCAATAAGCCACGTTAAGTTTTTTTTTTCTTTTGTAATTGAAGGACTCGTTCTATGGGAGGAAAATGCTTAACATGAAACTTTACGCATTGCTTTCATATTCTGCGCTCCTCTGCTTGCAAATTTCTTTTAGAAAGGCAAAGAATATTCACATAACTTTAAGTTGATGTAATATTTGAGTCATATCAACATTAGTTATTGCTAATTATTTAAAAGGAAAAAGTATCGGTATCAGTATCGGCGATACTGGCCATTTGTGTTCACTTGTGTTTTGGAAATTCTGTACAGAAGATGTGTAATAGCGCCCCCTACCGTATAACAATGAAAACATGGATTCTCGGAGCACAAGTATAGTTCAAATATATTTAGACTTTTTCTAGAAGTATAAGTCAAGTATACTGAAATGTAATTTTAAGTATATTTCTGAGAAGTACATAAAGCACATTTCTGAGAAGTACATAAAAAGTAGACAAAGTATACTTTCTTATTTTTACGTTAAAAGAAGTATACTAATAGCACACTTGAATAAACTTCTTTTTCGTAAGGGGAGTGACTCAGATTCAGTTTCAGCATATATTATTTGAGTCAAGTTCTTTACGTGCTATTCACAGCAAAGAGAATGAAACAACATGGGAATCCAAAGATCAGCTCCTTCTTATTTGACTCATGAAGCAATAACAGCCAAAAACATCTGTCTGATGCATCTCTAAATTGTGAAATACGAAAGCCACAGCACAAACACCTCCTGTGATAAGTTAAATAGATTTGGGATCATTTATAATGCTCAAATTCATTAATTAGGCTTTAAAAAGTCTCCCTTCAGTTCCTGTGAAAACTGCATTGCAATGCTGTGTGAAGTAAATACTGTAAATTCTGTTCAGAACTATATATCTTTAGTATAATAATATTTCAGATTTAAATTCTAAACATTTATAATAATAAATTGTAATAATATTATATTATAGCAATAAAAAGAGCCTGCAATTAAGACATATCCACACAATAACTGTTTTGAATATGCTAGTTGATTTTGTGATACTTTAGCTGGTATAGTACCATGAGACACAAAAATATTGTGACAACTGTAGTACTGATGACTTTTTCACCGTTTTGGGAGTTAAAAATGAGGCTAAGCAAATTATGAATTCTTTAAGATTTCACTTATACTTACACTTGGCATTACTACCATACAATAATAAAACGCTTCTTCTTACATCTTTTCTTTCTAGCAGACCATTTGTATTCTCAATGTCTTTTATCATTTAGCTACACTAAAACACCTAAATTATTCTTGTTCTGGAAGGTTGTATACAGTCTGTTGGTCACATGAGTTGATTTTGCCTGTCCAGCTGCTGACAATTTCCTTGCAGCTTTTTTCAAAAGAGGTTTGACACTTGCTTGATATTTTTCTGAGGGGGAGATATCAGAGCCTGTCTGCGACACCTGCTAGGCATTTAATAGAATGGAATGCAATCTATTAAGGGAGATAGAAATTTAATTAAAATGTAAGCCAGCAGAATTAAATTTCGGGCAATTTTAATAATTGACAAACACCTGTACTCTCCTCTCTTTTTGGCAGCGAATCTGTCCGTCACGCCAAATTTTGACTGATTTCCACCCGCTTCCGAAATTATCACGTCCCCTGGCGACAGCACCCAAAATAAGATGCAGACAGACGATGGGTGAGAATAGGCTGTACCTTCACACTAAATACTTCAGCACAGACAGTGCCAGATCAGTGTAAATAACTCATAGTGTTTCTAGCAATTGAATTAACAACCCTTGAACCAACATTATCGGTGCTGGCTGAGCCTTTCTGCATGGGGCGACCAATAAATGGCCGTTTAAAAAAAGGAAAAACCAGTTCTGCTACAAAATGAAGTGGAACATGCATCTTAAAAGGCTGTTGGGCGAAGGAGTGGCACCCACAGTGCAAATGAAGTCTGCTGGCGTTCTGATATCGGCATGCACGGCAGGCTGCAGCAGGCATCGAATAGGAAGTAGGGCAACTGTAATGGTCCAGTCCATTGCTCCTGGTGCCCGTAATACTTTTTCTCTCTTTGCAGACACTAATGAGTCGCCAAGTAGACCTTAGTCGAATTGCCGCTGCAATTGTGTGCGTTCCTACTGCTTTGTTAGTACTTTAGTTACGCCTGTTTAATAGTAGCATAGGTTCGTCTCTCTCGGCACAGGCGCCTTGGTCTTCCACAACCACCCAGAGATGATTGGAGAGGCAGCGCAGCAGCCAGTTCACGTGCCTTGAATGCCAAAGCAGCACTGCATCTTCTCATATTCACTAGTATTGATTGGAGATGCAGAGCCAATTCAGTGGTTCTAAAGTGGTTAATCGGCTGAACTCAGACAAACAGGGTGGAGCTAAAATAAAGCTATATGGGACTGTGCCAGAGAAGAAGACATTAACATTGTCCACAATATTAGGGAGACTACATTCACACAATCTGTTTTCTGGGATTGTTTACTAACAGGTGTGACTCTTGAATTTCCTATTCAGCATAGCTATGACTTGAATCCCGTATGAATTATCAGTGAAGCTTTTTCTGTTCTCCCAGTAGTCGGGAATAACACCTGTAACAGTTCAAGTGACTAAATAGGAAAATGGTAACTTAGTACTAGCTTGGGATGAGCGTCATCACGCGTCTCAACCAATGAGAGCATTTGTTGGGAGCCGTTTACGGTTCTAAGACTGCAGCACGGTGTGGCGCAATTCATGCAAGTTCGCTCACATGAGAGCCTAATGGGGAAATAGGATGTTTCCGATAGCACGTGAAGACAGCAAGAACGCTTTTTTCCTCTCACATACGGTTTTGGCATCGTTTATTAACTTTGTTGTTTGTTCTGTTTTGTACATTCTTTTGGGACATATACTGGCGGACGGTAACACACCGCCTTTGACACAAATTGCCTTTTTTGCTTTACAGATCTATCACTTTTGCCGTTCAGAAATGTTTACGCAATCATGCTATGGTTAAGGAAAGGAAAGTATGTGACATGTAGCCAAGTATGGTGTCCCATACTTGGAATTTGTGCCCTGCATTTAACCCCTCCAAGTGCATACACACACAGCATGAGTCCTGGAACAAACGCGTCACACACTGAACACACACACACACACAAACACAGCACACACAAACACAGAACACACACAAACACACAACACACACAAACACCCGTTGAACACACCCCCAGGAGTGTGGGGTCAGCCCATGGCGGCGGCGCCCGGGGAGCAGTTGGGGGTTTGGTGCTTTGCTCAAGGGTCTCACCTCAGTTATGTTATTGAGGGTGGAGAGAGCGCTGGATATTCACTCCCCCCACCTACAATTCCTGGCGGACCTCAGACTCGAACCCGCGAATTTCGGGTTACAATTCTGATATCCATTAGGCCACGACTGCCCACGACTGTCCCGCGATTGTGCAAGTCTCTACTCGGAAGGTGCCTGTTATAAAGTTATAATGGAGGCTCTGGACTCTGAGCATAAATTGTTTTTCTATAACAAACTATAAAATATTTCCTATAAAAACATTAATGCCCTGGCAGTGGCAATCATTCCCTTTCTCTTGTCTTTTATATTTTAAGGGGTTGTATTGACATAAAGTTTTATAACTGTGTTTTAGATTTACAGACATATTTTAACCCTGCGGTATACGTATACAGTATTGAAAATGAGGCATAGCCGACCCAACTCACAACACTGTCTATCCGGATACGTATCGCTTCGTCTACACTTGTTATCATATACACACCCACCCGTGACATTATTCCTCACTACATTGCATGCTCGATTGGTGAGGTTGAATGGAAGTTGGAGCTCTAGCCAATAAAAGCAAATAAAAAATTGTTTCATATATTTGCCAGTGCAGATATTTACTTGCATTTGGAGTTTAATGTTGGACCCTGTGTAAATGAAATGTAGTAACACACAGGTCAACAGGTCTTAGTGCTTTGTTAGTGCTAAGCGTTTTAAGTATGGTGGCACTCTTCCAGGTAGGGTCGATCGTTGAACTGAAGATTATAAATCCTAAAGCTCTCATTCACCTGTATGACTTCGGCAGGCCGCGCGATCTCTATTTGTTTACCGTGTTTCAATGAAGTGCCAATAGGAACTGCAGGACGAACGGAGGGGCAAAGAAGGCGAGAAGAGAGGGGGGGGGGAAGGGGGGGGGGGGGAAAGGGCGGAAGGGCGGGGAGAGACGAGGAGATGAAGGAAAAGGGGACGAGAGACAGGGGGAATCCTTGAGCAAAGCACTTCGGCCTCCGGGGACAGTCCATGATTAACGGCGTGCACAATTGTTTGGTTTAAAAATGTCTGGCTAAATGAATATGTAATTCTTAAGATGATGTACTATGTGTCTGCAAATAGCACAACGCTGAAGGCTCCTGTCAGATACGCTGTTATTGACGTCCCGTAAAGTGGTACAGCAAAAATTAACAGCCGTGAAATGTCTCAGCGCGTTGTTTATAAACGAAGGCAAACATTAGCACCTGCACAGATGTAGTTCGCAAGGCTCTAGCACCAATCGAAAAACCGTATCGAGGGTATGAGACTACGTCTGCATGTTAGTAAGAACACATCGTCGATGAGGGGCTTATAATTGGAACTGTCAGTGCTAAAGGGGCTAATTAACAACGCTCTTGATTATTCTGTTATGCTACAGTGATAACTACGCCGCCTCAAGGGGATATAAACTTCAGGACGTCAGCGCGGTAAACATAGATTCTCCATTTGGGCATCTGGAATGGCATTACGAATTAATTTCTCATGCACTAAGGTAAGTTCTCCTGCCTAATATGAAAGTTATTTGGCCTGCGTGACATATTGGGGCCTCGAGTAATTTAATTAACTGGCAAGATATATCGTCCTCCTCAGCGTACCTTCTGTTTCCCTCTTTTCAATTCGCCCAGTTAATCGCCGCTTTACACTGGCTGTCATCTGGAAACCTTTTTTTTTGTGGCTTGGGAAAAAAAAATGATGCTAATGTGCACATATTTCCATTGGCTTCCACCATACAACTCAGTGCATCAAAGCCAAAGGTGAATTCTGTTCATTAGCCTGCTAGTATCCTCTTATCACAGTAGGCAGACAAACTGCTAGATGTGCTTTCAGGAGTTGTAAAATTTCAGATTAACCAACAATTGTTCAAAAATAAGTCATCCTTAATGCGTTTTGAGTATCGAAGGTTAACGGTCATTTTCATCTCTGCTCATTTGACAAAATTTCAGTTTGTTATAATAATAAATGGCAGTGGCTGTACGCACCAGCGCTCCTTGCAAGCTTCTAAAATATTAGTCATTACAGCAGTTTATTGCATTATATTCAAGCCGGAGTGGCGGAGTATAACCCGTATTACTCTGGGCGCTATGCTGTTCGTTCTGTAACCATTCGTAATGTACAGCTGGCTTCAAAATTTCATCTCCATATCCCCATATTGGAAAAGCACTGGTGTGTGCATATTAGATTAGCAATTCACATCAGAGAACGCGAGTTGTGTTTGGCGTATGACATCAAACGCCATAGGGCATCTGACAAGTATGTGTCTATTTTTTCATTTTGCACGTACAGACAATACTACGTTGCACTTGGGCTAGTCCTCTTTGAAAAGAATCGTATACTTTCGCGCATAACGTTTACGGAAAATAGAATTCTGTACTATGTACATAATACCCTTTAAAATTATTATATCTTAATTTTAACGGAACTTAAGATGGCAAAAGATATATTTTGAAGAATGTTGGTTTGTATTCAAGCCATTGCTTCCGCAAATTCCCGATTGCTTAAAACGAATATTCACTCTGCAAATTGTAGGGAAGGGAAGGCCTATTCAGAAGTATGTGTATGCATTTTAAATAATGCATGCCACATTTGCTAAATGTCACATATCACAAAAGTAATAGACACAAACTCAAATTTTTATTTCGGGGCCCTTTAATTAATGGAAAACAGTTTGTGTGACACCCTCAATGTACAACACCAACACACAGTTGCACTCTAACCGATGAATGAATATGTATATGTAATTACATGTCAGGGGCAGTTTAGCAAATATTCAAATTTTTCCTATCATAAGTGCCTATAAAACAGGTCATCATGTTAAATAATTGCTGAAATTAAGTAAGGCCATTGGCAATTATACAAATGTCCTGCAGGTCTGAAATATAACCTCCAATATCCCTTGGCATTACCACTTCTCAGTCCTTTTTGCCTCCAACAGCATTCCCACAATGCACAATTTCATTTTGAATATAGTCATTCATCTGTTCTTATGGGGTTTGGGACTATAAGTGTAGCAATCCTTCAATAGGCAAATTGCGATGGTGGCAATTATAGCCGGATACAATTACGAATGCTCAAGTCAATTAGCTGTGTGAATCTATTTGGCCAGGAACTGCAAGTCTTTTATGCCATATTCATTAGCATAGCAAGAGTTCACAGTAGGGTGTCCATTGTGCATGCTGAGAGCAAACCTACCTCCCAGGATATGACCAGCTCATGCCTGCGGCCGTTCGGGCCGTAATCCCCCCGGCCCCTCCCTTCACTCGACGTTGGTCAGGGGGCTACTGACGGAAACTGCAGAAACAGAAATACTGCAATGTAATAATGCATTATATTATTAGCTTTTACTAGTCTTAATAACCTCTAAATGCAACAAATGGCGAGTCGGTAGCATACTTGCTAATGACTACTAATGATTAATTAATGCTTGGCTGTTAAGACAGAGGAGAATATCTATCCTCTGCTACACACGGTGTATTCTCAAATACTGCTCCCATAGCGGCTTGCACAACCATGTATTGCTAAGTCGAGAAACAGTATAGCACTCACTAAACACATCTGACAGCTTGAGTCACACAAAAAAAGCATAGCAAATAAAGAGGAAAAAAGCTAAATGGGAATAGTTCAACCAAAACTGTAAAATACTATAATTATTCTATAATTATTTATCACTTATTTACTCAATTACTCATATAAACAAATCCATAATTACAAAGGCGTTATTTCGTGGGATAATAAATTAACAACCAAGGCTCATGGGAAAAACATGCTTCTACCTAAATTTTTTTTTAAATCCAGCAATGTACCTACATACACATACAGTTTACTGCAGTTCCTAGCTGAAACTGAATATTAATGACAATAAACACTAACAAATTTGTATCAATTTTTATACAAATTATGATTCTTTTTATGTCGTTCCATTTGCACAATACTTTACATTCACATTATATTTAGGCATTTGACAGACACTTTTATTTAAATCAACCTGTGTTCCATTCAAGGTACACTTTTTATCAATTCTTGCTATATTGGTGTTGCTAGCAACATGTTCTTCTGTTTGAGCCACTGGAAGGCTATACTATGACCTCAAAACTATTTTCTGTGTTTGACTTGTAAACTAATACATACTGATATTTATATCACATAATCAGCTCCTTATGTATGGCTTTTCCGATATAGCTCTATAGCTCACCTGGTATAGCATTGCACTTGTGATGTGGAACACTCGAGTACGATTCCCGTGAAACACAAGGCATGATAAAAGAGACCAAAGGCTTGTTAACACTGTCAATTAGATTTAAGGTAAAAGTTTAGTTTAGGATGTGTATTTTTTTTAACAAGATGGAGCATTTACTTTTTAGTGCCAATCACTGGACATTTAATTTCCGAACTGCCACAATACTCTACAACAACCAATGTAATAAAATGTTTCCACATTCACTTGTTTTGGTTAAAACTGAACACACTTTTAGGCCACTCACTTGACATTTAACTTTGAAAGTGCCATGAAACGTGCAAGAAGCAACATAATATTTTGCAGCAATTTTCCCACATTCATGTTTTTCCAATGAAGCTGGGTTGAAACAAGATAGTATTGCCATTTTTCATACAACAACACTTCAAAGTTTGGGTCAGACCCAAATTTAGGTAACTATTATAGGGTAGGGTATAGGGAAAATCTTCCCTTCCATTGTAGCTCTCCGATCTTACTCATCCTGCACATTTGAACAAATGTGCCATGTTCATACATGACACAAACGAGAACAAGTGGTGTTTTGGCATCAGTAATGTCAAACCTGGTGAGACACGTTGAGATGCAAACATTAGGATCTTTTTAAAATCTGAACGGATGATTAGTCAAACATATTTTCTGTTCTCATCTTGTATGATTTCATATCGATTTAATGCATGGGTCACTTTTATTGTGCTTTTAGTTCTTTTGTCAATTCCAAAGCTCAATGGCTGTGGAACCATTATTGTATGGAAACATACTCTGAAGATTCTTCAAAAATTCTTGTTTTGGGCTCCACGGCTAAAAATAACAGCACACTGGTTTTGGCACGAGGGAGAGTAAATAATGAAAGAACTATTCCTTTAAGAAACAAACAAACGAACGGTGGCATATAATGACAAACTACAGTAATTCAATCGGCTTTAAATAATGATAAAAAAGTAGCTGTCATTATGTTCGTATTTTGGGACATTTTGTTGCTGCGTAATCAGACAGGCCTGCTGAATGTTTTTGAACCAAAGTGTGATGAAGCGAGGGTTTTGTTCTCCGTAAATAGAGAATTCTGCAGCCTCTTTGCCTGAGGGCACAAGTGCCTTTCTGCTTCAACTCAAACACAAAAACTTGTTTAAATTCATGTAAGCGGCTTATTTTCCACTTCTCCTCCAATTAAAATAGGACCAGGGTCACCCTGGATGTTCAGATGGGTGACGGCAGTCGTAAAAATGTGTCACAACACGCAGCTACACGATCCCCCCGAGTGGAGGATAAACGAGGCTTGAGAGAAGAGTGTTTGTTTATTTAGATTTCTGTTCTTTTGGAGGGCGTTTAGCTCAGTGATATTCACGGGTGAATGAACCAATGACAGATACCTGCTTCCTTAGTGCGGACCGCTCTGGAGGAGGCGCTTGGGTCACCTGTTCCTATGCCGTTCGTGGCCACCACCCGAAACTCATACTCCACCCAGGGGTTGAGCTCCACTGCCATGGCGGACTCCATGTTTCCTGTCACCGGTTCTGGATCTAAGGGGGATGTGGAGCACAGCGGAGAGGTACCAAAACAAGTGAGTAATCAATATAGCTTAAAACACAAGTAAAGATTTAAGATTTGCCATCTACTGAGATTAAATCCTTGTAGACTGGAGGCCTTTCAAAGTAATGTAGAGTGTTATAGTATGCTGAGCTAAACACACACACACACACACACACACACACACACAAACAATACAATATGTGAATACAATACCGAGTATGTAGGAACAAGTGAGTATATTATAGAGAGAGAGAGAGAGAGAGAGAGAAGAGAGAGAGAAAATGACACATACTTCATGGCAACACAAATTAAGCAACTCCCCCGAAAATTCCTCTTACTGTACTGTGAACAAATCTTTTAAATGTATCCTGCTCAATGTTTTCCGTAAAGTTTCAAGTGTATTAAAAATTTAAAAAAAAACAAAAAATATATTTAGGTACAACAACATGAAATCATTTCACTGAAACACATTAACAATTTTAACACATCATCATCTCATAATTATTATAATAATGTAAAATAATATATTATTATTTATTATTAGTGCTTACAGTATAAAATGACTTTTTACTTAATGTTGGCGACTTAAATGGAGATATACGTTTTTAAGTTAAATTCTCCAGACATACCAATGAATAAAAGTGCTATTTACTTTTCATTATTTTTCTTTCAGATTTTTTTCTACTCTTTACTGTACATAGACAGCTGACTTCTAAGACAGCAACCAAACTCAAATGCAACTTTACAAGTGACTGATTTGGAACAGTGCAAATGTTTTCCATTAGCATATCTTTATGATGTTCTATAAGCATAAACATATGCCATGATTATTAATTAGCCAGAATAAACAATTATGCTGCCTAGGTTTTGGAACAGCCTTTAAATGCTTCAGCTCACTAAGCTGAGGAACGGAGCCAACATCTAGTTTTCTAACATCATAGATCGATTTTGAACAACCTAAAAATTCAATACTGGAATTTTCTTTTAAACCAGCTAAGCATAAAGCTTTACATCGCTGCAACAATGAGGAATACAAATGCTGCTGATTAAAAACAATTTCAACAGCAATACCTGTCACAGCCGCTGTCTCTCTAAAAACTAAAACGTTTTGATGGCCATGCCCTTGTGAAAAAGAAGTGTGCTTAACTGTATTGAATGTGCACTTCTAGTGTACTTAAAAACTACGTACATATACTGTAATATACATTACACTCTAAAAAGTGCCCTAATAAAGTCAATTTTTTTTACTTTAAAGTATATTTTAATATATAATTTTTATATTTTACTTATCTTTTGTCAAAATTTAAAGATGTGCACTTATTAGTACATTCACTTATCAAGTGTGTTATTCAATATTACAACTTTTGTAATTACAGATGCGTCGGAAGATGTCCTTACAATACTTAAAGGGTTAGTTCACCCAAAAATGAAAAATCTGTCATTAATTACATAGCTTCATAAAATTACGGTTGAACCACTGATGTCACATGGACTATTTTAACAATGTCCTTACTACGTTTCTGTGCCTTGATCATGGTAGGACCCTTGCTGTCTATGGAGGGCAGAGAGCTTTCGGTTTTCATCAAAAATATCTTAATTTGTGTTCTGAAGATGAACAAAGGTCTTACGGGTTTGGAATGACATGAGGGTGAGTAATTAATGACAGAATTTTCATTTTTGGGTGAACTATCCCTTTAATTGTGTCAAAATAGCACTCTAAAGTTCAGCTAAATGCATTTAATATACAGTTACACTATAATGTATAGTTATTATACATTATAGTGTAATCTATAGTTTGGACTTGAGTATATTCTTTTAAAGTATATTATGTCCATAATAAGTACTCTTTTTAAAAGAATGCCGAAGCTTACTTTTTTCATACATATACCCAGTGTATTACAGCTTCCGTTTCTCTGTGTAATTGAGCTTTGAATAAGAGATTGAGAAATGTTTCCATCGCTTCTAGTAAAGTGAATTTGTAATTTTGATTTCTCTCATGCTTTGCTCAAGTCAATACATAAGAGACACCAGACACAAGATTACGTTTGCCCAGAGGACTGACTCCTCTTTTTACACACCTCATTTCAGTCCAGACACACACTTGGCTGAGGACCAAACCTCTGGGCTAACTTCTGTCTACAGTTAACGGCTGTACATAACCTGTGGGACCAGAGCCCCACTCCAGGCGTGAGACTGTGAGATGATAAACTCCCAGATGCTCTCCACAAAATTTCTCTCTTTCCCCCCTCCGGCTTACCCTGCCTTATCTCACTGTTCCTCTTCTTCAGCCTCTCTGTACTTTCATAGGTTTTTCTTTTTTCTGTCCCTATTTGACCACACATGCCTCGATTTCGTTTGCATTCCTCTGAGTTTTTCATTTGCAGTCGTAGTGTGCTTTTCTGGCATGCCAAAAACTACATTCGTATTGCCACTGGCTCTTGGGCTTTTAAAATATCGCTTTTTTTTAAATTTTGTACAGTATGAGAATCCTTACAGGTAATGTTTTCCCAGCAACCACCAAATCCAGACTCGGCCATCTGATTACCAAACAGAGAAGCTTGATTTGTCACTCTACAGCAGTGCTTTAGAGTCCGGATCCAGCAGACTTGTGAATGAATGAGTACAAAACAGCTTTTTCAAAAACCCATCACTGCTGACTGTCTGAGCATATGAACATGAATGTGGTTCGTCTGTAAATATGCACATAGTTTGTTACACAGACGGACATTTGTGCTGCATGATATATAAAATAAAGTAATATAATTCACTGCTGTATAACAGCGTATTGCCGTTATCAATTCAGTTGAAGTGACTGCAGGTTACTATTTCAGTAACATAAAATATGTAAATGAGAACTGCTTTATTGGGCATTTAATTGTATAAAAATGCAGTACTGTTACAGTTCAGAGAGTAAATACAAGTATAACCTGATGATGTCATGAATATGATCATTAAGCATATATAAAGTTGAATAGTTATATAAAGATATAAGCTTGTTTATTAAAAATAAGTTTTGTAATAATAATTATTTCAGACCTTTTGACGTTGATGATCATTTAAATTCAGACCTTTGAATATCAACTTTGAGAACCCCTGCTCAACAGAACAGGTTTCCACTGCTCCAGAGTCCAGTGGCGGCATGCTTTACACTACTCTGAAGTTTGGCACTGTACTTGCTGATGTGAGGCTTGCATAATTATCTATCTATCCATCCATCCATCCATCCATCCATCCATCCATCCATCCATCCATCCATCATAAATTACATTTTAAACCAGTCTTTTAATCTTTTGTTGTGCTTTAAAGATTTAAAGACATTCTTCAGTACACATTGACCATATTTAAAGGGGTCATGAACTGAAAAATCAAAATTCCCTTGATCTTTTTGCATGTAAGAGGTCATTGTGCTATAAACCATTCTGTAGTTAATACCCTAACTTAAAAACGCTTAGTTGAAGCCAATCCGCCTTAAATACAGGTTGGGAATGTGGCAAACTTTATGACAATATTTTAGACTAAACGACCGTCTCTGCGACGAAGAGCAACGCCTGCTTCTACGATCCTGCCTGTTTAGCCCCGCCCACCGATTCACTAATGTAGTGTAAATAATGAGAGAGGCAAACGCAGGTCTATGCAGAAACCAAACGATAAACTTTATTTGATAACCTTTATTTTTAATGAAGTTCCAAACCACATCAGTAATAACTTGGTCCTTTTTCAGACACCACACAAATATGAGTAACGTCTCGGTTACGTATGTAACCATCGTTCCCTGAAGGAGGAAAAACCTGGAGTGTGTTGGGAGGGAACGGAGACGTCACGTCGGATGACCGATGAATTGGGATCTCGCTTGGAGAGACCAATCCACTTCGATTGTAAGCTAAACGAGCCAATGCACATTGGCATGCGATTATTGCATCCAGCTGCTGCTGATCACAGCGTGAGTATAAGTAGGCAGCAGGTGCAGCGCTTATTCAGGTTTTCGCTGAGGAGCCGAGCCGGTGACCCGGCCGCTCAGCGGTGGTACAGGAGCTGTGGCGACGTGACGTGACGTCTCCATTCCCTCCTTCATGTAACGAGTGTTACATACGTAACCGAGACGTTTTTTTCAGTCGGTCACTCTCGACGTCACGTCGGAGGACCGACGTATTGGGATCCTACCAAAGGGCCACAGCTATTGCCCCTTCCAGTGTCCTGTGGAAGCCCCCTGCGCCCCTATTTTTTGGCGTAGGCCAGGGCTTCTTCACAAGAGGACCAGCTACTGCTGCTATGGCACTACCCAATGAGTAAGACTGGATAACACTGGGAAAACGTACCCGTTCTACTTGGAAACAGGGGCGTTACGGAGCTCGAACCTTCCCGAAGGAGGTTTCGGAAGCAATACACATATGGACATCCCTTAGGTGCATATGGAAGAATGGAGGTGATTGAACCCTCTTGGAATGGCAGAAGTCTGCCGGGGAAACACGTCGGGCTCGAAGCTATACCGTGGACTTTACACATATGATATCCACTTAGGTCTTCACATATGGGACCCAGCCTTCTACCGGTTCTCGAGGATTCAGCGAGTGAGGGCCTGGCGCCGGACGCTCCGCCACGTCTGGCTGCCGAGGGGACGGAGGAACTCAACAGGGTCTACTGTATGGACTCTCTGGAGTGGTTTTGCAAGCCGACCCGAAGCCGGGGCCTCTCAGTGCTTCTACCCGTTTGAGGTGAGAACACAGGAGGATACCGGCTCCACACGAAGGCTATAGAATCTAGGGAATGTGTTAGGGGTCGCCCAGCCAGCCTACAGATATCTGTCAGCGAGGCACCACAAGCCAGCGCCCAGGAGGATGCAACACTCTAGTTGAGTGAGCTCGCAACCTGAAAAGGCAGGGCACACCCTGTGCCTGATAAGCCAGTGTGATGGCGGCCACTATCCAGTGGGCCATCCTCTGCTTTGAGACGGCATTCCCCTTCTGCCGGCCTCCGTGACAGACAAAGAGCTGGTCTGAGGTCCTGAAGCTTTGTGTCCGGTCAACGTAGCCTCCTAAGGCTCGGACGGGACAGAGCAAAGCCAGGGCTGGGTCTGCCTCCTCCGAGGGCAGCGCTTGGAGGTTCACCACCTGATCCCTGAAGGGAGTAGCGGGAACCTTGGTATGTAGCCGGGCCGGGGCCTCAGGGTTAACTGGGAGTCAGCCGGCCTGAACTCTAGGCACAATTCGTTGACCGAAAATGCGTGCAGGTCCACTACCCTCTTGATGGAGGTCAATGCTAGCAGGAGCAGAGTCTTCATTGAGAGTAACTTCAGCTCCACTGCCTGTAAAGGATGGGGCCTGCTGTAGTGCCGTAAGCACCCGACTCAGGTCCCAAGATGGTATAGAGGGGGGCCGTGGAGGATTTAATCTTCTCGCCCCCCTAAGGAGCCTGACGATCAAGTCATGCTTCCCCACCGACCTCCCTTCTAAGGGGTCGTGGTTCGCAGCGATCGCCGAGACATAAACTTTAAGGGTGGAGGGAGACAGCCTTCGCTCCAGCCCTTGCTGCAAGAAGGACAGCACAACTCCGATCGGGCATCTCCGGGGGTCTTCTCGGCGAGAAGAACACCACTCAACGAACAGGTTCCACTTCAAAGCGTAGGCGCGTCTCGTAGACGGCGCTCTCGCTGAAGTGATGGTGTCAACTACCTCTTGGGGTAGGTCACCTAGAACATCCGCGTCCTGTCCAGGGACCACACATGGAGTTTCCACAGGTCCGGACGTGGGTGTCAGAGGGTGCCCCGTCTCTGAGAAAGAAGGTCCTTCCTCAGAGTGATTGGCCAGGGAGGGGCTGTCGCGAGGAGTGTTAGTTCCGGGAACCAGGTCCGGGTCGGCCAATAGGGTGCCACCAGCAGGACCTGCTCCTCGTCCTCCCTGACTTTGCACAGGAACTGTGCCAGAAGGCTCACTGGGGGAAAAGCATACTTGCGAAGGCCCCGCGGCCAGCTGTGTGCCATTGCGTCCGTGCCGAGTGTTCCCTCGGGCAGGGAGAAGAACAACTGGCATTGAGATGTTTCTGGAGAGGCAAACAGGTTTACCTGAGCTGCTCCGAAACGTCTCCAAAACAGCTGTACCGTCTGGGGATGGAGTCTCCATTCCCCTGGGAGCGCAGCTGGTGACAGCTCGTCGGCTGCCCGGTTGAGAAGCCCAGGAATGTGAACAGCACGAAGCGACCTCATTGCTGCTGACTCCAGAGGATAGGGGTGGCGGGGTTCTAGTTGCGACGGGAATGGGGCTAGAGGGGGGGGGCGGAGCGCAGACCACCTTGTCGGTTGATGTACGCAACGGCCGCTGTATTGTCCGTGCGGACCAGTACATGCTTGCCTCGTAAGCGCCCTTGGAGACGGCTCAGGGCAAGGTGGCACTGGGGGGGGGGGTTTCCCCCCCCCCAAGCCAAAAAAAACTTCCGGAGGGGCAAGTTGATGTGCCAGTGCAGTCGGGGCCCCGTCCAAACCCCTGACATTGCAAGCCCGTTGTACGTGGCCCCCCAGCCGGTTGTTGAGGCATCTGTGCAAACCACAGCATGCCTGGAGACCTGCTCCAGGGGCACTCCTGCCCGGAGGAACGCAAGGTCTGACCACGGGGTGAAGGTTTGGCGGCAGGCCGGTGTCACTTGGACCCGGAAGGTGCCGCGTTGCCACGCCCACCTCGGGACTCGGCCGTGGAGCCAGTGCTGCAGCGGTCTCATATGAAGCAGCCCGAGCGGCGTGACAGCGGCTGTGGTTGCCATATGCCCCAGGAGCCTCTGAACAGTTTCAGTGGGACCGCCATCCTGCTCTTGAATGTATTCAAGCATTTCAACACCGACTGAGCACGTTCCTGTGTGAGGCATGCTGTCTGTTTGACCGAATCAAACTCCATACCGAGAAAAGAAATCCTCTGCGTCGGGGAGAGTTTGCTCTTTCCCCAGTTGACCTGAAAGCCCAACAGGCTGAGGTGTGAAAGCACCAAATCCCTGTGTTCGCACAACTGCGCTCGGGACTGGGCCATTATGAGCCAGTCGTCGAGGTAGTTGAGGATTCGAATGCCCTGCTCTCTCATGGGAACAAGGGCTGCCTCCGTAACGTTCGTGAAGACACGGGGCGACAGGGACATATGCACCTAAGGGACCTTGTACTGGTATGCCCGCCCCACGAACGCAAACCGCAGGAATGGCCTGAGGCGCGGAAGGATCGAAACATGAAAGTACGCATCCTTCAGGTCGATCGCTGCGAACCAGTCTTGGGGACGGATACACCTGAAGATGCACTTCTGCGTGAGCATCTTGAATGGTAGCTTGTGAAGGGCCCGGTTCAAGACATGCAGATCCAATATTGGTTGTAACCCACCGCCTTTCTTGCGTACAATGAAGTGAGGTCTGTAAAACCCCTACCTCATATCGGCTGGAGGGCCCGGCTCTATCGCGTCCTTCGCCAGTAGGACTGCGACCTCCGCCCGCAAGACATGACCATCGGCCGCCTTCACTGTTGTGGAGCGGATGCCACTGAACTTGGGGGGGCCGCCGGGTGAGTGAATCGCATAGCCGAGCCTGACAGTTCGACGTAGCCATCGAGATGGGCTGGGTAGCTCTAACCAGGCTCCCAGACGCCGCGCAAGTGGCATCGACGGAACTACAGGCGTACCCGCAGTGGGGCAGCGAGGAAGAACGCAGTGACCCGGCCCGGGCGTCTCTTTGCCGTTCCGAGGCGGGGTCTGAGTGTGTGCACCACTGACCTGCGTTTGAGCAGAGGGTGCGTGGGTAGTCCGTTGGTTCGTCCTCCTGATCCGCCCACTGCTGCTCACTGGCGGGAGAGGAGGGTGAGTGTGATACGGCTTTGGATCGTCCACAACCCCCCGTCCCCTTAGGGGACCCAGAGAAAGAAGAAATTGCACTTTTGTCGAGAATTTGGGTACCATTGGCCGTGAGGTCAGTGGCAGAAAAAAAGGAAACAAAAGATTCTCCACCCGGCCCTCCTCCGGGGGAGGGAGTGGTGCCTTCACTATCTCCCGAAGAGCAACTCCCTCCATCTATGGGTCGCCCGTCTCAGGGCCTCTTGCACCTTCGCTTACCACCAGGTTTGGCAGGGGCCTGGACAGGCGGGGCGGCTGCCCTGCAACCGGCTCCTCGTCGCAGTTTTGCTGGAGGCTGCTGCGGACGCTGCACGGGAGCGGGGGCGGCGGCCGGGGGCCGCCCTCGGCTACGAGCCGGCTGAGGCGCGCCAGCCGGCGGCCGTCAGCAGCTGCACGCCGGGGCAGGATGTGCCTGATGGCCTCAGTCTGCTTTTGGGTGGCGGAGAACTGCTGGGCAAGTTCTCCACGTCTCGCCGAAAAGGCCCCCCCGGTCTGTGACACGGGGTCGTTCAGAATCTTGTCTTGCGCGCCTCGCGCACTGTCGGACAGACACAGACCAGAGCTGGCGCTCACTGGACCACCATATTGGACATGGCACGACCCAGAGACCGCGCCTTAACCTTCGTCGCTCGTGGCGCGAGGTTCCGCCGCGGTGCGGAGTTCTCTCTGATCTTCCGGGTCGTGACCACCCTCGTGCCAGTCCCTCAGTGCCTTGGCCTGGTGCACTTGCAATAACGCCGAAGCGTATAAGGTGGATGCAGCTTCTCCACAGGCCGTATAAGCAATGCCGATCAGAGCCGACGAGTGTCTACAGGCCTGGGAGGGGAGCAACGGTTTGCCAAGTGGTAGCGGAATTTTGGACACAATTGCATCGCAACTGACCGCTCCACCTGGGGGACTCCCGCGCTGGACCCCCATCGAGGGTGATGAGGGAGGATGAGCCACTGGGCCGGTTTCTGGTAGTAAAAGGTGCCGTCCATGACCCAGCGCTCTCATCATGCACCTCCGGGAAGAAAAGCACTGAGGCGGGGCCCTGAGAACCAGCGCGCGCCACCCCGAGAAACCATCGTCCAACCTTGAGGGTTCGGGACGCGGTGGGATGTTCCACTCGAGCCCGACACTCTCGGCGGCCCGGTAAAGCATAGCCATCATTTCCGGATCCACGTCCGGCACCTGGGCGGCAGCGCTGACGGATCTTCATCCCCGGAAAAGTCCGGCTCACCCTCCGATGCTGCAGTCGACATCTGTTCGTCGGGGGGAGCCTCGGAAGAAACCAGTGGTACCCCCCGGAAGGGTCCAGCCTGCTCTACTGAAAGCTCCGCTGGTTTCGCAGTGCCGGCGGGTTTGGGCATCCCCGGAGGGGAATTCCTCACCGTGACGTAAGACCAGTCCCGCCCACTGCTAGAAAAAGGACGCCCCTGGCTGCTGCCAGAGGGAACCCCAGATCTAGGCAGTGGCACGGGCACTCCGCCTTTTGCAGGTAACGGAGTCCGGTCCGCAATGAGATGGTCATACCCCCGCAATGGGATTATGAGTCATCCACGAAAGCCACCTCAGTGTGTTTCATGCCCAGGCACGAGAGGCAGCGTTCGTGACCATCACCCGGCGCCAGGTAACGACCGCACCCAGAAACGCACGGATGGTATGGCATCTTTAAAAAGACGCGTCTTTAAAAATATGTTCCACCCGTGAAGCTCTTTTAGTATGGAATTTGCTCTTTTAGTGTGCCGAAGCGCACAGGGGAGATGGCCGTCTGCAACACACACAGGGGTAGTGCAGCCTGCCGTGTGCAGCCCACTCGACACGGGAACCACCACCGCTGAAGCGCCGTACCACCAGCGCGAGAGCCCACCGAAGAGCGTGCTTGCCTGTAGTTTATCACTACTGCAGAGGTCAGGAGCAGAACGATAGAACCGCTCGGCTCCGAAGCGAAAAGCTGAATATGCGCTGCACCTGCTGCCTACTTATACTCACGCTGTGATCAGCAGCAGCTGGATGCAATAATCGCATGCCAATGTGCATTGGCTCGTTTAGTTTACACTCGAAGTAGATTGGTCCCTCTAAGCGAGATCCCAATCCGTCGGTCCTCCGACGTGACGTCGAGAGTGACCGACTGAGAGGGAACTGTATTATTATGGGGTCACTATGCTATGTCTGTTATTACAGATCGTTTAATGTATACTGAGTATTTTTGAATTTTTAATCTAAATCACAGCAGCGTCCTCTATGAAGGATGTAAAGGATGTGAAGTGGTAGCAGTGTTTAAACACTGCTAAGTAAAGTAAAGATTTTCTTCTCTGCCTCCTTGTTCTAATCTGACTAGGTTCAGCACTTAAAGCATTGTGTACACACTAATTGTGCCTTATCTCTCTTACTGTCATTCGCGTGGAATGTTCAAACTAGAAAGAACGATTTGTCTATAAAAATCGACATCATTGCATAAAACTTTGCTATTATCCAAAGCAGACTGCTAATGTTTGAACAGATGACACAAAAAGCTGTTGTCTTTGGATAATAGCGGATCATTACAAGTGGTATTACAGTCAAGGTACACAAAATAAAGCTATTTAACTCCTGATAGCAATAGAAAAAAATAGTGAGTCTTGTTTATCTGACAAATGACTAAAAAATGAAAGGTAGATAATTGGGTGAATTTCAAAAATCATGTCAAGAATGTGTCTAGATTAAAGAAATATATACTTAGTATAACGATAATATGTTCTTTATGTACAATGCAATTTTCTTTCAATTTTGAGATGAAATATGACTCGTGAGATTCACGCAATTCCAAATGATGGTAAAGTTAACCTACGAACGACCTTCCAATTAATTTGCCATCAGATTTCAGCCAGTGACATTTAAAAAAGCAAAACAGACATTTAATCGAGGCCCACTGGGCTCTTGTCACACATCCTTACAAACAGATGGGAGGAAAAGTCAACTCCCAGTGCTTGGATCTGCATTCAGAGACACTGTTAGCAGTCATATGCTAAGAGATATCTTATATAACAAGAAATATAGGAATATTTGAAGAGTCAGTGAACATTAAAACTTAAACTTTCACATGGAGCTTGATGTACAGTGGGTACGGAAAGTATTCAGACCCCCTTAAATTTTTCACTCTTTGTTATATTAATGTACACACAGCACCCCATATTGACAGAAAAACACAGAATTGTTGACATTTTTGCAGATTTATTAAAAAAGAAAAAATGAAATATCACATGGTCCTAAGTATTCAGACCCTTTGCTCAGTATTTAGTAGAAGCACCCTTTTGATCTAATACAGCCATGAGTCTTTTTGGGAAAGATGCAACAAGTTTTTCACACCTGGATTTGGGGGTCCTCTGCCATTCCTCCTTGCAGATCCTCTCCAGTTCTGTCAGGTTGGATGGTAAACATTGGTGGACAGCCATTTTTAGGTCTCTCCAGAGATGCTCAATTGGGTTTAAGTCAGGGCTCTGGCTGGGCCATTCAAGAACAGTCACAGAGTTGTTGTGAAGCCACTCCTTCGTTATTTTAGCTGTGTGCTTAGGGTCATTGTCTTGTTGGAAGGTAAACCTTCGGCCCAGTCTGAGGTCCTGAGCACTCTGGAGAAGGTTTTCGTCCAGGATATCCCTGTACTTGGCCGCATTCATCTTTCCCTCGATTGCAACCAGTCGTCCTGTCCCTGCAGCTGAAAAACACCCCCACAGCATGATGCTGCCACCACCATGCTTCACTGTTGGGACTGTATTGGACAGGTGATGAGCAGTGTCTGGTTTTCTCCACACATATCGCTTAGAATTAATGCCAAAAAGTTCTAGCTTGGTCTCATCAGACCAGAGAATCTTATTTCTCACCATCTCACCAAACTCCATGTGGGCTTTCATGTGTCTTGCACTGAGGAGAGGCTTCCGTCGGGCCACTCTGCCATAAAGCCCCGACTGGTGGAGGGCTGCAGTGATGGTTGATTTTCTACAACTTTCTCCCATCTCCCGACTGCATCTCTGGAGCTCAGCACAGTGATCTTTGGGTTCTTCTTTACCTCTCTCACCAATGCTCTTCTCCCCCGATAGCTCAGTTTGGTCGGACGGCCAGCTCTAGTAAGGGTTCTTGTCGTCCCAAACGTCTTCCATTTAAGATTATGGAGGCCACTGTGCTCTTAGGAAACCTTAAGTCAGCAGAAATGTTTTTGTAACCATGGCCAGATCTGTGCTTGCCACAATTCTGTCTCTGAGCTCTTCAGGCAGTTTCTTTGACCTCATGATTCTCATTTGCTCTGACATGCACTGTGAGCTGTAAGGTCTTATATAGACAGGTGTGTGGCTTTCCTAATCAAGTCCAATCAGTATAATCAAACACAGCTGGACTTAAATGAAGGTGTAGAACCATCTCAAGGATGATCAGAAGAAATGGACAGCACCTGAGTTAAATATATGAGTTTCACAGCAAAGTGTCTGAATACTTAGGACCATGTTATATTTCAGTTTTTCTTTTTTAATAAATCTGCAAAAAATGTCAACAATTCTGTGTTTTTCTGTCAATATGGGGTGCTGTGTGTACATTAATGAGGAAAAAAAATTAACTTGAATGATTTTAGCAAATGGCTGCAATATTGTTAAGAGTGAAAATTTTTAGGGGGTCTGAATACTTTCCGTACCCCCTGTATATATATACAGTATATATATAATCCGTGTGGAAAAAAAGTATTTAGTCAGCCACCAATTGTGGAAGTTCTCCCACTTAAAAAGATGAGATAGTCCTGTAATTTTCATCATAGGTATAACCTCAACTATGAGAGACAAAATGAAAAAAAAAATCCAGAAAAACACATTGTAGGATTTTTAAAGAATTTAGTTGCAAATTATGGTGGAAAATAAGTATTTGTTCAATAACAAAATTTCATCTCCATACTTTGTTATATACCCTTTGTTGGCAATGACAGAGTTCAAACGTTTTCTGTAAGTCTTCACAGGTTTTCACACACTGTTGCTGGTATTTTGGCCGCATTCCTCCATGCGATCTCTCTAGAGCAGTAATGTTTTGGGGCTGTCGCAGGGCAACACAGATTTTCAACTCCCTCCAAAGATTTTCTATGGTGTTGAGATCTGGAGACTGGCTATGCCAATCCAGGACCTTGAAATGCTTCTTACGAAACCACTCCTTCGTTGCCCGGGCGGTGTGTTTTGGGATCATTGTCATGCTGAAAGACCTAGCCACGTTTCATCTTCAATGCCCTTTCTGATGGAAGGAGGTTTTCACTCAAATCTCACGATACATGGCCCCATTCATTCTTTCGTTTACACTTATCAGTCGTCCTGGTCCCTTTGCAGAAAACAGCCCCAAAGCATGATGTTTCAACCCCCATGCTTCACAGTAGGTATGGTGTTCTTTGAATGCAACTCAGAATTCTTTCTCCTCCAAACACGACAAGTTGAGTTTTTACCAAAGAGTTCTATTTTGGTTTTATCTGACCATATTACATTCTCCCAATCCTCTTCTGGATCCTCCAAATGCTCTCTAGCAAACTTCAGACGGGCCTGGACATGTACTGGCTTAAGCAGGGGGACACGTCTGGCACTGCAGGATTTGAGTCGCTGGCGGCGCAGTGTGTTACTGATGGTAGCCGTTGTTACTTTGGTCCCAGCTCTCTGCAGGTCGTTCACTAGGTCCCCCCGTGTGTTTCTGGGATTTTTGCTCACAGTTCTTGTGATCATTTTGACCCCACGGGTTGAGATCTTGCGTGGAGCCCCAGATCTAGGGAGATTATCAGTGGTCTTGTATGTCTTTTATTTTCTAATAATTGCTCCCACAGTTGTTTCTTCACACCAAGCTGCTACCCTATTGCAGATTCAGTCTTCCCAGCCTGGTTCAGGTCTACAATTTTGTTTCTGGTGTCCTTTGACAGTTCTTTGGTCTTGGCCATGGTGGAGTTTGGATTGTGACTGTTTGAGGTTGTGGACAGGTATCTTTTATACTGATAACGAGTTCAAACACATGCCATTAATACAGGTAACGAGTGGAGACAGAGGAGCCTCTTAAAGAAGAAGTTACAGGTCTGTGAGAGCCAGAAATCTTGTTTGTAGGTGACCAAATACTTATTTTACAGATGAATTTACCAATTAATTCTTTAAAATCCTACAATGTGATTTTCTGGATATTTTTTTCTAATTTTGTCTCTCATAGTTGAGGTATACCTAAGATATAAATTACAGGCCTCTCTCATCTTTTTAAGTGGGAGAACTTGCACAATTGGTGGCTGACTAAATACTTTTTTGCCCCACTGTAGATATCTATTATAGCTCATGATACATTTTGCTTGAGCAACAAATCCTTATTATAATTATTTTTGATGACACTGAAGACTGCATAATGGCTGCCATATATCACATACAATATAACAATGATCTTTTATTAGAGCGTTTGAATACAATCTGAACTGCTTGTCACTTGCATCACTTAAACACACACACACACACCCACACGCACGCAACTTAAGTGATTACGCGGTTTCACTGTTTGCCAGCCCAGAGAGACAGGGCTTCGTGCCTGTACATTGTAGGTGGTGATTGGACTGTGATTGTCAACTCCGTGGCTCCATGACAACGTCGCCGTGGTATCCGTGATCTCCTCTACAATCACCACTCCAGGAGGTCCAGGAGGGCCTGGAAACAAACGCCACCACTGAGTCAAACTAAACTGAAGGACACGTTTAACAGACTTTCACACATTTTATTTTTTTTATTTTTTTATTTTTTTACTTATGATTAGTTCTTCCAGTGTTTAATAATAACATCTGGCTTTCTTTCCCCTGATTATCCACTGATTGGGTGAACCATGTTTCTCAGTATTCAATAGGAATTTATCACTATTATTATCTACAGGTGCGTCAGTTAATGTACACTACTGGTCAAAAATTTGAAATAATATACCATAGTCAAATTTCAATTCTGACAGGAATGAAAACGAAGCTGTGAAGGACAGAAGTACAGTGTGTTCAATGAACTGTACTGTTGTTTAACATTGTACCGACTGTTTAGCAGAAGAAGAAAAAAATCAGTAGACAATAACTGTGAATTTTGAAAACTATCAAGGGCCTTTATATAGCACATGCCATTATAAAGAATATGTCTCACAGTGCTACTGCCTAGTGAAAAATAAATATATTAAAATGTATTTGAAATACATTAATTTCATACTAAGTATACTACAAATAAATTTACATATTTATATTCCTACATACAGTATTTTATGTTCTAATAAGTACCCTTCATTGTACTTTTGAACTACCTATTTTTGTTATACTAAACTGGTATATTTAAAGTCTTCTAAATTGTAACAACTAATTTTGTACTTAATGCACTTTAATTGTGCAGAAGCAGTGCTGAACTCCAACTAAAGATATACAGATGTATATTTGATTGTGTTAAAGTGGAACTATTGCAAGTATACGTTAGGTACACTTTAAATATCTTGCATATAAAGACTGATATTATTCAAAGATCATACAATCCTCATCAAAACTTACATTAAAACACAATTTATGGCTATATTAAGAAATGTGCATAATGCACAAGTAGTACTACAAATAACGTTTAATTATAATTTTTATATCAGTAATTATTGAGCGATATGTCATAATTATGTCAATAGATTTGAACTATACGTGACCCTGGACCACAAAACCAGTCGTAAGGGTCAATTTTTCTAAATTGAGGTTTATACATCATCTGTAAGCTGAATAATAAGCTTTCTATTGATGTCTGGTTTGTTAGAATAGGACAATATTTAGGTAGCCGAGATACAACTAAAACGTTTTGAAAATCTGGATCTGAGGGTGCAAAAAAAATCTAAACTGAGAAAATTGCCTTTAAAGTTGTCCAAATTAAGTTCTTAGCAATGCATATTACTAATCAAAAAATAAGTTTTTATATATTTATGGTAGGAAATTTACAAAATAGCTTCATGGAACACGATCTTTACTTAATATCCTAATGTTTTTGGCATAAAAGAAAAATCGATACTTTTGACCCATACAATGTTATTGTGGCTATTGCTACAAATATACCCCAGCGACTTAAGACTGGTTTTGTGGTTCAGGGTCACATATTTAGTATGGAATGAATGTATTTTAAATATATTACTTTTTTACTAGAGTGAAAATCATGCACATTTTTTATATTTTTGCATCTTCTGCTCACTAAGAGTCCATCTATTTGATTAAATATTGATATTTAATCAATATTAAAAACAATGATACTGTGAAATCACTACAGATCAGAAGAACTATTTTCTTTTTAAATATATTTTAAAATACACGGTAATGAGTTCTGTGATGGCAAGTGAATTTTTCGGCAGGCATACTCCCATTTTTTTCGATCAATCTAGCAGCCTTGTTGAGCATAAGAGGCTTCTTTCAAAAACATCAAAAATTGAAATTATTTTGACTGCTAGTCTATTTTTTTTTCTTGGTGTAATGAGATGACAAGAAACATTGTGTATGTGTATACATGTGTAATTCAATTCCACTCAATCTCTACAAAGACTTTCTTAAGCATGGAATGATTCTGGATGATCTCTCGGCAAGGATTTCACACTGATTAAAGAACCCGCTCTCTTTCCTCTTCATGTCAATTATGTGTAGTCTGCCAGCCCTCTTAGGCATGGTTGAATGGTGAAATGTTTTTCTGTCTTAAACTGTGCTTTTATGCACATTTCTCAGCCTTCAGAAGTAAGTGCAATCATTGTGTACAGAATCAGTGACTGGCTGAAGAGGAAAGAGTTGTAACAGAGAGGCTGACAGCTGCTTCGGCCAATGGAAGTCAATATTCTGTGTGGTTTGAAAAGAGATGTGTTAAAAGGTTGGAATGAAAGGTGGCTTTGCAATCGAGGATATTAATATGCATGGCGCATCACCATGACAGCAGCAGTAGGGGTTTCTGTTTTACGTCTGGATGGAGACCACAAAAGGATTTTCTTGTCTGAAAGGAAGCAGCGCACATGTGGAAGTGCTCTGGCTAACATCATGAACACACGTGGCTGAAGGTCAGCTAGTGCGGACAACACATTTCTTTGTATGCCAACAATGTTGGAGGCACAGCTAAGTTAATGACTCTGCTTGCTTACAAAAGAATCATGCAACCCATCACGTGAGTGAGGTGAAGTGAGGTTTTGTACAGGAATAACATCTAGTAGACATTGATGAAACTATTGTTAATTTTAACAAGCTCTTAATTAAATAAGAAGCTGCAAGTTCTTGTAGGAGGAAATGACTTGTGATTACAAAGTGCAGAAACTCTTCGTAAAATGTAAAACAACATTCACAATTAGTTAGCATCCATAATGCGATCCGGCTCCAAGAAAACAGTATATTTAGTTACTAATATTTATAGTTAATAATTTGTTAACATTAATATGCAGCAGGATATCAAAGTTTTTTTAAAGCAGTGGTTCTCAACCTTCCTGTTTCAAAGGCCTCGTTTTCAAGCTTGTTTTCAAACTTTTTTTAACGAACAGAAACTGGGATTGTTAATATTTAATGAATGCATCATTTCTATAATATTGTATATTATAATATTCTATAATATTCAAGATTTTGATTCTGAATGATTTTCAATGAAAATAGTTATTGAGGGCAAAAATAAATGTTATTTCAGTTTACATCTTGATTTACATTTGTGATTTAGCATTTTAATTAGGTAAATTGAACTCATCTTGTGACCCCCTTGGACGGTTTCTGGGCCCCTCTGGTTGAAAACCAATTTTAGAGGCACAGAAAGTTATTACACTTTAATGAATTACCATAAAACACTTTTTTTTGTATAATAATCAAGACCAGGGGTTTGTTAAGGCAGTAAATTAGGACAATTTTGATTTCTTGTCAGTTTTAACATTCTTTAAACATTATATTTTGCATACTCATACTCATTGCATATTCTTGCTAATAAATTATTTTTAGAAACAGTGCAAATATTTAGACCGGAGTGGGCAGTATGATTATTAGTTATTTTATAATAGTTACTATATATACTATTGTGTGATTATGTGAAAATTTATTTTATTTAATTTATCTGTCAAATTGCAATTTAGACATACTGTATATGATAATATTTACAGTTGGTTACAATGAATTTGAATTTATTAATTTTAAAAAAAAATGGAGGGTGGAACTTTTAACTATCAGGAAATGACTGAACTGTATAAAGTTAAGGCCTTTCCACACTGAACGCGAAAAAGCGAAACGAATATCGGATGCGATGACGCGCTGGAATAAAACAATAGATTTCTATGGATACTTCCACATAGACCACGAACATTCGCGCACCGAAATTGTGAATGTTTTTTTTTTTTCGAACCAGTCGACGAATCTTTTCAGTTCCGCAAAGCGAAATCACGGGATGTCCAATAAGATTTGAGCTTGGATCACGTGACCGGAGCAGCTGCTGTTGCACAAAAAGGTAAGAGTGGTGGCGCTGTTTCAAAAACCAGTGTAAACAAACACAGAAGAAGAGTATCCTGGATAAGAGAGTGGATGCTGAGTTCTAGTTATTGTTGGTATTTGAGAAGAGATTTATTCACATGTTCTTTATACAGAATAAAATTTCTATTAATTGTCCACTGAATTATGTGATCTGTAGAGCACCGTCCATTTTCTTCCATGTGCGCGAGTGTTATGAGTCAGTGTGTTCACTCTTTTTCTACACATAAAATTTGAAAGCAAATAGACATATGATTATGACGATATATTTTCTGTGTTTTGTATGCAGCTCATGGTATTTTCTATCAATAAAGGATGTTTATGAAATATTAGCAGTGTAGGCGTTAGAAACATACAAATATGCATTGTCTGCTTATTAATCAATCACTAGAGATCACAATTGAGTATTACAAACACTCTGATGATGTTTTAAAGTGGGTAAGCAAAATACAATTATAACTACATACTTTTTCAAGTGTAGCTTGAATGCTACTTGTACTCTGATTATAGTTTAGGATGTAGCCTACTCCTGTAAGCATTATAGCTGCTTGTTTCTGGGTCTAACCTTGTTTCTTAAATTTCCTTGCTGTATATTGAGCAACGGATGTTTCTCGTTCGGTGTGGAAGCAACGTTCGTCGGCGATTCACCTCGCTTTTTCGCATCGCCCTCAGTGTGGAAAGGCCCTAAATGTGTAATATTTACACAACCTTGGTAACGTCATTGGAAAAGAAAATATTTCGGAACTGGAGAATGTTGAGATGAAATATTCAGAAAACAAGCACCTGTTTCTTTCGAATAATGCAGAGAGATAAATCATGCCTCATTCCCAATAAAACCAGGGAAATTTATTCAGAAAGTCAACAGGGTCAATTTTGATTTTATGTTATTTGTAAAATGCTGTAATCACAGATTTTTTTTTTTTTTACAAAAGTGTATTTTTGGCGTACTCACCTCTAACAAGCAGCTCAGCTTCTGCAAGCACACTGTCTGCACTCGTCTGAGCGCGACAGCCATATTTCCCAGCATGCTTCAGGAGGATGCTCCTGATCATCAGGTCTGCTGTGGAGGACTGCTAAATGGAGGGAAAAGAGAGGAAGCACAAAGAAAAACAGAGAAGTGAGGGCAAGAGAGAAATAGAGCTCCGTGCGGTGCTTGACACCTGAGCAATCACTGCTAGCTGCTACAGCCTCTATTGGCTTGTGTGGATTTAGAGATTCCTGTTCAGTTAAAGAGCACGCGCACCATTACTTTCCTCAATCTGCTCTTCTCTGGAAATGCGAAACGCCTCAGGCGAGACTGCAAATAATTCATGGTCTAGAGGCAGCTCTTTAGTACAGGGGCTGATTAAAATTACAGCACATGAATCAGACAACTGGGTGCTGCACCACTGTCTGCCATGCACTGTCTCAACAGATATGTGCTTCCTGTGAAGAATATTCTGCTTTAAATAAATAAATAAAGTAAGAAAGAAAGAAAGAAAGAAAGAAAGAAAGAAGGTACAC
Organism: Sinocyclocheilus anophthalmus; assembly: GCA_018155175.1. Taxonomy (NCBI): domain Eukaryota; kingdom Metazoa; phylum Chordata; class Actinopteri; order Cypriniformes; family Cyprinidae; genus Sinocyclocheilus; species Sinocyclocheilus anophthalmus. The sequence continues at coordinate 224,448 of JADLZN010005089.1, forward strand.
TTACTTGAGGTGTGCATAAACATGCATAAAACCTCCTTCATATTCATGACATGTGTCATGAATATGAAGGAGGTTTTATTCATGTTTATGACACTGTCATTAAGTGTCATTCGCTCAGTTATGTCATTTTTATGCAAATATGACATTATTTGACCTAACCCTTACCTAACCCTACCCCTAACCTTGCCCCTAACTATAGCCCATAACAAAGACATCTCAAAAAATGTTATCTTTGCATTAAAAATTACATAACTTGAGTGAATGACACTTAATGTCAGTTGTCATAAACATAAAAACTCTTCATATTCATGACAGGTGTCATGTCATGATTATGAAGGTGTCATGCAGTCTTATGCACCCCTTCAAGTAAAGTGTTAACCGAAAGAAAATTATATTTGGAAAACCGAAGGAAAAATACTATTTTATTAATTAATTTATTTTATTGTGATAATTAAACACATTTCCCCCTCATATATTTAGCACTGTTTTGGGGGGGGTGGGGGGGGGGGGGGGTGGGGTGGGGGGGGGGGGGGGGGGTTTACATTTGAAAAACTAAAACTAGAGTAGTTAAGCGTTATATATATGAATGAATGAATGAATGATGAATGAATATGGGGTAATTGCAAAATGAAAAGCTTCTTCTTTTTCTATTACAAAACAAAAGTTCATCAGTACTTCTCAGTATAACAGTTTATAAAATGTCTAAAAGTTCGTTCAAAAAAAAAAGAAAAAATGAGTGTGCCACTAAGTTCTTTATGCAATAATCGGACAAATCCACCAACTCTCTCTTTTTAACTTTTCCATGGAAATAAAAAAAAAAACACTATTAATATTTTAGTAAATTATGCCTACTCTGAGAGTGTTTGCTGAGCAGACATTTTCTGGGGTTCATGAGAACATCCTATGGTACAAGTGACTCATAAAGTATTCATTAGCACTGAAAAACTAACAACTACATGAGAACAACATGTAGAAATAAATAATTCATTTTACATGGCTAATGGAAACAGAAACGCTGATGCACCTCGAGGGTGGAATGAACACTAGTCAAGTCCCTAATTTATGAGCATCTGACTAACTTTTCACTTACCAACTTATGAATATAAAATATGAAATACTATCTGTATTTTTTTTAGAAACATTTTGTCACTTCTTAAAGCAGTATGGGTTGTGTGTAATTGCATGTTGATGTGGATGAAAGCATTGGCTAATTTATGTCAAAAAGGAACAATAAACAGAAGCTTTAATCAGCTCATTTTACATGAATTACTCTCAAAACAACCCAAAACCCAGTTAGCTGCTGTGCCAATTAGCAATTAAACCCATTGTGGGCTAATCGAATATAACATCTCCTAAACCCTGGCTAACACTGCACGTGAATGTGTAACAGTGACAGTTAGTTGGCAGTTAGATTGGTGCTCATTGCTGCTGTGAACGAACCAAATGATGTTGTCAGCCGGAGGGAAGACTTCAATATGAGTATAATCTGATAGTAAGAGGACACAAGACGGTTTGAACTTAATTGTGTCAGTCGTAGCTGGTGCTGAGGAGTGATCCATCCCTATTAGGAGTTACATGAATGCATGCATGAGATGAGGCGACTTCATGTCGGAGTAGTGAACAAGTAGTTTATGTTATTGTCAAAGCCAGCCAATCAAATTGGAGCTTGCCAGTTTAAGAAATATATTTTGTGTGTGTACGAAATGCAAACAGCCTGGGACTAACATAGTGCTGAAGGCTCTCAAGGAATGGGCCATCATGATTGACTAGTTGTCCAGTACTCGACTAGTCTATTAGTGAGTTAGACAACCCACTGATCGTTGATTGAAAATGTGTAGTTTGCTCATGCAGGAAGACTTATAAAGTGACAAATTTTTTAGCACTATTTTCCATACGAGAAATAATATATAATATACCGGTCAAATGTTTGGAATAATTAAAAACATTTAATTTCAAATGCAATATATTTCACAATATTACTGTTCAAATGCAGCCTTGTGAAATCACGTCAGTGCATGGTTTTGTGGCGGCCGAATGCCTGCTGATGCGTTCTAATCAGGGAGTGTTGTCAATCCTGCAGGAAGGGTGGAGGGTGTGTGGAGCTGCTGCTCCTCTGAGACTCTGATAAACATGATGGTGTGATTCACAGCAGGCCTTTCATCATGATGACATACGGTCCTGGCTGACCTTTCACTGGATTGATTCTCACTCCAGTTAAAGCAGGATTTGGTGCAATGTGGCATCCCTAAAATAAGTAACTGTGACTCCATCTGTTCAGGAGCAACAGACTGAAGATAACTGTTTTCAAAAAACCATGAAAGCAGTAAAATACTTAAAAAGTACTTTTGGGGAAAAAGAAAGAAAAAATGCTATCATTAAAATATCATTAAAATCTTTAACTTTGTTTTGTTTGTGTGTCGCGTTTTGTCGTACAAAACATAGTGTAGAGACTAACACTTTTTTGGGGGGGGGGGGGGGTATATGGTTGTGCCGATAGACGATAGTATTGTGTATCGACGATAGTCAGAGATATCGCCTGTGGCTGATGCCTTTGACGATAGCAAGACATTATTATTATTATTATTATTATCAGGCTACTAATACTCTCTAATTAATATTAGGACTTATTTGTTGCAGTGTATTTCTTTTTCCGCGTTTTACAGTATTGCGCTTTATAACCAATCACACACAATTATGCTGAGCTTATGAATGCATTGGTCAATCAGCGGCGCTCAGATGACTCACCGCTGAACCCGCCGATTTCCGTGTTCAGCGTGCCTGACTGATTTTTGAATTGCAAATTCTCTCATCATAACAACAAAGCGCAGATGTACGTACAATGTAAGAAAGATATTCATTTCACAGTGTAATTCCTCTGTTTTAAGTGCCCCTATTATGCCATTTTTAAGGTTGCTAATATTGTTTTATGAGTCTCCTAAAACAAGTTTACATGCATGCAAAAAAAAAGATTTAATTTTACCTAATTTCTAAACGATTCGTAAACGACTCGTGCGAAGCAGTTCAAAGAATCAGTCTCTCTAAACCCCTCCTTTCCGTGAGCCCTCACTGCTGTGATTGGTCAGATGGGCAGTCCTTTGTGATTGGTCCAGAGCTGTAGAGATTGGCTCTGGATTGGTCTACAGCGTACAGCTCGTGTCGGAAACGAAACGCCCATTGCAATGATGGAATGACAGCCCTGGAGACTTGTCATTACATAGAAAAGATGGTATCGATTGTACCTTACCAATTCGAGCCGGAGTCTGATGATGAAACGGTTGAACTGGCTGATCGACAAGAGACTGATTCGCAAGCACGACTGGAGCAGGACGTTTCTCAGGAAGTGTCAAGTGTTAACAAGTTTGTGGTAATTATAAGATGTGATAAAACAAATGTACTCTCACAGTGTAGGATACAGCGTCTTCTCGACATGATGTTAACCACACAGAAATTGTACTGTTTGTGGGCGGGCAAGTTGGCAACATAGAACGTGGGCAGACATTATGCAAATGTGTTACTTTGTGACGTAAATGTGTTACTTCGTAAGTTAACAGAATAACATTCAAATTCCTGATGACTCGTTTAGGCGATTGCGAGCTGACTCTTTTTTGTTGATAGACAATAACTTTATCACGCACTGTCGGCTTCACAACTTTGCAGATAGTTTATGTTCACATACAGCTACATGACACACTGCATGAAAGGTAATATTCGAGAAGGCAAAATAGGGGCACTTCAATGGGAGTGTTTTTAAAGTGCATTTACTCGCGCTAGACTGAGCTTGTGATGATGTTCTTTGGTAATGTAATGTTCTTTGCTCGTTTTCTGTAGCTGCTTTTTGAATAACTGAGGAAATGTAAGCATTATAATTAGTCATTTACGATGTTTCTAAGTCGTGGCCTATGGGTTAGAGAGTCGGACTCGTGTCACAATGACCAAATCAAGTTGATGCAAATAGTTTATAAAATGTTTATACTGAGTGATACTGATAGGAAACTTATGCAAATTATGTAAAAATAGTTTAATGTTTCAGTTGAAAAAAAAAAAACACTCTAAAATTACCTACTGTACATCCAATGTCATCCAAATGAAGCATGTGCCAATAACTGATGAAATGCTAATACTGACAGTTACTATATAAAAAAAAGTTTTAGCAAAATTACAAAAAATGCACCTATACTGCTCTATACCCATAAATACAATTCACTGCAGTTTATAGGTAAAATGATCACTAGTGGCCACAAATTATGATCGTGGGGCAGATTAACAAAGGTTTATTTTTGCATGGTTCCTCAAACAATACTATGTTCTCACTTTTAGTATAGTGCATTTATGAACCAGTAACATTTTGAGGGTTTTTCTGATGTAGTAAACTTGCTTGGTAGCTCATCTGGTATAGCATTGCACTTGTCCAGTGAAAGTCCAGTGAAACAAACATTATGATAAAAGAAGCAAATATCAGTGAAATATAAGTGATTTATTGAAAAAAAGGAGAAAACATACTGTTTGAATGTAAAAAAAAAGAAGCTATTTTTAATATCTGCCAAGTCAGGTCGATGCCAATAATTTACAAAAGCCTAATACTGACTGATATCGATATACCACTGATACATAATTTATCACTGATATATTGCATATTCTTTAAAAATTGCATAGTGCAAGTGACATTACTATCCATAAAACACCAAATAATACCAACCAGATGACCACCAAACAGACGCACAGTTCATTACCTACAGTATATGTCACCTACAGCATCAGCACAAGTACACAGAAGCACATCTGTGGTGAAGCCGCTTACTGTTTGAATGTACTCAAAGTGACCGCCCTCCTGCTGGGTGTTGAGCGGTTGGTTGTTGAGCAGCCAGAGGAAGGACACGTCCAGTGAGGGGTCATGAGTGACTTTACAGCTGAGCACCACACTCTCTCCCACTGTCACCTCCACCCGGATGGGGCTCAACTCCACCCGCATGGGCTCTGAAACATGAATATCATTCCGTCATCAGCACACAAGGACCATATGACATCTGCAGCTATGTCAGAAACTCTGGATACAGTTACTATTTGGAAAAAAATGCATTATTAAACTACAGTAAAATTCATAATTGTCAATTTGTAATTTTGAGGGGAAAAAAGGGAAAATGGTTTCTAACATCAAGTTTATCCTCTAGTATATCAGACCTTGACAAACTATGCAAAAATATGCAACAGCTTACATAAATTGCTGCATTAAATTGTATCATATTATTTATTAATACAATATGATTTTATTGTTTTATTTGCAGCTTGTGTTTTATGAATGGCATCTGATGTCCTTATGCAGTGTAATTTCCAATGAACATTTTTATTATTTTTTTAGCTAACATTAGCAAAGATTTATAAATACTATAGCAAATGCATTTCTCATTATTAGTAAATGTTAGTTAATGCATTAACTAACAATAACTAATGTGACCTTATTGGAGGGAATAAAAAAGAAAAGAAAAAGTTTCTCTGCCTCTGAAGTTTTAATTTCTACTGATGCAACTAAGGGCAATATTCATCAATAATTGAATAATTCAATAATTGAATCACCTAACATCCAAAATCCAATCCAATTCTACATTTTCACTCGGAAATATTTGACATTACATGAGATTGTTGCATTTAGCTGTGCAGTACATGCTATTTTTTAAATGATATATAAAACACGCATTATACCTCACTAGTATGTTACATTCCTGTCACATTACCTCATTATGGTATTTTAATGTTAACTGACAAACAATTATCATAAAAAACAGTTATGGTTAATTTGCATTTCTAATTCATATTTGTAAAAAAAATGTCTAAAAATGTAGTTTTCAGACCTAATAATGGGTCTAGAGAGATAATAAAAGTTAAATTTTGCTCGCACAAATCTGGCTGTGTAAACAAACAAAAGCTGCTTAGTTTGAAAGTGACTTTTGATTATAGACACTACTGACCATGGACCTTTTTATCCTTCAAAATTTTGCAGAGATTTCACTAATGTGACCATACATTATAACTTTGACAGTTTTCTGGCATTAAAATGCATTTTCGTCAATAGAATGACAAAATAAGGACATTAAATATAGATGAAAATAGGATATAAAACATTTTGAGCTTGTCCGCTTTCGACTGCTTTCAGAGTAGAAAACTAATTTGACTGGATAACATTTGTAGTGTAAAGGCTCAAATGGTTGAATGTGTTCAAATAGCCTCAAAAGGCCACCTACTCTCTGCCCACTGACCTAATATGTGAGCATTACGGGACGTGTTTTTTTGAGAAAGCGCACAAAAACAATCAATTCCAACATTGATATATTGTGCCAAAATGCATCTTAATACAAGATGCAAACAGTGCCTCAGACTCACGTACAGTACAATGTGTTATGAAATAGTAATTTTGCACGTGACATGTATTTTGTATCTCAAGGGTTCCTTTCAACAAATACTCACATACGCTAACAGTGATAAAGTTAAGACAATCTGTCCCATGCCTCCTAGTTATTATCTGTTTTCTTGGTAAAGAACAACCTCCTCAACAATAGCTGTCCTAGGAGACAGTAGATGCTCTTGTGAGCAGATTCTTGAGCGGGCAAAACAAACATCTTCACGCCTGATAAGCCGCAATGAACTCTTCTCCCATCTGGCTCAGTCAGGCGGCACTCTGTTTGCTCTAGTGTGGTTAACCACGGGATGGGACCGACGGGATGGGGGCTGGAGGTTGATGAGGGTCTCTTACCTTTCACCAGAAGCACGGTCGTCAACTCCGCTGAACCGAACTGGTTTTCCGCACGGCACACGTAGCTTCCCTCATCTGAGCGGCTGGAGTTAATGATGCGGAGGGTGTTATTCCGAAGCAACATGATCCTGTTAAAAATGGAGGATGTAATTCATTTGCCACAGTAAACATTTCTCAACTTCTTCAGAAGGTTAAGTAAACAAATTAGCCCAAAATAAAAATAACGAATGCAAAAACTAATCAGCATGTGCCTGTAATAAGAAAATATAACATTTATGTCTAAATAACTAATGAAATATACCGAAGGTGCCACATTATTACCACATTTTAACACCTTGGTAGTAAATACGGTAACCTTTCAATACCATGTTGTACAATATATTCATAGAAAAAAAAATTAAGAAAAATATTATTTGATTAAAAAGTTTAAAAGTGTGCACCAGTCAAGAAGTAAAAAAATCCTTTTTGGGTCGCACTTTATATTAGGTGGCCTTTACTATTTCAATTAATCATTTGATACAATTAACTTATTGTCTACATATATGTTTTTACATTGTACTTGTATTTAAAAAATACCTGCATTTATAATCACACTGTTTTCACTTGACTTACACCTTTACCCACCCTTAAACCTACCCATATCACCAAACCTGTCGCTAACCTTTCCCATATCCCACCTCAATAGCAGCAAAAGTGTTTTGCAATACAATATGAACACAATAAGTACATTGTAGTTATTTTTTGATGTAAGTACATAGTAGTTAAAGCCACGTAATATAAAGTGGGACCCCTTTTTGTCTTGCAGTGTTCTGAAGTTCTGAGTAATTGTAAATATGTCATAAGCACAAACACAACATGAAAATAGTTTTGTATATTTTTTAAACGAATATTTAAAAGATTCAGGTTTTTGAAAAGCATACAAAATGTCAGTACTACTGTAGACCTCGGAATGAACAGAATCATCGTCCTGCTTGCACTGTCTGAACAAGTCTTGTCCTTCATTGTTATTTTAACATCTAGATTTAAAGATAACATTGTCAATAGAGTCATTTAAAATGTTAATTGACTGATAGTATCTTTTGGTGAGGATTAGTACATTGATGGCTATCAAAAGACACTAGCCAATTAACTGTTCAAAGCAATGAAAGGGCTGTTAATTATAAAAGTCAGAAGATGTAAGAGTATGGGTAATATCCATTTATATAATTTAGCTTATGCTTAAGTTAAAAGCAGGTCTTAAAGTGAAATAGCTGGTGTTGGTAAGGACATAATGCTCTGATGATTAATATGCTCACCCAAGTATACGGCACGTCAAATGGCCTTAATCGGAATACTGTTAATTTGAGTGGAAGTCAAGATGAGATATACTCCTAATGACATTTTATTCTTTCTGAAACCAAGAGAGAGCAGGAAGGCAAATTGAATTTAACAGAGATAACTAGAGTCTCGCTTTTATCTTATCGTTCGCCTTCATTCACTGTTCAGAGAGCAGTTTCAGAGAGCACCTCTGTGCTGCCCTCATATAATGAATTAACTTCAGACAAAGACAGAAGTAATTTCTTGTCTGAGGTCCAGGAAAACAATGGAGAGATAAAAAAAAAAGACTGTGTGTCGCTCTAAAGAGACCTCCTAAGAACTCGAGCATATGAGCAACAAGCTCTCGGTTTTATTATAGCTCTTAAAAAGCCATCGCTTGAAGTGTCACAAAGTGAATGCACTAAAATGTTGTTATCTCAAACTCAGACCTCTTTAAGTAGATGAAAAATTCTCTGCATTCACACTGCATATGTAGACTCACATCTTATTTTTGGTCCAGTTTAGTCAAGATTGGGTCTCAGATCACTTTCAATTCTCAATTGGGGCATTCAAATAGGATAGTTGCTTACCAACTTAAAATAACTTTGTAAACCATTTCAGATCTAATTATACAATTTGTACTTCCTTTTTCTTTCATTCAATGCTGGAAACATTCAAACATCTTAAGGCCGGGACACACCAAGCCGACGGTCGGCCGTTGGCCAACGTCAGGCCAACGGCGAGTGATGGTCGGTCTAGTTTGTTTGGTGTGTTCTACTCGTCGGGCTCACGTCGGCGGCAGTTTGCCCGATTCAACATGTTGAATCGGCGTCAGGCCGTCGGGACCATCGGCGCGAGTGAGAGCTCTGATTGGATGTTCAGTTTAGCGAACGAGAATTGAAAACAAGCACGTAAACGAAGGCGGTACAGACAGAAGGCTGTTTAAATGTTACGTGATCTTTCCAAATCATTCTAATACGCGAATGTTTTCATAACAACATGAGCCGCTTAAAATTATTAAAGTTATCAACGTTACTGATATTCAAAATGGTAAGCAATCGCTGCTTTGTTTACGTTTCGTATATATGCGTTTATCTCGTATATCTTAGTTTTCGGTTTCTCCTTTTGAATGACGAATATATACTATTGATAGCTGCTGATATAGACAGTTAATTCCTCTCACGCATGCGCAGAACGCATGTTTTAGTTTGTCGCCGGCTGTAGTCTGTGCGGTGTGTTCGAGTGCAGCTTTTTGGGTCGACGCTGCCGATGTGAGGCGACAACACGTCGGCTTTTGTCGCTGCTAGTTCTTTGAAGTCAGCTTGGTGTGTCCCGGCCTTTAAGCCATGCATTTCGCAAACTGCTCCTAGACAGCTGGAAAAAACACACACACACACACACACACACACACACACACACACACACACACACACACACACACACACATATTTATATACATAAACAGACACCAAAAACAACCACAATGACTAAATTTTAACAAATATTGAAATGATGGAAAATATAATAATAAAAACTAATTCAAAGTATTAATAAAAAGGAAAAATAGCATACCAATTCAGACGTGGCTGTATATTCCAGTATTGTGTCCCCTGCTTTGATTAGCAGAGGTGTGACAATGAATATTTACATAGCAATCATTTTATTAAAATTAAATTTCTGCCTAAAACTAACCGTCTTGACGGAAGGGAGCCGTCAGTCTAATTTATTCCCCATGAATTTGTCTCGTAATGTTTGTCTTTCATATTTACAGTATTAAGTACCCTGATCCAGCAGACGCTGATGAGAATTGGCAGGCAGAAACTCACAGAGGCGTGACAAAGTGTAACCTGTACATGGAAAATTCATAAGGATAAATCAACTAAGAGACGTTCCTTCAAGTAGGAGAAAGCAAGAACCCACATTCGACAAGGACGCGGAGCCAGAAAGGACAAGCGGCATAGACCGGTGGGTATAAGCAGTATGCAAATGAGCCTTCGTGACGAAGGTAGTAAAAATGATACATCCCCTTAGAGCCACCTAAAATATATTTTAGGCCACTTGATGCAAAGAACTTGCACTACTCCGGAGAAACATCTTCGAAAAACGCAGCGAGTGCGAAACATTCACACGCTGTACAGGAGTGGCTGAATAAACACAACAGAACATAATCACAGGCTTGTTTACAATGAACCGATTTTCCATTTCCCTGACTAGGGCTTCTTTGGCGATGTTAGTGAAGGATTGACCGCGGGGTTTTGAGAGTGGCTGCCTATACTTTCGAACTAAAGGGATTAATACTTTTCATTTGGAATACAAAACCCTTGAACATTAGCGGAAATCCATGTTAATTACGAACCTTCATTAACTCCACACAGCTGTCAATGTCAGATAAACGCAGGGCAGCTTCGATCCCACCCCTGTGCTCCTCTCACGATTGAGCTTCTCTTCATTTTAGAGACGTCTTCCTTGGATACAGCTAATGTCAGAAAATCCTTTCACTAAAGTCACCCGTGTCCAGTCAAATACGTCTGTAAAATTCATTTCAACGATCATCTGACTGAAAATCCATTTTAACTGCTCAGTTGAAGTGGGAAAAGAGCGGCTCCTTTATCATTCGACAATGTAGTGTGCCGTTAGAGTAATCGAAACAAGTGATGCGATTCTCTCTTGGATCTTCTACGTTAAACTGTAGCTCAGGCACCATTTCATTACATATCTTTTCATAGCATTGGTAGCGCTGATCTGATTATTTTAAATCTGATTACTTTGGAGCTTCCTACTGTTTATTCTTAAGTTTTGGGATTTAAACAGACGCCGCACTTCAGCGAATAACTCATCCGGCACTGTTTGTGCCAAAGACATGAATGATGCTTCAAACTGTGTGGCTTTTTGAGCAGAGGTGTGTTATTACTTTTATAAGCGGCCTGACTTATTTCAATCTGGTGGATGATAAAACTGGAGGGAAAAAATCTTCTACACTAACACTGAAGGAGGAACACAAGCCATATCTAAGCACTAGAACATAAGAACATTTTACATTTTGGGGTGGACTTTTTTGACTTTGGCCAGAAAGCAACCACCTGGCCTGTGTAATGTAGCTGACATTAAAAATATGAGGAAGATGATGTAGAGAGCCCAGGTGCAGTTTTATTTAATAGTGATAATCCACAAAACATAAACATGAACATGTTAATTAAACCCAATACATGAAACAAAACATAAACATTAACAATGAGCTTGGCTTGACCAATCATATTTGACCAATATTGCTTCTAATCCATTTCATCTGCGATATTTTAGCAAACACTGTGTGAGCGTCACTACAGGAAGCAGAAAATATCTGACTTGGCACACCATTCTGGTAACACTTAAAAGAATGATGGCTCTTTAAAGGTTCTTCACACATATTTAGAAACATTTTAATGCCTTTGTTTTAGAGTTTAGGCTGCTTTATTCCAAAGTTTTTTTTTTTATTTTTTATCTGTTAACTGTCAAAAAATCTTTCAACTATCTGGAGCTCAGCCATCCAACTACATGGACTGCCATACTGTGTGTTTTTAATTTTTAATTTTTTTAACACAGCATCTAAATGCGACCAGCTCTGTTCAGCTGAGGATACTTCTTCTCCGCTAAGCAACTGTGTGACAGAGATATTGAATTATTGATTATCCATATAAACATGCCCAGTCACGAAAACATTAAAGCTATCCCGTAACTTATCACTTTTTCATTTTATCATTGTGAATGGCTCACATACTGTTTATTCACAAAAGCAACGTTTGGCCTTCATAAACAACAGCCTTTACTTAAACAAATGGAAAAGATACACTGTGACCCAGACAGATGCTGTCTGACCCCACAACCTCATCATCTGAGGAGAAAAACTGTGCCTCGTTTACACCATTACAAGTTATTTAACTTGAACTTGGCCTTCACTACATCCATTTTGAGTTTATTGTATTTTCTTTTTTTCTTTGTTATAAGACAAGCATAATATAATATAATATAATAGACTATAATATAATAAAAAATGTTCAGCATTAATATTCTATGTAACATATTTCACAGCATGCCTCTTATTAACTTAAAAACAGTTATCACACACAGAACCACCCACCACCACCATAAATGGTCTAGGTCAGCTATCCTTGTGGACTCTCCATAGGTGTAATTGTTTTTATACTGTACAAACCGTATTTCTATTGCCCTACACCAACCCTACCCTAAACCTACCCCTCACAGGAAACTTAATTCTGTATGATTTATAAGCTTTGTACCCGTGGGGACCACAATTTAAGTCCCCACCGTGACACAAGTCCCCATGAGTCTGTGTGTAGTCAGTTTTAAGTCCCCACCAGGATATATCACCATACACACACAACCCACACACACAACACACACACACCCACACACACAAACAAAACAAAAACAAAAACCCCAAAAAAAAGGTTCTGCTATTGTTACGAGCCAAGATCCTAATCAGAATACTTTTAAACACTGTTTTTATATGGTTTAATTTTGTTATAATTTTTTTCATTAGCTGTCATGTAAGGAAAATAATTTTCCTTATATCTTAAATACGTATCATTATTATTTTACAAATATATTTTAATATAAAGCATTTTTATAAATATTGTGAATGATTAATTCATAAATGTCCAATAGGGTTTTTTATTATTATTATTATTATTACTATTCTTATTATTATTTTCATGCATGTTTCTTCACTCGGATTGCCCACATGACATTGATTTAGTCAAAAGTTTTTCCATTATTTTATTAAATAAAATAAAATAACAAAAACATAACAAAACCACCATATTACATATCTTTTTTCTAAAACATAATTATTCCAAGCAAATTAATGTTATTTTTTTTAAAGAGGATCATTCTTTTAATTAAGCATTTCCTTCATTTTTTTTTGACTATCAAGATACATTTTTATCTAACAAGAGGTCTATCAACTAAAGGTATTTGTTCATTTCATTTTTAAATATGTATTTCTGAATAAATCAATTGATATACATAAAAACACTACCATGTCATTGACCCAATAATCAGATATACTTTACACAGCCTCTCTGTAAAACATCCTTCATGCTAGTTATAAAAGATATTGCAGCACTAAAATAACAAAAAGTGGAAAAAGAAAGTACTATATCTGTCCTTGCCATGTCACAAAAAAGAAAATACAATAAATTGCACGACTCAGATAAATTTGCCACACGATATATCAAATCACGCGAGCTCAAAGTCCATTTATCACCTTGTTACCTGAAGAACGGAGCATTCTTGGGCTGTTCACTTCTCCCATCTATCAGTAGTCACTGTGTACAAACAAACATCTATCACACGGCAGACAACATAATTTCAAATGTGATCTGCACCACTTTATGAACGATTCCACATACACACCGTCTGACAAACATGCGGCTGACCTCAAGAACACTTTGTTCTGACTCAACTGTATCTTTTACTGTGGCGTGTGGCTGCTGCAAGGGCAAATAGCATCTGAATGCTGGTTACACTATTACTTGTGAATTATTGATTTGAGAGAATGGAACTACAGCTTGATAAGCAGCAGGAACTGAGGAAGGGTGTCAAGGTGAGAGCCGGCTTTGTGCTGCATGTGGACATTTTTAGCGTCACTCTGTGGTCGGAGCTGAGGCCTGTACGCACGTGCGGTTGTGTCTTATGACTGGTCTGGGGCTGTTGGGCTGGCGAAGCCATTTTGCAGGACAATTTGAAACGAGCACAAATCCCAGTGGCTATTTCTCAGAATAAATTGCCTGCTTTGCAACAGCACCACTGTCAGCAGAAAAGCCTGTAAATAATTTTGCAGCGTCCACTTGCAACCGAGCACAGCCTGTGATAAATATGTGGTGAATTGGGGACTAGGGGTCTTCAGAACCTGTTAGTTAAGGTGTGTTCAAATGTATTTGTATGTGTGTAGGGCATCATTTTTATTATGAAGTGAGGGTGTATATTAATGTTTCACTGTTGTCAAATGCCTTGCAACTTGTAGAGGGACAAAGTTAGGTCTTGGTGACCTTGTTTTTACCCCAGAATGAATAATTTGCTTAATACAAGGCAATGCAATTGCTTGACCCTGTAAAGCCTGACATATGAAATAATTGTCTGAAAATATTTTTACTTTATATTTATTATCAAATTATTTTAATAATTTATTTTAATAATTAATTTAATTTAATTTCAGTTTGTTTAACCTTTAGACAAAATCAAAACAACAAAAATCTGAAAAAAGGTTTTCATATGCGTTTGTTAGGTATCATATGTGACGCATCCAGCTATTATGCCTCAAATAGTATGATATAAGAGAATATGGAGAACGTCAACACGCACTCAGAGCCCAAACGAGCAAAAATAGCACTGTTGGCAGTCTGAGATTTTTATGGCCAAAAAGTAAGATGAAATTCTGATAGCTTCTAATGCAAAACAGTGAGAGCTTTTTACAGTTTTTTTCCAATTGCTAACATCATTTTGTCCAATCTGTAGTCACATTTTCAAAACTCTAAACACAATTAGCACAACATCTGTCTGTTGTGACCATACCATTAACACAATTCATGTTGTTTTCACACAATATTAAGTCAATGAACCCGTTTCTAAAACGCTCAAGTTTTCAATTCACACGAGCTTACTCCATACCACAATCATGGATGTTTCTTTTCTTTTTTACGAATGCTTAAACACAGCAGGACAAAAATGAAACCTAATGTTCCAAACTTTAAATATAGTGTAACGCCTCTGCTTCTGCAACAACAGCAGCTTAAAAGAGCTGATAAGAATTATTTTAATTACTAATCATTGAGAAATAGCCGATTCCAATCTTAATGAATAATTCCAAATCTTTCCATTACATGGCCATGCACAATACAAAGGCACTCTCTGGATTGGTTTTGTTCAAAACAATACAGATCAACACAGAGAAGCAGAAAAAGAAAGAAAATGTCTAGAGGAGGGAGAATTGCACGAGGGAGAGGAATAGTTGGACGAGGAAAAGGACTGGTTGGACCAGGGAGAGGAGTAGTTGGACCAGAACTGTCTGGTTTGGTTGAGCTACCAAATCAGACATCAAGAGACTACAGCGGACAGTCAGGACTGCTGAGAGGATTATTGGTGCTGCCCTGCCCAACAACCTCCAAGATCTTTACACCTCCAGAGTGAGGACAAGGGCTAAGAAAACAGCCTTTGGACCCCACACACCCAGCCCACTCTCTCTTCCAACTGTTGTCACCAGATGAGCCAGACACAACAACCCCCCGCAGGCTATCTTCAGCCTGAACAATTAAAACATTCATAACAATTCATTGTCTATTATAGCTGACACATTTATGCATAGCAAACTGACAATTGTTCATTAGTGCACTGCACACTTGTAAATAACATCTGCACATTCATTTAAACAATTACATGTTTTTTTCTCTATATTTCTACTTCTGTATTGCATTATTTAATTTTCTGTTTTTCTTATATAAGTGTTATATTACAGTAGTGTTCCTATGTATAATTCCTGTGTATGTCTGCACTATCATGTATGTTTGCACTATGTCCATACTTTCTTCTGCATTTTGAAATGTAGAGTTTGCATTTATTTAAAAGGGTTTTGGCCAAAACTGAGTATTTTGGCTAATTGGGTGATGTAGGTGTGTTGCAAGAGTTTAGAAAAAGTGTCTTTAATTATTGGTAAACACTTGTTATCATTGAAAAAAAAAAAAAAACTGTCACAGTATAGCACTTAGCATAAATTATAATGAATTGTGACCCTGGACCACAAAACCAGTCTTATGTCGCTGTGGTATATTTTTAGCAATAGCCAAAAATACATTGTACGAGTCAAAATGATAGATTTTTTTGTTTTATGCCATAAATCATTAGGATATTTAGTAAAGATCTTGTTCCATAAAGATATTTTGTAAATTTATTACTGTAGATATATCATAACTTAATTTTTGATTAGTTATATGCATTGCTAAGAACTTCATTTGTACAACTTTAAAGATGATTTTCTCAATGTTTTTTTTTTTTTTGCATCCTCAGATTCCAGATTTTCAAAGTTGTATCTCGGCCAAATATTATCCAATCATAACAAACCATACATCAATGAAAAGCTTTATTTATTATGTTATAATCTCAATTTAAAAAAATGTACCCTTATGACTGAAATTTTAATTCTTAGTTTTATGATCAGAGCTCTGTAGTTTTTATTGTGGCGGGCAAAACATAATGCAACGCAATACAATGATGATTCAAAGATAAATATATAAACATTTACATTTTTCTATAACACGATATATGGATACTCAAGTAAACCTAAGCTGCTTCAGTTCGGCAAGTGTCCACCTTGAAATATCATTCTCATGTTTACTTTATAAAAATCAGTAAGATTTTACAGCAAAAAAAAAAAACAACAAACAAAAACAGGTGTTTCCTGACCTGTCGGGGGACATTTTTTTTGTTATACTAAATGGTCTTTTACTTGCTGAAAAAATAAACTAATAATAAATAAAATAAATATAAACTTCACTATCATTCACTAAGGCTTGTAGAGAGTGTGTACCCAGTATTTTTTTTTTTCAGCAATTTTTATCATTTAGAGGCCTTAGAAATTTGCATCTCAAATATGATACAGTAGGCTCTATAGAGTTAAGATCATTTGTGGATTTGCATCTTATTATGAAAATAGGTGATCATGTAAAGGTTACAAATTAGTGCAAAATTATGCAATGCAAATGTCAGAATTAACTTTGGACATGCATATCCTTTAGAAAAGAGAACTGTAATAGGAATATGTTAAAGTACTAAAAATCTTTTCAGAGACACATGCTTCATAAGTGTTTCAGGTTTCATCACAGTCTTGGCAGGAGTAAATTAGCTCACGTTTGGTGCATGTGGCACACGGCATTCAAAAGCAAGCAAGGTGTGAATTCTAAGGATGACGACACTTAAAAATGTGTAAAGAGAGAGAGTCTATCAGTACTGTTATACTGTCGCAGGTCTGTTCTGAGAGTGTCATGGACAGCAGAGAAAATAGAACACAAATACAAAATTATAAAAATGTAACCAACCACATTATGCATAGTGTAATTCGGTGGGATAGTTCACACAAAAATAATATTCTGTCATAATTTACATATTTGTTTCAGCCATTTTTGCCCATACAATGAAGGTCAGTTGGGTCCAAAACAACTTTTGACTTTTTATTGTACAGCGGGGAAAGAAAGGGGGACAGGGACATTTCTCAAAATATCTTCTTTTGTGTTCCACAACAAGTAAGTCTTATAGCTTTGGAACAAGGTTAGGGTGAGCAAATGATGACATGCTGTTATTTTTTGGGTGAATTTATAGATAGAAGAGAGGAAAATATATAGGTTTATCAACCTTTAAAAGGGAGGACACTTTTATCTCTTTCTGACACTGAAGGCTATGAGTTCAATCAAACTGTGATTTGGTTCTACCAAAAGTACCAAAGTTGTATTGTATTGACATTTCATATAAACAAAACCAAAAATAGCAGCAAAACAAGACAAGTTGTCCAAGTCGTTCAAACTGTCCAAGTTTCCTATTTAGCTTATTTTATAAAGCATCACAACCCAACCAATGACACCATGGAAATAATATTAAAAATATGAATTCTTTCAGATGAATAGGTCCTTGCGTCTAGACGTGTCTGTGGTGAAGACTCTCAGTTATTAAACAGCAGTCCTTTCACAGACTTGTAGCCTACAGCGCTCGACGGGGGCCGATAATTTCAGATCTGTCACTCATGATGAGTGACACGTCTTCTCCATCAAGAGCTTGTACATGGGCTAGCGCTCATTTTCCTCATGCTGATTTAAGATTATGCATAAATGAACGTCTACAGCGGATGAGCTATCAGCCAACAGGCTCTACGGTATTATGGCTCATACAATCTATATTTTAATTCTAATGAGGTTACATGTACAAGACCTTAACAGATGAGTAAAGCAGAATGTCATACATTAACTGACTCGAATGGGTTACATTTAACCCTGCATTCTGTTCAAATGTGCACGTTTTAAAATGTCATCCTTTCCAAACATTTTAGACTGTAATAAGGACAAAAGACTGAAATCTCAATAAGCATTTTTTGGACCGAGTATCAGTGACCGTATCTCTTTTTGCATATGGACGCACGTTTGAATATTTAATTGGTGTTATCTTGAAACGGTTGTGAGAATGACTTGGGATATTTAAATATACTATCATTCAAATATTTGAGATTGGTAATTTTTTTATGTGTTTGCTCACCGAGGTTGCATTTATTTGATCAAAAATACAGAACAACAGTAATATTATGACATATCATTATAATTTAAAATAAATGTTTCCAATTTTAATACATTTTAAAATGGCATTTATTCAGTGATGCAGAAGCTGATTTTTTGGCAGACAATACTCCAGTTTTCATATATATATAAACAGTTTTACTGATTCATATTTTTGTGAAAACCATGGTACATTTTTTCGAAACTTTTTATGAAAAGTTAATCATTATAATTAACATTTATTTGAAATATTTATTTATTTATTTTGTAAAATCTTTTAATTTGACATTTTTGATTAATTTAATGAATCCTCACTGAACGAAAGTGGCATTTTTTTCTACTGAGCACACACACACACACATACACACACACACACACTAATAAATAAGAAATCAACATGACATCAATCACAATGCAACCCTGCACAGCAAACTTGCCTAATAGCTCTGTGAGTGCAAACAAACCTACAAACCTGTCATCACATCGCACCTCAGCAGAGCCGAACCCAGCGTGAGACCGGTAATCATTGGACAAGAACATTGATTAAAGCCCCTGTGCACACAGATTCATGTAAATGTATGCGTGTTTATGGGCATATTTAATTGGAATCAATTAAAAACATGGACCCTTAGGAGTGGACTGCCACTGCTTCATCCTGAATCCTGATAATTATCACACCTTCATGCAAAACATGTACAGTCACAGAGCTAACTGAGCTTCAGCTGGGATTTAGACTCACCTTCGGCTGGGATGGACTCTCTTATCATTTTTCCTCCATGAGATTCTGGGTTTGGGTGACGCACGTGGACGGCACTCCAGAGACACGTCTTTTCCAACGGTTGCAATGAGCCGGACAGGGTTGGTGCTGAACACGGGAGCTGACGCTGTTTATGAAAACAAACGCATAGTTTCACCTTAAAGGATTTGTTCAATCAAAAATGAAAATTGTGCTATCAGCTCTTGTCGTAGGACTGAGCATCAGTGATCATACAAAAAAAAAACGACAATTAAATACAAAGAAATTGAATAAAAGAAAAATTTGAAAATCACGCCACTAGTACACTATTATTTCAAATGGATAGTCCACTCAAAAATGAAAATTCTGTCTAAACAGTTGACTTCTTAGCCATTGATTTCCGACTAGTAAAAAATACTATAAAAGTCAATGGCTACCGTCAACTGTTTAGTTACCAACATTCTTCAAAATATCTTATTTTGTGTTCAACAGATGAAAGAAACTCATACAGGTTTGGAGCAACCTGAGGGTGAGTAAATGATGACAATTTTATTTTTTGGCTGAACAGCTGTCTGGAACACTTGATTTTAATTGGTCAATTGCAGCACCGAGCAGCAAAATATCAGCTATTTTTGTATAATGACAACAACATCAACCAAAAAAGAAAACTGAGGCATCAACTCTTATGTAGTTTAATCTATGCAACAAAACAGATACATTTTAATGTATGTATTGTTAATTGTTTCCATGCAACATGAGTACGGACCATTTTTATGGTGCTTTTTTGTCATTTAGTCCTCATTTACGTTCATTATATATAAAATAGGTGATTTTGTCTTTTGTGTTCCACAGTAGAAGAAATTCATAATGGTTTAAAACTAGATGAATTGACTATTTTAAATCATTTAAGGGACCATAACAAACTTATAATTGTATACACAGTATATAACAATCTAATTTGTTATATGCAATGCATAATTCACACACTTGTTCAACAATGTAATTAAGCTGGCACTGTTCAACTAATGACATGTGCATACTTTTGTAAATATTCACATGTGACACCATTTATCTTGCCTCTTTGTATAATTCGTAGAACTACTGAGCCCACAAGAGCAGTAGGAAATGAATAAATGAGCGATTTTTAAATAAAATAACAGGTCTGTTTTCAGAGACAGGGGATTTGTGGGACTCTAAAGGGAGATAAAGGTTTCTGGAATGATTGTAATGATGGCATTGCTGTCGTTCTGAATGATGGGTTCATAATTAGTAGCTTTGTTTTTATGTGTGACGGTCTACCAGAAGTAAAACATTTCCAGGCTAAATGATAAAAAATAATTCAGCCCTCGACAAGCGCATTTGAAGATAATTACTGTTAAATGTCTAATCTGTCTGCAGGGAGTTTCTCGGCAAGCTGATGCATCCGCTGAGTAGAATACAATTGCTAAGTCACAAAATCAAATGCAGTTTAGTGCTGATGTTAATGCAGTGATTGTTAAGCAGGAATCCGGGGCCCAATAGGGGGCTGAAGCAAACTTACAAGGGGGCCTCAAAAGTTATTAAAATTCTTTAAAATGAGGCAAAGCAAGTGTAAAAATAAGCTAAAAAAATCATCCCAAACTTTTCTTTATAGTTTTCCAGAATCTTCTGCACATTTGACCACTTTCAATGGTGACGATATGGTTTAGAGATTTGTCTTTTCAAACTGAAGAAAACTGAAGGACTATTACAAAGGGCGAAACACTGACTGATGCTGGAGAAGACGTTAAAGGGTTAGTTCACCCAAAACTGTAAACTAGTCCATAAATTACTCACCCTCAAGTCATCCTAGGTGTATATGACTTTCTTTTTTCAGACGAATCCAGTCGGAGTTATATAAAAAATTGTCTTTGATCTTTCAAGCTGTTTCATGGCACTCAGTGGGTGTTGCATGCATCAGTCCAAAAGAAGTTAAATAAAAAGCGCCCATCCATAAAAAAAAGGGTCTCACGCGGCTCCGGGGGTGAACAAAGGCCTTCTGTAGCGAATCGATGCGTTTTTGTAAGAAAAATATTCATATTCAAAACGTAATAATCACTTTAATGCAGCTTGCGCCAACAGTTGTACACGGAAGCAGTTCCGGGCGGATGAGTTATGAGTTCAGCGTTACGCATGCACCGGTGAGTCTCGTGAAAACCAACGTTTGTTAACAGGAGCAAAGGAAGCAAAGTTTCCTTACTTTAGCAAAGGAAAACCAGTCTCTTCTTGGCTTATATCGAAATCCTCCGACATTCTTCTTTACAAATCCTCATTTTGTACTTCTAATAAGTGACCGTTGTTTTGTTGTGATCTCTCCCCTGCACTTACGCATTCGTCACTTCTGAGCGGCGCATGCGCAAAGCTGGCCTCAAACGTCATCCGCCCGGAGCTGCTTCCGTGTAGGACTGTTGGTGCAAGCTAGATTAAATTGATTATTACGTTTTAAATTTGGTTATTTTTCTTACAAAAATGCATCAATTTGCTACAGAAGGCCTTTGTTCAACCCCCGGAGTCGTGTGAGACACTTTTTTTGTGAATGGGCACTTTTTATTTAACTTCTTTTGGACTGATGCATGCAACACCAGCTGAATGCCATGAAACAGCTTGAAAGATCAAAGACAATTTTTTATATAACTCCGACTGGATTCGTCTGAATGAAGAAAGTCATATACACCTAGGATGACTTGAGGGTGACTAATTTATGGGCTAATTTTCATTTTTGGGTGAACTAACCCTTTAAAAGCAAACTTTTGAACAAGGTGACTGATGTTTTTAATTTGTTTAAAGTTCTCACTTTTTTCATTTAGAACTTAGTTTTAAAAGTTATGTGAGATGTTTACTTGCTTCTCAGAAGACAAAATAATGACTAACTTTTTAATTATTCATAAACTACTTTTTTATCATAACATTTTTTTGTCTGCAGTAAACCCAAGTCTTTGGCTGGGGAAATGGTCATTTTCTTCTTAATGAGCTGTTTCTTTCTGAAATACATCACATTACACAAGTGTTACACAATGTCTTATAGAGTGGTGCAGTGATTATGTATTCATGTAGGCCAACGCAGAAGTAAGAATCATCCTGTTTTCCTCCGAAAAAATCAACATGATTTTTCCTTTGGTTTTTGAATTAAAATAAACTCTGTAACCAAAAAAGGTTTATGATTTTTTTGTGTGTGTTTTGTGCATCATGAAAATCTAATGACGTTTAAATGTTCCTGACAACCTCCTTAGTCCCTTTGGCCCTGTTTACACCTGGTATTAAGATTGGTCGACTGGATCACAGTTGGTATTTTGATTTGTCTCTTTTGTCCTTCATCAACCACTTTCCTGAGGGGAAAGGGTCTATGGGCGGGTGTATGTATGGGTTTATTTTGATCTAATATTGTGGAATAAGCTTGCACAATTAACATATGTATGTGAAAGGGTACAACAGAAAATGATATGGCAAGCAACAGCTTTCATTTGTGTTAGAATCAGGACAAGGAAATTGTGCTTTTTCACTTTCGAACTTGATTTCAGATGATTTCAGAAGGCAACATTTAAATCCTGTCAGTCTAGCGTGCTTCATGAATACATTCCGTAATGTTTTAGAATTAGGTCAGTAGGCAGAGAGGAGGCGCTATTTAGTGGCTATTCAAATGCATTTGACCACATGAGCATCTGCACTTACAAGCTTAAAAGGTTAGTTCATCCATTAATTCAATTTCTGTCATTAATTACTCACCCTCATGACCTTCGTTCATCTTTGGAACACAAATTAAGATATTTTTGATGAAATCTGAGAGCTCTCTGACCCTTCACAGACAGCAAGGATATTACCACGATCAAGGCACAGAAACATAGTAAGGACATTGGTAAAATAGTCCATGTGACATCAGGGGTTCAACTGAAGATGAACGAAGGTCTTTTAGGTTTGGACATGAGGGTAATTAATTAATTAAGCAATTAATGACAGAATTTAAATTTTTGGGTGAACTAACCCTTTAAAACGTTTCAGACCCTGTATTTAGTGTTGTCCACTTGTGATTGGAACGACAAAAAAACATTCGAAAAACTAATCGACTTGGACAATGTAAGAGGTAGTGCTAAAATGCTAACTCGTTTGCGAGTTTTGGCTTTACAAAAAATACAGGTAACACTTTAGATTAAAGAACACATATTTACCATTAACTAAGGCTGATGATACACTGGGCAACATTTTGAACAATGCTGCCAGGCAACTTTGGGAAAATGTTGCTGTCAACGGGCAACCCAGGTGTAACACTTGCCCGACATCTAACAGATCCAGATAGAATTTGTTACCCATTCCCAATGGGAAAGTGCCTAAGCAAAGGGCTCAAAAAAGTTGCTTGACAAATTGCTCAAAAAGTTGTCCCATAATCCTCAGCCTTAAGAGTTTTCCCTCAAAAACTCCTAATTACTGCTTAGGTAGTTGTTTTTGTAGTTATGTTTAGGTATGGGGTAGGTTAAGGAATCTAGAATATGGTCATGCAGAATAATGCATTAATATGTGCTTTATAAGTACCAATATACAGACAATATGCTGGTATTATGCATGCTAATAAGCCAATGGTTAATAGTGTTTCCTAATCTAAAGTGTTACCAAAATACATCATTCCATGCCCAGTCGTAGATACGCTCAGTTCTGTATACTGATGTTCATTTTTAAAAAGACTGCATTAAAGGCCTGAGCTTTTCAAGGACATGTACTCCAGGGGCTGGGGAGGACATTGTGGGATGGTATTCTAGTGAGCAGTGCTAAACACATATGGGCTAAAAGTGATGATGTCTGCAGAGCTGCTGGAGCCTTCTGGGGCCTGTAGCTACATGCTGACAGGCCTCGTCAGGAGTGTTTAGTCAAAGGTTGCACCATGTTTTTTACGGGTGACATTAGAAAAGATGACATTTTAATCTCTGCAATTGCCAAAGGGCCCTGCAATCCACCACCCCCGGAACACGCTGAGAGAGTCGGGACCAATGAACGACTTTTTTAAGCCTGGAGTGGGGGGGTATGTGTGTCTTTGTTGTAACAAGTATGTGTGTGCCTACTTTGTGTGCGGCATACAGCATTTACGGGAGACTTAGTGTATGATTTTAAGTGGGAGTTTTGACATGCGTCTCTCACTGTGAATACTAAGAGGTCTTTTGTACTCGGCGACCCACTGCTGGTTCACTCTGGGCAGCCCACTTCACTGGCCTCCAGGGCACGAGCGCAATGGCTGTGACACACATGTGCTGGCACCCAAGTCGGCCTGCAGCTATGGCTCATCCGAATGAAGGCTGCTGTTAGCTGTGTAATGTGTCACTGCAATATGTGCTTGCTTTATAACATAGAATAGACTAAGTCACGGACGACAGCTCTCCCCATAGGCACTGAGTAACTGGAGGATTAGTCACAAATACAACCCAAAAAAAACTGTCACTCCAGAGAACTAAACAAGCACTTTGGAGCTGGGGGGAAATGGACCAGTGAGGGGGAATATTCAGTGAGTCACAGTCTCTCGAATATGATATGTTATGAGTCTAGCATTTAATATTGTTCATATTATTTTAGCAATTGTGCCTGTGTGACAATAAGATAAACAGAGACATCTTTGACAATATATGTATATCTGTAACAATATTGCACCCTTGTTTTTTTTGTGTGTATATTTATTTATTTATTATTTTTATGCAATAAAATTACAATAAATTTTCACTTTATTCAATTGAATTGAATCAAAATGGTAACACTGTTTTTATTATTATTTTACTTTTCCATTATTAGTAAATAAACACATTTTAACTTAAAGACATTTATAATTTTATAAAATATTTCTATTTCAAATAAAACTGAGGGTATCTCAACACTGAATACATATAAAAACATTATTTAACTGAGACAGTAAATAACTATAATAACTGAGCCCAATCAACTATTAGAATATTGCGAAGGATCATATGACACTGAATAATGCTTCTGAAATTTCAGCTTTGCAAACGAATACATTACATTTTAAAATATATTCAAATAGAAATAGTCAATAGAACCAATATATTCAATTGTAATAACATTTCACAATATTACTGTTTTTGTTTTATTATTATTACAATATTACTATTTTTATATAATAACTGCAACATTGGTGAGAAGTATAAATATACCACACACACACATATATATATATACATATTTTTCACAAATAAATTATTAAGGTTTCTTTAAAAAAAAATTCTTTAAGATTTCTTACATTTTCCTTTTGATCTTTCTTTTTTTTTATTTTTCTACATTGAGTCATTAGACTTCAACAATGAACTGAACATGAATGCTGTCAAAATAAAGAAGCGTTTGTGTTCGTCTTGTCTTAGAATGATCAGAGCTCTGTGGACAAACAAAAGCGCATAATGAGGAATGTAAATGAAAATGACCCCCAGGAAAGTGATGAAAAGTCGACCACATGCATCTTGGAATGTGTGGGACAATCAGAGCTGACAGGGAGAAAATGAGGGTGTCTCCAGTAAATACACAATCCCAGTGTGCATCTCTCTTTTGTCTCGTCCTGGGCATTGAGAGACTGAGAGCACTGGCGCTTTCATAAACGACCCTAACAATTTTTTTGTTCTGATTACACTGAGACTGAAAAACAAGCTAAATCCAATCCAACATAACTTTTTCTCCTCAATCCCTTTCTCTTTCTCTCTTTTCATCTTGCCTGTCGTACTGTGGGGCTGTTTGTGACAGCTCTGTCTGTGTAGTCTTCGGTTTAGCCGATCCTTGTGGACACCTAACTCAATATCACTAAAGTTTCTTTCTTCCTCAAATGTGCTGCCAGTAGACTTTTCCCTGAAACAGACTTTTTAGTTCAAAGAAAGTGGAAATTGATTGCTGTTTGGCCCCTGTTTTGTCTTTGTTGCCATCCTGCAAGGACTGTTTCGGGCTTCAAGATTATTCATTGTGTGTGATTGAAAGCCGCCTGTCAATAGCTGACCTGCTCAACACTTACAGAAAGAAAGAGAGACACAAGCTTTACCTGTGGGGTTAAAATGGCCTTTTCAACATTGTTCTCCAGACGTAATGCTCTTCAATATATCTATTACTTTTTGTTCCTACATCTGCTTTAGCCTTGTGTGTGTGTGTGTGTGTGTGTGTGTGCCACTTTTCATGATTAGGAAACAAGTAAACATATCTAAAAATGTCTTTATGAGTAAAGGTACTGGCCTTTAAGATAAAAACTAGACTATCTACTGCATGCTATGCTGGATGCTGGAATAATAAGATGCTGAAAATAGTTATAAATCAGTTACCTAGTATTTTGAGCTCTGCGCTGGAGTAGATGGCCCCATACTTGTTCTCTGCGATGCACTGATACATTCCCGAATCAGCCTGCTGTAGGCTGTGAATGATAAGCTCCCCATTCATCATTTCCACTCTGCTCTGTGGGGAGACGACAGTTGCTTTAGAACCCGTGTCACCTGTCAGGCTGCTCCTCAAAGCATAGTTATGTCATTACACCCTATCGTGCCCAAGTGACTCCATGAGCCCTTATAGTCCCCAGTGATATTCATTATACGACCAGCTCAGTGATGATCTTGCATTAACAACAGTTAGTTTTGGTTTTTGAATCTGATTGTTCAAACTGCTTTCTAATAGTGCTGATTGAGTGATTTTTAAAGGACCATTTTTTTTAAATGTTGAACCGCCTCACCTATGGTAATGCAAGAGTATGTAAATAGTTTCCATTGTACCACAAGCTACACTGTGATGGCCAAGCATTTTGTGCGTTGGCTTGCTTCAAAAGTCTGTTTCTGGCTTAAACCAAAAGTCCCATTTGAGAAACAATTGAATATTAACAGATCTCAGAGATTTCTTTTTCCCATAAGTGAGCTGTGTGTGTGTGTTTGTGTTTGTGGTTTTGTGTACCTGTGAGTTGAGAGGTTCTCCGTTGCGCAGCCAGCGATATGTGGGCCTGGGTTTTCCTGTGGCTCGACACTCCCAATGGAGCTGCTCTCCGCTGTCCAGTTGAGTGTCATTTATCATGCTGATCCACTGCGGCAGAGCTGTTCCAGGAACACAGAGGAGACAAAGGAACATATGCAAGATCATTGCTACTGCAGGATTGTTTCCCCCGTCAGATTTGTTACTTGTCGTGGTGAAATGGCAAAAAATAAAATAAAATAAAAATACTAATAATAAATAAAAATAAATAAATAAAATAAAAACTGCATTTTTTGCAATAAAAATTAAAACACTTATTTCACAATAAATAAATAAATAACCACACTGAAAATAAAAAAAATTAACTAGGATTTACAATTTTCACTAAGAAATGAATTTACCTTAATTTGTGCAAATTACATTACATTGCTACTTCTGGCATGGACAAAATAGACAGTTACCTAGGCTGGCAGCAGTGTTATTAACAATATTTTTTTAGTTATTTATTTTCCCCCACAGACAAAAACGAGATGCTAACTATACAAAATTTTACAACTATACAAAAATTGTTAGGAATGATTTTGGAAGAGATCCAGCATATGAGTACTGTGTAGAGTTCTTTTTTGCACCTTTTTGTGTTTGAATGGACAAACACACACATAATTATGTCAGAATGTTTGTTTTGGTGAGTATTCACTATTCAGTATTGGATGAGCATTACTATATTGGATCGGTTAATTGATGCACAATAAACCTATTAGATTTTTGTCAACTAGATAAATCGCGCCATTTTCATGGCATTGTACCCGCTATCTCTTCTGCACACCATTCTCATTGAAAATTCACTTTTTCTGAGCATCCCCCTGTACCTGTTTTCTATTTTAAACACTTTGCCTATGAAAAACATCTCTTCACCTGATAGAAACCAATACAGATAATCACAATATAAAATGTTCCCCAGCTGATAAAATATAATGATCGATAAAAAACTTTGACTATAAACTCTGACTGTAAAACTTTGTTAACATGAAGCGCAGCTGCAGTTTGTAGGTAGCGTGTGTCACATTGTCCTTTTGCAGAATGAATATGTATGAGAGGATCAGTGGGGAGTGTTTTCATTAAGAATGATGAGCAGAAAAGTTCTGAAAGCAGTACACCTTTAGTACCCAGCATGCACAGGAGAGTCTTTGAATTAAATTAACAGTCAAATGTTTAGAGGCTTGTTAAGGAGACACATAGTATTAATCTTTAAAGCAATCAGACTTAAAAATTTGGTAACACTTTAGTATAGGGACCAATTCTCACTATTAACTAGTTGCTTATTTAGCATGCATTTTACTAGCATTTTAGCTATTACATAGCATTTTACTAGCATATTAGAATTTATAAAGCACACATTCTGCATGACCATAATCTACATCCTTAAGGCCATTGCACACTGAGTCCGAAATTTCCGCATGTTGAAAAATAAATACGACCGCACGTTGTGCCAATCATGTTTACACACTACCTACAGAACTTTCGTCCGTCATTAAAAAATTCGGATCAGGTTCGATTTTTTGCGTTTTCACATCCGTAGAATGCAGTTTGATAGGAAAGGATGATGAATATGAAAACAAAAAAAAACTGAAAAATGCATGTGAAAATTTCGGACTTAGTGTGCAATGACCTTTAATCCTACCCAACGCCTAAACTTAACAACTACATTTCTTACTATTAATAAGCAGTAATTAGGAGATTATTGAGGCAAAAGTTGTAGTTAATAGTTAGTTAATAGTGAGACCTGGACCTTAAAATAAAGTGCAACCAAAATTTTCATCTTGTGTTAATTGCATGAGGTTCAGAGAAAAGGAGAGAGGAAAGGTGTGGGTAACCTCTGGCAAAGGCATGGGCTCCTTGAGTTACAGCTCTTGGACATGGCAATAAAACTTACTGCTTCCCACTATCCACACCACTATTCCTCACTCCAGACCCACAGCCAGGATAATAACGGCAGGCCGCAGCCTTGAGGAGGATGCACACCCCTGCCCGTCAGCGGCCTCCGACTCGTTGCTCACCCAGAACACGCAAGCCGATCTGCGGCTGCTACACGTGACATATAATTCACACAAGCTGCAGCAGACGGCTAACCTGCTCTGAGAGAGAAGCTTGCTGAAGGCAAGCCTTCAATCACATCTGTCGAGAAAAAAGGGGCTTGCAGACTGAATTGGGTGTATGCAAATTGTAAGAGCAGACATGTGCCCGGAATACAGTTTGCACGTGAAGGTAGTAGCTGTGAGCCTTCCTCCAAGATAATTTTAAAGTTTGACAGTGGAGGCAAAAAGAATAAGTTACAAACACATGCTAATTTTCAATAGCAAACACCTCTTAAAACCACTTTAAAACATACTGAGCTTTTGTAACTTTTTTTTCACATAGTCAAACTTTCTTGCTGACTCCCACATACCATAGTAGTTCATAATGTCATTCATCATGAAATACCACATTTTTCAATATTTTAAAAGGTGCTGATTTGGGTTTTCCTATGTTTATTTTACTCGTGGTTGTGATGCCATTACTTAGATTTCTGAAGGGTCCTTACTCACAATTTAGTTTCCATAAATGGTCTAGGTGGACTGGAAAGAGACTTCTCCTTATAAACGTCCAAGAATGTATGTTAATTAAGAGACTTGATGTATATATTTAGAAGGATTTTGAGGGTAAAAAGTGGGTGTTATATTCCAGCATGGAGCCAGATCCAGGGCACTACGCTTACTTTTCTTAAAAAAATTTAGGAGCAGGTTCAAAATTTTAGGAGTACCTTCTAATCAATAATCCAACATTTTATCAAAAAGTAGCCTTCCCATTACGAGGTGATATTTGACTCCTCTAACTTTATTAAAAGTATGCCATCTTTTGTAAAATTCTTTAAAAAATTATATTTTATAAGCTTTTTAAGATAGTTACCAATCAAATGGCAATCATATAACAAAATTAATTTGTAGAATGTGGCACAGAAGAACACAAAAGAGCTTGGTGTATCTTTCAGACATTTTAATGATGCTCAGCAGGGGAATTGAAGTGCAATTAATCCACATTCATATGATATTAATGTTTAAATGAAATTTTTTTTATATAGAAATCAGGATTTAAATATCTGAAAATATACTTTAAAAATGAAACTAAATCCGCTAGCAGGTGGCGGCAAGTCACTGATTTGTATCACTGAATCCTTCATTCAATTGATTCGTTCGAACGGCTGATTCATTCAGGAATGACTCAAGTGACTGTCTTTATGAATGGGTAATCGTGAATCACTGACTCACTAGATTTGTTTTAAAAAACCCGTTCATTCATAAACGAAACCGCTGTGTTTGAATTGAGATGCGCAGCGGCTCCGCTGTGTCTTAGTTTTAAACTATTTTCGACGACGAAATAGAGCAAAATCAGACAATAGTGTAAGTCCACCATGTAAGTCACTTAATTTAACTTCTTGTTTATTGAAATACTAATGTATAAAATCAGTGTCACACATTTACCCCTCCCTTAAAAAATCATTAAAGAAGCGGTGTCACGTCATCTTAGGTTCATCGCGAGCTCCACATTTAAATCACAAGCTCTCGACATGGCAATGAATCTCTTATTTGCACCCTTGTCTACACTGCTTATGAAGAATTGTGGAGATATCGTGATACATTACTCAATGCTGCAAAAACACATATAAACCTTTGAAGCTCCCCTGAGCGCAATCACAAGTATGACTGAATCGCACATGATGGCTCCAAAAACAATTTCTAGTCCGCACGCAGTAGTTTATGTTGCACTGCACTTAATGGTTCGCACTGTAGAGCCCTGAGATCGAGTAAAGTAAAAATAGTATTCTCTTGTGAGTACTTTGTGAGTAATTTTGTGGCTTTGTGACTGGGACATGGAGGTTAAAAATCAAGTTTACTCTCCAACTCAAAATATCAAACATGCTTGATATTCTCTGACTGGATGAAATCATAGTCTGAAGTTAAAAAAAGTCATACACTATGTGATTTTCTGTGTAATCTGTCAATTCCAACTGCCCAAAATCTGTAGATTAGCGCTGACTTTTGGCAACAAGTGTTGACACCACCAGCCTGTAAATTGGGGCACAAATCTGAGCTAAAGTTATGCCTTGTGTTTCAGCCTTAATAGCTCATTCATGAAACAACAACAATACATATAACTGATAACTGATGATAATAGTATGTTTACTGTATGCGTGTCATCTGCTGCTTTGGATACTCAAGCTCTTTAAAGTCGGGTGGATTCTAAATGGTTCTTAATGCTTTTATTCTTCATCAGCTGCAAACAATCATTCTGAAATTGCTTACAATAATATTGTTCCTCTGTGTCATTATCATTTTAGCTGTGGTGTGGATCTTGCTATTCTCAAAGAATAAGAACAATTGCTAAAACTTTACAGTTATCCTTATAGTTATTGTTCTTGGCTATTGTTCTTGTCTCCACTGCTAAAAGGACATACTATCACAACAAAATTAATAATTAGTCTAACTCTCACATGCTCTTTAAAACATATTCCTCCCTCCTTTGTCCTCCTCCTCCCCCTCCTTCATCAACTCTAACAGCTGATGACTTTGCCACGTTTTTCATTAATAAAGTAAAAACCATCAGTGCCCAATTTTCCACACCACAATCTGTCAAGCACATCTTACCAGCAAACATACACTTGTTTTCATCTTTCTCTCCACTCTCTGAGGCAGAAGTATCTAAATTCATCCTTTCCAATCATCCTACTACTTTTTGTCCGCTTGATCCTATTCCATCTCATTCAAGCCATTTCTCCTGCAGTTGTACCTGCACTCACTCACATCATTAACACATCCCTTCACACTGGTGTTTTTCCCTCAGCATTTAGACAGGCTCTTATAACCCCACTACTTAAGAAACCCACCCTTAACCCACCTCATTTAGAGAACTACAGACTGGTTTCCCTTCTTCCTTTCATTGCAAAAACACTTGAACGAGCTGTGTTCAACCAAGTCTTTGCCTTTTTCACACAGAAAAACCTACTCGAACACCCAGTCGGTTTCAGAAGGGGATCCTTCACCAATACTGCCGTGTCTCAGTTTTGTTGAAGCCCTAAGACTGGCAAGAGCAGATTCCAAATGTTCAATACTTATCTTGTTGGATCTGTCCGCTGCTTTTGACATGGTTAACCATCAGATCCTCAACCCTATTGGCAAAGGGCATCTCAGGACCCACACTTCAGTGGTTTGAGTCTTACCTCTCAGATAGGTCCCACAAGGTATCTTGGAGAGGTGAGGTGTCCAAGTCGCAACATCTAACTACTGGGGTGCCTCAGGGCTCAGTTTATGGACCACTTGTCTTCTCTGTCTACATGGCATCACTAGGTTCTGTCATTCAGAAACATGGCTTTTCATATCACTGCTATGCTGATGACACTCAACTCTACCTCTCATTCGATCCAACAATAGCTGCTCACATCTCTGCTTGTCTAACAGTCATTTCTTGCTGGATAAAGGACCATCACCTTCAACTCAATCTTGCCAAGATTGAACTGATTGTGGTTCCATCAAACCCATTGTTTCATCACAATTCATCACCACGCTGACTTGCACTTTATGAATCACCAAGGACTATGGTTTCTGCTAAAAATCTTCTTTACTATTCTACTGAAGAAAAAAGTCACCTGCTACATCTTTGATGACCTGAGGGTGATGAAAATTAAGAATTTTTTTGGGGGTTGAACTATCCCTTTAACAGTTCTACTCTAAAATATTACTAAAATAATTAAAGAAGAGTGGCAGGACATCACACACATGCACTGGACTAACAGAGTGAGCACAATTAAAGTATATTTGGACATTGTTGTGACGGATAAGACAAACAGCTGTTGTTTTGTCAAGCTTTGTTCAGCCAGACTGTGTGATAAATCATAGATCCCAGTGACAGTCATAAACCTCTTAAAACCAGGTTTTCATAAAATCACTGGGACACTGCATTCATCTTGTGGCCTACTGATACACTTACTTTTATGACATAACACACTTCATCTAAGTCACAAACCCTATCGAACGGATAAAGAGAGAGGAGTCTGCGAAAGATGAATGGAGGTCCCAGATGCCCGTACCAGGCCTCTATCAAAGCTACGGTGGGTCAGGGGAAATATGTGGGTCAAAAAATATAGCATTTTCAGATACGCAAGTAAGAATAATGATAAAATAGCCTCTAAATTTTAATTGGACAAAAGTCTTCTGAGGACAGAGACATTTTGTCCTTGCAAAACTTTGACAAAAATGTAAGCTGGCCAACTTTGCTTAAATTTATACCTTCTGTCATAAAGGCCAGTCAGAATTATGCCAAAGAGAGTGAGTGTATGCCCAGTGGAATGATTTATGAAGGAACCTAATCAGAAATGGACCCAACGGATCCTGTTCCCACACTACTGCGACACATTACTTCAAAGCCTTTTTTACAAATAGCTCTTACATTTTTACATTTTCTGAAGAAAATGTGAGTAGTGCTCGTCCACCTAAGACTAGGATGTTCTGGGTGGCTGCAAAAGCATTGCTAAAGGGTTTTGTGATGTGGATGGATGTTATAATAGAGCAGAGGTCTTCAACCCTGCTACTGGAGACCCACTGTACTGTAGCACATTTAGCTCCAACCCTAATCAAACCAACCTGAACCAGATAATCAAAGTCTTCAATAATGCATGAAAATCATACATCAGTGTAGTGTGTTGAAGCAAATTGGAAAGAAACATTGTAGAATAGTTTGTCTTTAGGAGCAGGATCGAACCCATCCTGAAGTTTCTATGATAGTCTGGTCCAGGGATCAGTATCTTAGATTTTTAAGGTATGTTTAATTGGGAATACAGCTAAACTCTGTAGGACAGTGGCCTTCTAGAGCTGGAGTTGCACATACCTGGTTAAATCTCTATATATTGCATCTTCAAAATCTCAAAGAAATAGCACATCTCCCCCAATAAGCCAGATGATTTGAGTCATCATTCAAGTCCGTAAGATAAACTTGCCTTGGCTTTCACCATTATAAATCCCCCACTCGCTCATTTACATTTATTCGTTTAGCAGACGCTTTTTGCCACAACTTACAAATGAGTACAATGAAGTGATTCACACTGCTCATTCTGTTTCTCTTATTACATATAACCTTAAAGAACTTTCCTTTTTAATGATCTGGTTGCACAGTTTTTTAGAAGCAAAGCTGTACTCACTGTAGACCTGGAGGTGTCCTCTGAACGCAGTGCCTCCTCTGGTGTTCTCAGCTTTACACTCATAACTCCCAGAATCCTCTAGCTGGATGTTGGGGATCTCGAGAACAGCTTGTGATTTGCGCAGACGGGCTTTTTTGGGGATGTTCCCACTCATCTTCCTCCAGGTGATAGTGGGGACAGGACTGAGAAAATAAAATATATATAAGAAATACATATTTAAAGAGGTAATATGTCATTTTTTGATGCTCTAATAGTTTATCTTATCCCAGTTTGTTTGAGAATATTAACTAGCGTGACTTTGGCTCAACCAATAGTGTGATTTTAGGGTGGGACTATCTGTTTCTCTTTCCAACTGCAGCTGAGGAGAGCGTTCAGAAATCCTTTTTGAAAAGCTGTCATTATTTTTGCAATAGAGCCCTTTTTTCCCCAGAAATATTTGTAGCATTTATTTTCTCCACTAAAAAAAGGAGTCAAACAGTGTCAAATAATTCTTTGCTTTGATATGAACCACAACATTACAACCTTTCATTTGAAGCAAAAAAAAAAAATGTAATGTCAGAAATTTTTTTACAAGGCTGTGCATTTAACATGTTTTATAAGTGAATAAATCCAATGACGCTAGAGACAAACATCAAACAAATCTGTTGTTCATTGATTGTTATAAGTGTAAAAACAATATAATTTAAGTTTTTGTAAAATATTCAAACATACTTTTAGTTGATTGGATTAATTTGCAGTGCTTCATGGGAGTGGGCATCACTGCTGAATACCAATGAATGCCAATAAATTGGCAAGGTTTTAAAGGTAACAGCAACCTCTTTTATTGGTAGAGGAGTTCTTCAGGAGGTAGAGTATTTCCTTACCAGGAATTTGACTTTTAGACATAATTTTATTTAAAAAAAATGTTGAAATCACTGTGACTTGTGGCTTTTACTGAAGCATAAATCATCACCTAACAACATCACGAAACCCAGCTGTTGTGATCCAATCTATCTGGCGAAGCAGTGTGAACAGTATATACTTCATCTAAAAAAAAAAAAAAAAACCCTTTCTAAAAGCAATTCCTTTATCTCTGCCCAAAACGTGTATCTGCTAATTTGTAAAGCTGGTACCGTGGTCTTTTTGAAAGTACGGACAGGACTATCTGATATGGCCAGCTCTCTGTAAGTGGCTGTGTACTGGGTAACACAATAAATGTCTAGATAGCTGTGTAGATAAGCAGTATTTGTACTCTGCCATCCATCCCTATTTGTGGCTGTGGCGGGCATGTGATATGACCTCCTAGGTGCGGCATCCGCGCGAAGATTACCCACTCTATCAGACACGATCAGCACTGCTACATAGTGACAGCTCCATTTCACAGCTTTCCAATGATGGAAATGTGACGCCGAGGAAAACCAGCATCAATCATCCGCAGGGCCTTCGATAAAAACTTCACATTTCTGAGTCCTTTTGTCCCTCTACATCCGCATAAATTGTACAAGGAAATTTATCCACACAGAATTAAATTTCTGTCTTGTTAGTTTAAATCACAATGGGTCTATGATAAAACTCATGGGGTCATTTAAGTTGTAAAAAAAACATTTAGTCTTCAGTGATTTAATTTTGAAGGGCAATTTTAGATATCAAGTGCACTGCAAAATGTCGATATTATTTGTATATCTCATATGATTACTAATCAAACAAAAAGTTTTGGTTTTGAATGTTGATCTTAAAAAAGTACATGTAAATAAATATTTAAAATGTCATATTTGATACATCATGCTCTTATGTCTCATATAGTATGGCATAGAAGAAACTAAGCAAAATATGCAATTTAGTGCAGTTGCTTATATTTATATGGCCAAAAAGTAAGATGAAATTCTGATTGCTTATAATAATTTATAACTGCATAAAATGCATATAAATATTAGTTGTCACTGTATATTTCCCAGTGATGTCTTAGTGAGATGATATTTAAACTTTTTATGATCAGAGCTCTGTGAATAATCAAGTAATCCTATTTATATACAGTATATAAAGCCTGTAAAAGTTTGAGTAAAAGTATCAATTATTATTATTTTTTTTCAAGGTTAGTTTAATCAAGGTTAATTTAATTTTAAGGTTATTAACATTTTTTACACAATAATACACAATAATTAGCATTCATATTGTTTGTATAACCCTGAAAATGTTCAAGAGTAAATCATTGGAATAAAAAAATACAAAATCATACCAAAATATCTAACCATTATTTCTTAAGTAGTGTGAGGACCATCCAGAAAGGTTATACCTTCAGCAAAATGCCAGCATGCATGAAAGCGGCCTCTTTTGTAGCCCCGGTAACATTTTCGGCACCAGACCCTTTGGCCATTATAAGCTGGCAGTTTGCCTTTGAAAGTGTACGGTACAATGCCGGCTCTGAAAAGCATCCCTGCAGACATAGCCTTTTCCCTGCACACACTGCCAAGCCCTTAGTCGCCCTAACTGTTAGGTTGTCATACATGCTGAGTGACAGCATGAGACTAAAAGTAATTCTTAGTTCAGTT
This sequence comes from Sinocyclocheilus anophthalmus, assembly GCA_018155175.1. NCBI lineage: Eukaryota > Metazoa > Chordata > Actinopteri > Cypriniformes > Cyprinidae > Sinocyclocheilus > Sinocyclocheilus anophthalmus. The sequence continues at coordinate 261,223 of JADLZN010005089.1, forward strand.
TAGTTCATTATGAGGACTGGCATTTTCTAATAACGTGCACTGATAAATCATTTATTTGTGGGTAAGGGGGGGCGAGGCCTAAAGTTCACCGGAGGATTCGCTATCGGCACTAAATGAGCTGCGAACGAACGAAAAGGCCATTGGTGAGATCTCAGTGATTTCTCCATTCACTGAGCAGCGAGCTAAGAGTCTGTAAAGTTTAATTGGACTAAGAGAGAAGCCAACAGGAATACATAGATTAATGTCTAGGTTTAAGTAATGACTTATTATTCTAATGTGGATAATTAATTGTAAACGACATTTCCTCACAAAGGGGTCCTTGAAGGCACTGTAAACAATTACTGGGCCCTTAGAACAGTTTGGCTTAGAAGGTGTTTGCGCTTGATAGGCTTTGCATTTGAATTATTCATTACAAATAACAAACCCAAATAGAATTACAGCACGATGACACTGGATTATGTATTTAAAATGCAGAATCACACTTCCTTTATGCAAAACGCCTTATCAGTTCTGTTAAGCTACAAACTGAGAATCCCAAAGAAAGTTCTACAGAATGTAACCTGACAATGACGAATAAAGCAGAAAATAACACAAACACAATGTTAAGAAAATGTAATGATTTTTCTTTTTTTAAATTTTAGCCTTTTTATTTTTTATAAGACAGTCAAAACAGAACAGTAATATATGGGGAGAGGGAATTGAATGTCAAGCATCAAGGACTGATTTATTATTGTTATTATTATTACATTTGCACCATCAGAAAGCACCAAAACTTTCATTTTTTGAGATAATATAATATATTATATCTATATATTATTTATTTTTTTACATATCCATTATATAGAATTTTTCTTGTGAAATATTTTACTTCAAAAGTATACCTCTGTGTACTGTATTTGTTATATTAATGTACAATGATATCAAAAATCTCCCAAAAAACATTGAACTCAATCAACCACTCCATCCTTTAGACATCAACATCTGCATTCGCTGGTCACACTTTATTTTAAGGTCCAATTCTCGCTATTAACAAACCTTTATGACTTTTGCCTCCTAATAATAAACTCCTAATTTGCTGCTTATTAATACTTAGTAAACTAGTTGTTAAATTTAGGTATTGGGTAGGATTAGGGATGTAGAATATGGTCATGCAGAATATGGGCTTTATAAGTACTAATAAACAGCTAATATGCTATTATTATGCATGCTAATAAGCAACTAGTTAATAGTGAGAATTGGTCCCTATACTAAAGTGTTACCAATTCGTCTATATAATATCTAAGCAATCTGTTATATTTTTCTATTTAATTCTAGAGATACAGCATTCATATAGCCTCATATATATGCTGTTAACTAAAAACAAACCCAAAGTTATGGCAGCTGTTTCTGCGTAAGAAAAAACAGAGAGCGTTTTTTACATGATCTCTTCATGTGTAAGCGAGCAGCAAGGCATGGCGAAGCACATCTTAAGCATGTACGGAAAAAAGCCTCCTCAGTCCATCATTTAGAGCCAGTGCGCTGCGCTGACTGAATGTTAGAGTGCTTTTCTGCCTTCCGGCTGTGGGTCTGTACCGGCCACTTTCATTTCTCACTGTGCTATCCTTGACCGTATGTGAACAGAACAGATATTAAAAGCATCCTCCAAACAATGGCATGTACAGACTCTCAAATCGCTCTCCTCCCTCGCAACCCCTGGCCCCACACCCTCTGCCGCCCCGTACAACTATTACGAGAATATACTGCTCCCAGGGGCCGAATCTCAGCGCTATTTCTACACCAATCACAGCGAAATTGCCACTATATCAGTTATGGCGCAGAGCTCAATACTTGTGGAGAGCTTATTTAACAGCAGAGCGGAGTTGGGAGTAAAAATAGCTATCCTCCTGGTACCATCTCCTCTCTGGAGGACGCATTCTGCTCTCTATTCTGAAAAGAAAGTGGTTTGACTGGTTAAATTGGTCGTAATTATGATTATTAATGATTCCAACAGCAAAAGAGGTGTTTCAAGGGAGCGACGGTGCATGTTCTGCCTTTGTGTGATAGAAAGGCACCTTCAGGTGGCGCTATGTCGGGAAGCCGTCTGGGTGGGGGTGGGCTGATTATGCCAACATACTTACTTCCCAAGGGCAAAGCACTCCAGCCTCACTGTGATGCCTTTGGCTGCCAGCACCGTCTGGGGAAAATGCGCTTCAATTTTGGGCTCGTACTCCCCCATCACCCCTAAAAAAATAAGACATGCACAAAGGTAAGTGTACATATAGTTTTCACCATATATTATGGGATGACTCTAAATGGAAGTTCAGCATGTGCTAATTCACATCCTTATGCTATACGCATTTCAAAAAGAATGCATTTTTCCGTCAATGGAAAAAAATACAATTTACAATATTACAATGCAATTTAGCTTGTACATATTTTGTTTACTAAGAATACCAGTAATTGCAATACGTTTCACATAAAATATGATTCATTTAGCTGGTTTATGAGGTTGCAGGGTACATTTCCTACTATTCTCTGTGGCAGCGTAATGTTTTGAATACCACAGGCACCTGTCACATGCTATTTGTGTTTGCATGTAAACATTAGCATCCAGTTAAAATCATTACCTTAAAATGCAATTACTTAACAGCTAATTTAAGCAGTGTTAGCCATCTTGCTAACTAGTGTCAGACTTTTACTGCATATGAATAAGTGCCTACTCCCAAATTGTATAGTATGTAGAAAATGTTGGGCCAAAGGAGTAATATCCCTGAATACCAACCAAGGCTCGGTGGAAAAAAAAGAAAAGAAGTGAATATGACGACATTTCTACAAAATGATTCTATTGTGCATCTTTTGCATTTTACAACACTTATAAAGTGAAATGCCCAGTGAGTGGTCCTAAAAGCATGTTCAGTTTTATCCAAAAAAGATAAACATGAATCTTGCAACGTTGGTCGTACATTGCTTGTTGTATGTATTGCATCAGTTTGAAAATGAAATGTCCAGTTAGTGGCACTAAAATGTTAACGCTATGATTATCAGTCTTATTAATAGTATTTTAAAATAATGAACCACCTAACCTTACTTGACCATAAACCCAAAGCAAACGTAAGATAACAGTGCATTTGCTATGCCATTTTACCTTGTTTATTTAAACTTGTACCTGAGCGCTTCGCATTGCAAATGTTGCTATACCAGGTGAGCTACAGAGCATGTTTACTACGTTTTCCTTTCTCCAAATGTTTTTTCTATTTGTGTCACTGATGGAGCTTTGGTTCCTTGCCGCTGTCGCCTCTTTCTTGCTTAGTTGGGGACACTTAATTTCCAGCGATATCATGATTTCACAGATACTATTTGAACTGAACTGAGATGGACGATGACATCACTGAATCAATGATGAACTGACTTTAACTGAAAATTGAGTGTTTACTGTTTTGAATTATTACACACTATTGTTCCTATTTAATACTGTAAAGCTGCTTTGACACAATCTGTAGTTAAAAGTGCTATATAAATACAGGTGACTTGACTTGACTACATCCAAAAAAGAATAACAAATACATACGATAAATATGAATACATATGAATCTGGCTTTATGATACAAGTTTAAAAATGTATTAGTTTATCATACTTTATGGTGTTTTGAGGTCATAACAGTATTGTGCAAGGTACCACATAAAATTAAGCCTTTATTATTCAATAATTTGCCCTGTAATACATTTATGTGAAAGGGAAATACAAACAAATAAAATAATAATATAAAAAAATGTTTGTGATTTACTACCACTACTGTTCATTTAAGCTGGAAACTGCAGTGAATTGTATGTATAGATACATTTTTGGAGTTTTGCAAAAAAAAAAAATTAGTACTGCAACTGTTTCAAATCTTTCAGTATCAAAATGTAATGAAAAATCTATATTTTTGACAACACTACCAGACAGGCATACGTCAATAGGGGTGGTGTTAGATACAAAATCGTTTATGAATTCCTCCCCCGTTTAAATGGCCGAGTAGGACAGCTGCCCGAAATGTGCTTTTATAGTCCGTCACGAAACGAGCGATTCTGCACCAGACTCCCCACTATATCGTGATTCGCGCGCAGTAGACAAGCCGGTCAAATAGGTGGTGATATCCCTGCATACGATGCCTGCGATGCTCCGTGGCATCTATGCAGTTCGACGAATTTACACCCGGCTTTATGCAATCTGTGAGGTTGATGATATGCTAGCAATGAAGTGAGACGAGGACGAGTGTATGAAAGGAGAAGGACCTTGCGGTCCGATGGTTATAAAAGGTTCTAGCCACAGATATCTCTATGAGCATCAGCGGGGGCTACACCCGACTCTAAGGGGCAGCACACCTCTAAATATCTCCGTTTGTAGGTGTTGGATCAGAACATTACTCACACCTTTTGCCCCACTCACATGAAATTCCACCTTGGCATCTTCCCGGTTGCTTTTTGGAAGCCTGTACTCATTAATTAAAGCTTGTGACAGGAAGCTTGTGCTTCCTGTGCACTGTGCTCGTGTTTTATTTTTTCTTTTGGTCTGTGTAGGTGCTTTGTAGGTTTAGTAGAGGCCTGAGGTGCTCTTATATGATGGATTACATCGCTCATGAGGACTCTATCACCTGAAATATCCAGAGCAGCTGCTCTAGAACATTGACCTGACAATCAATAGTGCAACAACCCAAGACATTTTATAAATGCGACAACTGCACATATAGCAGCCCCAAAAGGTTCATGGACACTTTAGCCACACTTAAATAGACGTCTTTGCATAATATGATATGATATTATATGATACAAATTCCTTGTATAATATGTTTTGTCCCACAATACAGAACTACAGAGCTTTGATCATAAACTAAGCATTTAAATATCTCACTAAGACATATTATTGGGAAACATAGATCAACAACAACTGATATTTATTTATGTATGTAGTCTGCTATACAGTTACAAAGATCTCATTGATTTACAATACAAGCTATCAGATTTCATTTTTAAATTTGGCCATATAAAATATCAGCAAATGCACCAAATTGCATATGTTTGCTTTTGAATAATAGTTTTTTTCCCTCCCCGATGAGCTCCACATTCTCCTGTATCATACTATACCTGATTTATCAAATTATACTCACTAAAAAAAAAATTATATATATATATATAATAAATAATACATTTTCTTTCATGTTTTGTTTAAAGGTTCAGTAAACGGTCTTACAAAAAAATAGGTTAGCCTATTTGTCCAATCTCATTCGTCAAGCTTTACAGGTTAAAGATGGGTATGATTCTTAATGCATTGATGAATTCCATCTACTGTACAAGAGTAAACAATCCTGGATTTACAATTTAGCACAACAAAGCTTGAGGGATCACAGCAAACAGGTGCCACGGTACGGCAAACCCAGTAGATGCCAGTGACAAAGGGAGGGAATTCTCCACAGTAGCTCGCATGACAAGCTGCTAAACTAAATTATTTTGCAAGTACACTACAGAGGCCGCTGGGAAAACGGGGCGAGAGAATTTGTCCTCAAAACAGCACCACGCTGGAGTCTAATTGATGTGCAGAACTCCGTGGAATGCAGAGGAATCTTGAATGGCTGCATTTCACTTCTGCAGTCGTAGCACAGATCCTTTGTTTATTCATGCGAATGTTGTGAGGGCCCATCTATATCCATTTGCTGAGAGATATGTCAGCTGGCATTGAGTAAGTCTGCAATTACGAAGGGAAACACTCCCATTCAGGGGCCTAATTATCATTATCAGTCTTATTAAATGGGAAACTGGTGTATGAATTTTACATGAGAAAGTATTTATTTCCTTTTCACACTTTGAAAAATATAACAAATATTGCAATTGTGCCTTAATCTAGAACATGTCTCAACCACCATTGGTGAAAGCCAAATATTACAGAAAGTGGGAAACATCCATTTTATGCTGTTTGACACTTTAAACAGCCCTCCAAAATCTTTCCACTGGCAATCTACTATATTTAAGCAATATACACACTCGTGCAATATCACTTTTATTCAATAGTCCAACATAAAAGTAAATAAATAAGGAAATCCAAACAGTGTGCTAAAGTCTTTTTTTCAGCCACAAATTCAGGATGTGCCATTTCTAGTTCAAGAGAAGTGCCAAACTTCTGTTACTCATTTGAAAAGATCAATAGCACTAGAAATGATGTCCATTTCTGAGAAGTTATTGAAATAACAAGAAGGTGGCATGACTGTGTGATATGGCTTTTACACAGAATAACAATTGTATTTCCAAGCAAAGCTATGGTACAACACTTTAGACAGTCACAGTCAATTTTTTCAGTCCGAATGAATCAGCATTTTTTAATGAATTTGCTGAATGAATGATCTAATGATATCAAAATACAGCCTTGTTTTATTCCTAATATATATATATATATATATGAGAAAAAGGGATCCAGTGACTTACTCATAAATACAGTTTCATACCTGAATGAATCAGCATATTTTCAATGAATCGATTGTATGAATGATCCAATGATCCACTTATATATTCACGTTTCCTTCCTGAATAAATTAGTGCTGCTGTATGAATCAGTTGAATAAATTATTTGATGACTTACTCATGCAACACACTTGATTTATACCAAAATGAGTCAGAATTAGAAAAAAACAAATTGATTGAAAGAATGATTCAATGACTCACTCATAAAGACAGTCACTGGGTTTGTTCCTGAATTAATCAATGTTAGTTACATACTTTGTTGTTACGGACCTGAATTAATCAGTGTTTTTGAATGAATTGGTCAAATGTATGATTTTGAAGGATTCACTCATAAAGACAGTCACTTGGTGTCATCACCTGCAGAAAGAATCACTAAAATATCTCCACGACTGACAAAAAAATTAAGCATCAGCGATTTTACAAAGCTGCTTCTGAATGGTCATCAAAGATGATTTTTGCCCACAGACTGCTGTATGCATGGCATCTACTGAACCAGGCCAGAAGGGACTAACTGCTGAAACGAACCAGCCAAACTCTGACCCCTTGCCTACAGCTGTAATCGACAGCACATTTATAACCTATTTTATGATAGCAGTCCGTTTTTCCCCAAACAACTTTTCAATTTCAATCTCAATCCCCTTACTTGTTACACATTTATGATTCCAAAGCAATCCCATGTGCATAATGAATTCGCAATATTATATTGGTTTACGCTGCAATGCATTTTCTGTGTATCCTATTTAGTGTCTAGAAGGCCTGGAATTGATAGGACTGAATTCTGGACCAGCTGTGCCAAAACAAATACATGAACCCTTTTTGTGTTGCGATGCCAATTTAAAATCACAATTTAATCCATTTATTAACATGGAATGGGGTAGTTTTGTGCTATGCAATTTTCCTTTTCTTTTGTTGTGCTATGCACAACAATCACCTGATGAAAGTCTGGGCATCCATCAGACGTTTAAAGCTTTTACATCCAACTGCTAATGAAAAAATCCATTATCCCAATGCTGGGCTTCACATCTATTTTCTAATGACTAAACCAAAGCAAAAGTGCAAATTGAAAGTAAACATAACTCCATGAGAAAATCTACATGGTGGTGCAAAAACTTTTAAAGGGCATTTATTCACCTTTATGATTTTTTTCTTCTTATGCTCGCGCTGCTCTTTTCCATATAATTAAAATGAATGGTGGGTTATCAAAAAGTTATCAAAGTACTTCACACAAATTTTGCACCATATCCTATGACATCTAAAGTCATGCAATAGTTTCTATAAACTTTAAATATTGTACACAAATCATGGCTATTTATGGATTTATGATGCTTTTAGTCATTTCTGAAGCTTGACCGTGCCATTAACTTTTATTGTATGGATATGAGCAGTGTGAATATTCTGCTAAACTTTTATTTTACCCAAAAGAACTTTGGTTTGGAACAACATAAGGGTGAGTAAATGATGACCAAATGTACATTTTTGGGTGAACTACTCCTTGAAAACAGAAATAAATGGATGGTCTGTTGGAAACAAATGACTGTCAAGGTCCTTGTCATCCGTAACAAAAGAAAGCCTACAATTCAATTGTCAGAATGTTTAATGTGTGATCATGTGACGCAGTGCATCATCACAGCACCATTTCACTTCCCATTAAAATCACAATTATGAGATGTGTCATGTGATGATTCATTCTGTAGTCCACATTGCACCTATTGGAGCATTTATATACATCCTTAGCACATGTCCACTCAGTGTCTGAACACATCACTGAGGCATAACTCACAAGACCTTTTTAAAAAGTATTCCTGAAGGCCCAATAAATGTTTATCGTGACATCATGATGTGAACTGAAATGGCAGTTTGAGAGAAATGCCCATCGTGAAAGGTCATTCTGATTTCTTGCCTAGTGTGGCAGGAGCTTCTACAATACATATTTGTTCTGGTCAATGACCTAATGCAGGGGTTTTCAAACTTTTTTGATGCCGAGAACCTCAACAAACATGACGATCATCCCTTTGCTAGGAAACCCTTTACTAAAACATAAAAGTAGTTAAACATTTTAATGTAGAAAATCCTATTTATATTATGAAAAAAAAAATTATGGTTTTATAACAACATCATGTTATTTTCTAAATTGCCATTGCAAGAAAGCAATTTATTCAACTATTGTAATTTTTTAAATTTACTTTTTAATATTTGACAACATTATTCATTAATTCATTCATTAATTTTTCATTGAAAAATGCTGAAGATGACAGTGACAAGGACCAAATATGCAGGAATATACACAATACACAACTATGTCACGATGATAGAGAGGTGAAGACTTAAAAATAATTATTTGGGATATTTCATTTTTAAAACTAAGGCTGTCAGAATAAAATAATTATGGTTTTAAAATAGTAAAATATTTATATGATCAAATTCTGTAAAGTGTTACAAATGCATGAAAACATTTAATGAATATCTTTTAAATAGCCTTAAAAAAAATTCCAATGGGTATCATAGCGCATTTATGACAAAGCCTGATTTGCATAAAAAGAAGCGTGCTTGCACTGAAAAGAATGACACTGGCTTTATTTAAATATGACTGGCACAGTGCTACACCAGTACATTCTGTCATTCTTCAGAGTGCTCAAACATGTTGTGTGCGCTTATTTACAAGAGTGACAACTGCATTCTACGACTAAATTAACTCTTGCAAAATTCAGCTAGTGACAACTGTATTTATATAAAATCCACATAATGTGTACGAACCTCAACTAAACAACTAGATGTTAGTGCAATAACATTCGCCTCATTTGGGCACTGACAGTTTGCCTTAGGTACTAGGTAACAGAAACAGAGGTACTTGTCTTGAGTCATTCACTGATTTTGATACTGTGTCTGTAGTTTCTCCCAACAATCCTGCATTATTGGGGAAACCAATACTGTACACTACAGTCCAGAAAGGCTAGTTCTGCCAGATGTTACATTGAAAACAGAAACTTTACAAGCACAAAACAAAACAAAACAAAGGAATTATCAATACTACTTTAGTTAAAATTTGGGGGCATTCTGTGGGCATGCAATAGACATGGTAGTCTTATTCAAAATGAAGACCGGGGTTTTTGCACAGCACGCTGAGACCTTTTTTTTCCCCAGCATCTCAGGTTTCTCATTTTATGATTAGAAAAGCATGTACACAATGGTATTATTAGAGAATGAGACATCAATGCTATCAGTATGCATTTTTTATGACCATTAGTGACATTTGAAATGCTATTTGAAACACTGACCCAACATTCGCAGCTCAATAATTGAAGCCACTGCACTTTCGCTCTTCGAATCCAAGGACACCGATACCTTCTCTCCTATAAATGAATGACAATGATGAAGGCCTCAGAAATGCTTGACCCTCCACTTAAAAATGCTGCCCCTTCAAGGTCCAAGGCCAAGCGGGAAGGACGAGCAATCCCAGCACCACCGAGTGTTTTGCGAGGCTCCAGCTCTGTGAGAGTTATTGTTCCATCCGAGTCGCATCTATTAAGGTGCGATTCATCACATAAGTACAGAAGGCCTCCGCTGCCTTTGCTGTTTCGCGGGTGGGGAAGATGCATGACTTGCCCAGTAGGTGCAGCCGAGCGCGGATTCAGTTGGGCAGCTTTGATTAAGAGCATCTTAGCCAAGGGAAGGACATAGGTGAAGTGCTTCACCTGCGCATTCCTGTGCGGAGCCTCTCGTGCAGTTAATTATCATTCTGCCTCAGCAGAAAACATGAATAGTGGGCTGTAGATTGGTGCAGATCGAGATCACTGGAAGACCGGCTGGAAGCGAGGCAGTTCGATCTTGGCCAGAGGGGGCCAAAATAATTTTCAGGCTTTTAGGCGCAGCCCGCCGAGCCGTTTAGCTGCCGAACGCGTGATGCTTCCCACACAACGTCTGCCAAGCTAACGCTGCGTACGTCAGGCACGGAATGAATAAAGACTCCCATCAGCCGTGCTTGTGTTACGGGTGACTAACCTCTCGCTGAACTGGCACTCATTCCGCATGAGACCCCGACTATATGGAAATGCAGCTGCCACAAAGCAATTCATCCTGACTCTACCACCTGTGGCTCTGAAACAACCCTCGGGACTTTTCATTTCCTCTCCAGCCTTCCGTCTCTGCTCTTTCTCTAACTTCCGAGTGCGACCAGAGAACGTGACGCTACTTGCATTTGCAATCTGTGCTAAGGAGAGGTGCAAATCCAATTTAGTATGCTAATGCGTTTAGATGCGTGCATGTCTCGGAGGAGTGTTTCTCAACAACAAGGTTATGCAAATGCCGAAGAGCATGCCGAAGGGGACGTAGCGCCCTCACAAAGGACGTGCAACATTAAGCAACATAGGCAAAAACAAGCTTTTAGGGCACTGTAGTCCTTTTAGCCTGGCTGTTCTGGGATTGCGTTCCGGGGCGGCTGACATTGACATGTACCGGCGGCAGGTGATGCGTGCGTGTTTGTGAAGTATGGAAAAATGCCTGAAGTGACAGCCGGGTGTTTGGCTCCCCCGCTTGGCGCTCGGGAATCTACTATTAAAGAAGCTATGGCCCATTCTGGAAGAGGACCATTGATTCAGTTAATTTTATGCTGGGAAATGATTTCCCCAATGGGCAGTTTCACCAGAGCGCATTGTCTGTGGAAAAAGTGCTCTAAAGCAAAAGATAAAGCACCTCATGCTCTCTGTTTAATGTGGATGTTTTGGAATTCATGACACTTTCGGTTTGGCCCTAAAGGCCGCTCGTGCAACGAGAAGGGAGAAGAGAGAATGAGGCATATAAACTACATATATAAGTCAGACGTCTCATTAAATCGGCTTCACATGGCATAAAAGCACTAATATAAACAGCTGACCCGCTTGTCACGCCACTGAAAAACTGCCACATTTCCTTTCAAGCCTGATTTGCAGGCACATCCATTATTTCTAGCCTTCTGAGATATTGATAGACTTTTTCCTGTAGTGGGATTCAGAGCTTCCAAAAATCTCACAAGCCCAGCTGTTACCTTAAAACACATTTACAAGCCTCTCTCTATGGGAAATGATGGCTAACATGGCATTTGAAATTGCAAACTGACATTTGTTATTTGAAATTTGAATATCGTTTCCATCGTGATTATGGAAAACACTGTCGCATGGTAGGGAATGGGCATTCCATTCAATTTACGATCAGCCAGCTAAGCTCCGCCCCCTTGGTTGCTGTTGCTTCTGTGTCTCTGCCATGCTTTCTTGAGACATTATCGGAACAAGTGAAAAGTTTAGTTCACCCAAAAATGAGCATTCTGTCATCATTTACTCACCCTCATGTTGTTCCAAACCCATAATACTTTCGTTCAACACAAATTAATATATTTTGAATGGAATTTGGTCGTTTCTGTCCCCCCACTAAAAGTCTGTTGACCCAAAACCCGCTTCAAAAAGAATTGTAAAATAAATCCATATGAATCGAGCAGTTTAATCCAAGTCTTGCTTGATTGCTTTTTATGATGAACAGATTTAAATTAGGCCTTTATTCATAGCATTTAACATTACGGCATTTAAATTTGATCATAGAAGCTCAAGTATGCTTGCTTGACGCGCAAAAGCCAATAGGAATCATTCTCACGTATCATACTAATACGTTTAAGCTTCCGCAAGAACCAATGAGATTTGTTCGCGGATCAAGCAAGAATGGTTGAACTTTTGTATATGTTCCCTGATCAATTGTTTATATATGAATAAAAGCGCAAGTTAAATATTTTTTCGTCATATAAAGTAAGCGGTTTTCCAACGAAGTATCTGTGGAAGACAAATTGTCCGAGGAAATTTTTTCCGAATGGAAAATTGTGGTCCCGCCAGATCATTGCTGCGCCGTCTGCTTTCCATTGTGGTCTAAAGTATCGTGAAGAATAGGCAAATAGTTTGGTGGCGAAGATTTGTGCGCGTTTCTCAATACCAAGTACGCAAATTTCGGACTTGCATCCCGGGTAGTTTTGGCCTTTGCGCGTTGACTGGGAGTGTGAACTCCTAGCTGAGGGCGACGCAAGTCTTGGTAATTCTGCAAACGAGCAGCGTAGCTTGATAACGTCCGTGCTCACCGGGCTTAATGTCAATTTTCCTCAACTGTATTTAGTAATAAGACGACAGAGTATGGTATCAAACACCACTGCCTCCTTTCGTTTTCATTTAAACTTATATTAATAGCCGCAGAAATGTAGTTAAGGGAATGTATATAGCCTACATTACATTGAAACAAAATATTATATCAAACAGTATTGCCTCTTTTTATTTTCATTTTAACATATTAATAGATTAATAGATAGAATACAAACCAAAGATTACCTGTTAGATTTACCCAAAGCAATGATATCTTAAATTCATTTTAAACCACTTAAATCAATTTTTAAATCATTTTCAAAGTTTTTAAAATTCCTTGTTTTATTGTTGTGATTCTTTTTTATTTCTTTATTGTAAAGCCTTTGAATTTACCATGTGTATGAAATGTGCTATAGTAAATCAGACTTGCCTGCTCTTGCCTTGCCTTATGTTTAACCACTACAGAGACATCAGAGCTAGCGGCAAATGTCAGAAGGACTAGCCGAGTTGAAGCTGCTCTCATCGAGAAACATGAGCATTGAGCTCCCGGTGATAGCGTGGAGATCACGTCTCCCGAATCGGCGAAACACATTCTTAAATAGGCACGGTCTTTATAAATAAACCGCAGATTTGATTTTTAAGCATCTACATTCTCGCCTGAAATACTCTTAAAACTACATTTCATGACACAATAGTATAACAGTAATATTTTGAAAAATTATCCGAATAAATGGTGGTTGAAATACAATGCTGAGTGAACTCAACCAATCAGCATGTACGGGAAAACCGTTGTGTTGAGTACGATTTAATTGACTATACATTCACTTACATGTAAATAAAATGATCAAGAATACAATTTTAAAAAGTTAAAACCATTTTTAAATTGTGTGAGCGTTTGTTATTTTATTCATCTGTTTTATTGTTAGCATGTTGTTAGGTGGTTTCACCTTTGGTAAAATTAAAAAATCACTTCAGGTCTCTATAACAGCCTCAAATATGGCTCAGGTCTGTCTCCCATTTATTATATACTAGCCCAGAATCATATGTCTGATTGCTTATTAATAGCACATCTCACTTTTACAAACTGCACATTGGTAACATGTTGGATTTTAATCTTAAGTACAGTATCAGGTAAGTTAACAGCATGAATGTGTATGCTATAATATATATTGCTATCTCACAAAATGTTTAAAATATTGTGACCTACATTTTTATTTATATTGCCCCTTGTGCCAGCTGAAGCTACAGTCATTTTTTTTAAGACGAGCTAAAATGGTAAAGGAATGTCTTATTTTAATTTATTAGCAAAGAGACTTCATGTCATGGCATTGATTCATCAGTTCAGTTCACCAAGAGTGGTGCTTGGCATCCAGCCTAGTTCTGCTGTGCAGGTGATGGGGGTTTAGGGGTTTGTAGCAGTGAAATTGGTGTGTGTGCAGTGGGTGTGTGTGTGAGTTGGGTGTTTGTGTTGTGTGTGTGTGTGTGAAGTACGGTATAATATCTCACCATCGTTTTGAGAGCAGAGGCTGTGCGGTGGTCTCGGAGCGCCATTGGCGTTGGTCAAGTGTTCTTCACTGGGCACCGCTTAGCTGCCCAGCGGCGAGTGCTGACCTTGGAGATATACAGATTTCCCGTTTCCTGCGAGATGAATCGCCGGCTGTCCTCTGCCACGAACGAGGGAAGCTCATTGAACACCCAGCTGTAGATGATCTCTGCCGGGGCAGAAGGAGAGCAAGCAGATGAGCTGCGAGAATAACACACATGTCCCTAAGGAAACCCCTGTCTGAATCTGCATTGTAGCATGCTGACCTTGTCAGAGCGAGGGCTCATAGGAGGGGGAGTCTGGGAGCTGATGTGTAGGTGATATGGATTAATTCACTGCTCTCTACTACAGTGTTCAGGGCAATCATAACCAGCATGTTATAAAAATGTACAGAGATACGGTTTCATGTTTGCATACTTTACCAAACTGCATTGGAATGAGGAAAGTAACCCTTGTGTCCAGACCAGGCCCCACACAATAAAGCAGAAAACAATAAATCACATCTCTTCTAAGCTAATTTTTGTTTTGACCCAAGAACATAGTTTAAGGAGCTTGGGCTGAACTCAAATCAGATGGTTTCAACTTTTTATAGACAAGATGGTCTCAGACTTCGACTTCAACCCTGCTTTTTGTTCCATCACATTTACATCATTTGACCGCAAGGCACCACCCAAAATGTCTCCATAACCAATCACAATATAAAAAATTATAGTTCTGAAGTTGGAAAAAAAAAGTCAAGACATGAAATCATTATGTTTTCGTGATCAATCATTACTGTCACTTCCGAGCACTCGGGCACATTTCTTATTCCGTACAGATACGCAGAGGAATAAAGTATTCTTTATCATGTCACATTGAGCTAGAAACCAAATGACAAAAGACAGGCTATCAACAGAACAAAATGATGTGTGTTTTTCTGTAACTCTGAAGCAGTCATATTATACCATATAAATCCAGGAGATATGAGAGAGCGGATTACTACTCTGATCTCACACTGTTTGCCTTATGTCGACTATATCGTAGTCACATAGACTTTCTCGCTGCAGAACAGGAGAAAAGAAAGAGAGAGATAAACTTCCTCATGGTCCAAATTAATTTCCCCAAGACCAATTTATTCACCAAATAATTAAAGTATGAATTTCATAGACCATTGATTTATTTTGCATAGTAAATACAGGTGCCGCGCTCCCGTTGATTAATCACTGAAGGATTGCCTCTCTTTAAAGAGATTCCAGTTCAATTTTTCATACACAAGGGCTAATGTCACCTGAGTAAACAATGAATATTTATCTCATAAATAAAATTCAAAAGGACTCTCATGAAAGGTGTCCTCATAAAGCATCAAACAATATAAATCACAATATTTCTAGCTGACAGCCTCAGTGCCAGAGGCTTCTGATACTGTTTTTTGAGTTTATGCACTGGGTTTGCACAAAGACTTACAACTGTTAGCGACTGAGGAAAGGTGAAGTTATTGTCCAAGAGGCACTGAATAGGAATGTAATGAAAATTCATGATGACTATGATCGGAATAGCACAGTAGTGCTTTATTTTTGCAGCATGAAGTACAATTCATTTTGCATGTTTATAAGGTAACAGGCATGTGTGGCTAAAATACGTTTCCCATAATTCTCCATTTCAGTATGAGAATGCTTAAATACACAGAAGGAGCACTATAACACACATAATTAGCATCATTTGTTTTTACTAGCTCAACATATGCTTCCTGTTTTACCGAAATGTGAAAAAGAGATAAAGAAATCAGCCTTTATGTTTATTTTATTCCAGCCAAAATTGCACATCAAGTCATAAATGTAATTTCCGACCACGTACTGTTGGACATTCCCAGAAGAACCTGAAAACGGCATTAAATAGAGCAAAGATAAGAGTACATAGTCATTTATATTTCTAGTGTAACGTCAGCGCTCCACGCATTCATCAAGGTCAGGAACCAAAAACGCCTCCTCTCCACTTTGAGTGGTAAAGCAACAGAGATCGTATTGAGAGTAATATCCTGTTTACATCTCAGTGATCTCAAATTATTTTCAATTACTTTCAGTTTTAAAGTCATCTACCCATATTAATGTGGATGAAACCTCCTACGAGCAATTCAGGCAAATGAAAGACAAATTAACCTCAAAGCCGTCCTACGAGTCCTAAAATAAATTCCCTGCAGTTCTTCCCATTCCCCACATATCAAATCCAAACTGTTAATCCTCCAAGCAAACATTTAATAGTTCCCGCTCATAACCGAATGATGTTCGTACAGGTCTTATTTGTGTAATGTAAAAAGTTAAAATAAAAAGTTAAAATGGAACAAATAAAGTTGCATGCTTATTGGTTGATTTTTGTTCGCTGTCAGTTCTAATTCATACACTTCCTTAACCACTTACAAATTTTTATTTATTTATGTAAAATTTTAGTGTTGAAAAGAAATGAATGTACAGTATATACACAATTTACCTTTATCTACAAAACTGTCAAGCATTTAAGAACCATTCCATATATTCAGTCCAGACTTCTGATACAGCATAACATTTACATCATGGTTCACAATAAAATGCTTGCTATTGCTAAATGTTTGCTTATGTGTTCAGATTCTTAAAGCCTGGTGCCACTCAGAAGGTTTGCAGCTCTGTGCCTGATGGGAAATCATTATTGGCATTTAAAGACAAATCATTCTGTGACCTCGTAGCCAATGAATGATGTTAATTTTCTTCACATCAGCTTTCCGCGCTAGTCTAACAATTGCAGAAAATCAATAGACTAAAAACAGCCTTGTCTCATGTAAATACTGTAGGTTGCTCGGTTCCTTAGTTATGGTACAATGCTACAGCTCTGCTTCCTACACACTCTTGAAGAGCGCACAATCAGTAGCAGTAAAAGTTTGGACACACTGGACTGGATTTATGTTTCTCATGAACCCAAAATAATTTTAAAATAAAGGCTTAATGCTTAAAGGACATCACTTATGCAGAAAACATAAACTAGCTACATACTTTAAAACAGTCATTATATACATGTCTTTGGTTATTTTATTTGTGATGATTTTGGCTCACATTTAACAAAAACCCACCAATTCACGAGTACGCACAATTAGAATATGGTGACAGCCGAGTCAGTAATCACTGTCAAAACATGCTGCCAAGGTTTCTGAGACTTCAAAATGCGTCTTCAGTTGTTCACTCGGCCTTACACAATCATGGGGAAGACTGCTGATCTGACAGTTAGTTGTCCAGAAGACAATCATTGACAATCATTGACACCCTTCACAAGGTGGTAAGCCACAAACATTCATTGCCAAATAAGCTGGCTGTTCACAGAGTGCTGTATCCAAGCATGTTATCAGAAAGTTGAGTGGAAGGAAAAACCGCAGCCTTATGAGGATTGTCAAGCAAAATCGATTCAAGAATTTGAGTGAACTAAACAAGGAATGGACTGAGGCTGGGGTAAAAGCATCAAGAGCCACCACACACAGAAGTGTCAATGAATTTGGCTACAGTTGTATTCCTCTTGTTAAACCACTCCTGAACCACAGACAACATCAAAGGCGTCTTACCTGGGCTAAGGAGAAGAAGAACTGGACTGTTGCCCAGTGGTCCAAAGTCCTCTTTGCAGATGAGAGCAAGTTTTGTATTTAATTTAGAAACCAAGGTCCTAGAGTCTAGAGCAAGGGTGGAGAAGCTCATAGACCAAGTTGATGGTGTCCAGTGTTAAGTTTCCACAGTCTGACGATTTGGGGTGCAATGTCATCTGCTGATGTTGGTCCATAGTGTTTTTTGAAAACCAACGTCACTGCACCCGTACCAAGAAATTTTGGAGCACTTCATGCTTCCTTCTGTCAACCAGCTTTTTGAAGATGCTGATTTAAATTTTCCAGCAGGATTTGGCACATGCCCACACTGCCAAAAGCACAAAAAGCTGGTTAAATGACCATGGTGTTGGTGTGCTTGACTGGCCAGCAGAATCACAGAGCCTGAACCCCATAGAGGAAAGTTCTTATGGTGGTATTGTCAGAGGAAAATGCGAAACAAGAGACCCAAAAACGTGATGATATAATAATATATATATATAGATATATATAATAATATATATACTGTATATATATACAGGGGGTACGGAAAGTATTCAGCCCCCCTTAAAATTTTCACTCTTTGTTATATTGCAGCCATTTGCTAAAATCATTTAAGTTAATTTTGTTTTCTCATTAATGTACACACAGCACCCCCTATTTACAGAAAAACACAGAATTGTTAACATTTTTACAGATTTATTAAAAAAGAAAAACTAAAATATCACATGGTCCTAAGTATTCAGACCCTTTGTTCAGTATTTAGTAGAAGCACCCTTTTTACAGCCATGAGTCTTTTTGGGAAAGTTTTTCACACCTGGATTTGGGGAAACTCTGCCATTCCTCCTTGCAGATTCTCCTCTCCAGTTCTGTCAGGTTGGATAAACGTTGGTGGACAGCCATTTTTAGGTCTCTCAATTGGGTGCTCGAATTGGTTTAAGTCAGGGCCATGGTGGGCCAGTCAAGAACAGGCACAGAGTGTGGGTTAAGCAACGTCCTTAGTTAGTTTCAGCGTGTGCTTTGGTTCGTCACTTGTCCTGTGGGCCCAATGGTAAACCTTTGGCCCAGTCTGAGGTCCTGAGCACTCTGGAGAAGGGTTTCGTCCAGGATATCCCTGTACTTGAATGCATTCATTTTTCCCTCGATTGCAACCAGTCATCCAGAACCTGCAGCTGAAAAACACCCCCACAGCATGATGCTGCCACCACCATGCTTCACTGTTGGTGACTGTATGGACAGGTGAGTGAGCAGTGCGGTTTTCTCCACATCAGATTAGTGCGCTTAGAATTAAGGCCAAAATGTTCTATCTTGGTCTCATCAGACCAGGAATCTTATTTCTCACCATCTTGGATTCCTTCAGGTGTTTTTTTAGCAAACTACATGCGGGCTTTCATGTGCTTTGCACTGAGGAGAGGCTTCTGTCGGGCCCCTCTGCCATAAAGCCCCGCCTGGTGGGGGGCTGCAGTGATGGTTGACTTTCTACAACTTTCACCCATCTCCCGACTGCATCTCTGGAGCTCAGCCACAGTGATCTTTGGTTTCTTCTTTACCTCTCTCACCAAAGCTCTTCTCCCCCGATAGCTCAGTTTTGGCCGGACGGCCAGCTCTAGGAAGGGGTCTGGTCGTCCCAAACGTCTTCCATTTATGGATTATGGAGGTCACTGTGCTCTTAGGATCCTTAAGTGCAGCAGAATTTTTTTTGGAACCTTGGCCAGATCTGTGCCTTGCCAAAATTCTGTCTCTGAGCTCTCCAGGCAGTTCCTTTGACCTC
This sequence comes from Sinocyclocheilus anophthalmus, assembly GCA_018155175.1. Classification (NCBI taxonomy): domain Eukaryota; kingdom Metazoa; phylum Chordata; class Actinopteri; order Cypriniformes; family Cyprinidae; genus Sinocyclocheilus; species Sinocyclocheilus anophthalmus. The sequence goes on from JADLZN010005089.1 coordinate 280,668, forward strand.
ATGATTCTAACTTGCTCTGACAGGCCCTGTGAGCTGTAGAGGTCTTATATTAGACAGGTGGTGTGTGCTTTCCTAAATCACGTCCAGCGTATAATCATAACACAGCGGACTCAAATGAAGGTGTAGAAACCTCTCAAAGGATGATAGCAGAAGGGAAATGGACAGCCCCTGAGTTTAAATATATGAGTGTCAACGAGCAAAGGGTCTGAAGTACGTAAGGAACAAGTGATATTTCAGTTTTTCGTTTTTTAATAAATCTGCAAAGAAAATGTCAACAATTTTGGGTTTAGCTATCACGATAGGGTGCTGTTGAAAATTAAGCGGAAAAAGATTTACTAAATGATGAACACAAATGGCTGCAATATAAGCAAGAGTGAATGACATTTAAGGGGGTCTGAATATAGCTTTCCGGAATGCCAGCTTATATCTATATATATATATATATTAGATATATATATATAGGGCTGTCAACGAAGTAACGCGTTAATTGTCTGCGATTCAGTTTACAATCCTTAGACGCGGTTAAATAAGGCAATTAACGTCAAAATATCGTGAAGCACATAATTTTCTATTCTAACCCTTTAACCCAATGTTGCTTTTCTGCTTGCGATCAGATCATTTTAAGTCGCTAAACTCTGGGAATGTTTTCAGTCCAATGATCCAGTAAGCGATTGCATTCAAACAATCCGTCCAAAACAGTGCTAATATAAAGGAAAGCAGGCTGATTACATCAGAGATTGCAGAAAGAACAGAGACTCGCGTAGCGTTTTAAGTGAATAATTCATTCCAGTGTGTTTCGCTTTAAAACACAAGCTCTGTCATATTCTGTGATTGTCTCTGAAGACGCGCGAGTCTCACACAATCACACACGCTGTGTGAAGTACAGGACTGATACGGATTGTTTCAACGACAAATAAGCCATCCTTTCACTGTATGGCCAGATGAGATGCAAATTACGTTTTCTCGACTGGATAACCAGTCCCGCTAGTAAAGTTTGATGGATGAAGACTGCAATCAAGGTAAAGATGATTGCGGCAGCATACAGGAGTCGTACAGTAAGCATGCGTGAGTCCGTTATAATAAATGTGTGTATGAATGCTCTTGATGCACTGATCGCACATTCTGATCCTCAGCATTGGATTTTAGGACGTGAGGACAGACATTTCCAAATTTCGCGTCGGACATTCTCACGTGTTTCCACACACATTCATGATAAGTGATTTGACATTTTGAGTGTATGTTGCTGTGTCATGTGTTATGTTAGTTCTGAATGGGTAGGATCTGTGGTTTTGTTTTTACCGCTGTAGGAGATAAATGCAGTCTAGCAGGCGGGGTAGGGTTTAGCTGTTTTTTGGATCACCATGTGGTCATGCCTCGGTATCGCAATGGATTACTCTAAAATTTAAAAAGACTGTTGGCCGGGCCATTGCTGTTGCACTGTTGTTTGTTTATACATCATACATACATTCAGATATTTGTTTGCTTAAATGGCCCCTGATATCATTTGGTTCTTTGGGTCGTTGGAGTATCCTTTGGAGTTCGTTGACAGACATCTACATTTATCTTGAAAAAAGTTTGCAATAAATACAGATTTTTGAGAATCACCCTTAAATCTTTTGGTTTACTTTGCTGGATAAAGCAAATTATGACAAAATAAACATTTAAAACGAGATAAACGGTCTATGCTTAATTTCATGAAGTGTACGATTAATTGCGATTAATCACAGAAAAAGGGTGTGTAATCAGGATAAAAAATGTTCATCCATTGACAGCCCCTTATATATATATTACTGCTGTCAAACGATTGATCACGATTAATCGCATCAGTTTTTGTTTACATAATATATGCGTATGTACTGTGTATATTTATTATGTAAATAAAAACACATGCATGTATTTAAGAAAAATATGCATGTATATATTTAAGAAAAATATGTTGTTTATATTAAATATATTTATATATAAGAATATAATGTATATACATGTAAATATTTTCTAAATATATACTGTATGTGTGTGTTTTATATATACATAATAAATAAACACAGTGCACACACATATATTATGTAAAAGAAACATTATTTTGGATGCGATTAATCACGATTAATCAATTGACAGCACTAATATTATGTGATTATTATATATATATTAGCTCAGTATATATTATATATATTAGGGTGGGAAAGTTAATACTTAGAGTACGGTAATGCATTAATCATTAACGAGAAGAATTATGGTTTTTTTTAAGTTTAAAAATAAAATAAATAACTTTTGCCGTTTATCAAATAAGTTTTATTATTATTAGATTATTATTATTAGTTGAAAGCCCGTTGCTCACTGGTTCGATATACACACACAGACATGCAGCACTGGTCACAGGAGGGGTGGAATGTTGACAATGAGGACGTTTACATGGGAATACTTTTGCTTCCATCAGAATAATTCATTCGATTGACGAATCCGAAGAGTAGTGGTTACATGAACGCTACAATAAGAGTGTGATAGGGTGATATGGCGGTTTATATGTCAGCAAGATTCTGGTCAAGCTTTAATCTTGACCTGCGCACAGCTGAATGAATAGACAGAGTCCCTTTCAGTCTGTTACTCCGAGTCACGTCGGTGACCGACGATTTGGGATCTCACTTAGAGAGACCAATCTAATTCGAGTGTAACTAAACGAGCCAATGCATATTGGCTTGTGATTATTGCATCCAGCTGCTGCTGCTCACAGCGTGAGTATAAGTAGGCAGCAAATGCAACGCATATTCAGGTTTTCGCTGAGGAGCCGAGCGACAACATCGTTCTGCTCTTGACTACTCTACTGAGAGAAGAAGACTGAATGAGTTCAGCGTGCTTTTGGAGAGCTCTTCGTGTTGGTGGACGGTGCTTCAGCGGTGGTGGTTTTCCCGTGTCGAGTGGGTTGCACACATTAGGCTGCACTACCCCCTGTTTGTGTTGTAGATGATCATCTCCCCTGTGCGCCTCATCACGCTAAAAGAGCTTTTTCCCCTAAGAGAGCAATTTCGGGTGTGTCTTTTTAAAGATGACGTTGCTTGGCAAACTTGATGTTACGTCTTTGTAAAGATGATGTGGGTTTTGTTATAGACAACGTATCACCCGGGCGTTCTTGATGCGGTCGTTACCTGGCGCTGGGTGTTGGTCACGATCGCTGCCTCTCGTGCCTTGGCATGAAGCATGCTGAGGTGGCTTTCATGGATGACTCATGCTCACATTGTGGGGGTATGACCATCTCGGAGTTGCAGAGCGGACTCCGTTACATGCAAGGGGGCGGAGTGCCGTGCCACTGCCCAGATCTGGGGTTCCCCCTGGTGGCAGCCGGGGGCGTCCTTCTAGCTGTGGGCGGACTGGTCTTACGGTCACGGTGAAGAATTCCCCTCCAGGGTGAGGATGCCCAAGCCCGCCGGCACTTCGAATCCAGCGGAGCTCTCAAAAAGAGCAGGTTGGACCCTCCCGGGGGGTACCACCTGGTTCTTCCGAGGCTCCCCCCGACGATCGGATTTCGATTGCAGCATCGGCGGGTGAGCCAGAGCTTTCTGGAGAGGAAGATTCTGCTGCGCTGCTCTCCTCCGGGACCGTAAAAATGCCTGGATCGGATCCAGAAATAAAGGCTATGCTTTCCCGGGCCAGCAGTGGGGTCGGGCTCGAGGGAAGAATTCAGCGTGTCCCGAGCGCATCACGGTTGCACGTGCTCAGCGCCCCGCCTCGGTGCCTTTCTTACCGGAGGTGTATGAGGAGCTCAACAGGTCGTGGACGGCACATTTTTACTGCCGGAAACTGATTTGCTGGATCTTTCTCCCTCACCACCCTCGATGGTGGGGGTTACAAGGGTCCCCCCGGTGGTGCGGTCGGTTGTGATGCAGTTGTGTCGTAATACCGCCTCCAACGGGCAGGGAGAACCGTTCCTCCCCTCTCGGGTCTGTAGGTACTCGAATGGCCAGCGATGCCTACACGACCTGTGGAGAAGCTGCCTCCGCCTTACACGCTACGCCGTGATAGCAAGTGCACCAGGCCAAGGCACTGAGGGACTTGCACGAGGGTGGTCACGACCCGGAAGTTCAGAGAGAACACCACACCGCGGCGGACCCCGCGCCACGAGCGACGAAGATTACGGCGCAGTCTCTGGGTCGTGCGATGTCCACTATGGTGGTCCGGGAGCGCCAATTCTGGCTGTGACTGGCTGACATGCGCGAGACGGACAAGACACGACTCTTGAACACCCCCGTGTCCCAGGCCAGCCTTTTCGGCGACACGGTGGAGAACCTGCCCAGCAGTTCTCCGCTGACCAAACCAGACTGAGGCCATCAGGTACATCCTGCCGGCGTGCAGCTGCTGCCGTCGCCAAGGGCAGCCCCCCTGCCACCGCCAAAACAAGAGCAGAGCTCCTGCGGCCTCCAGCAAAGCTGTGCCGTGGAGCCTACATACCGGACGGAACGGGCAGGGCAGCCGCCCAGCCCGTCCAGGCCCCCGTCAAACCTGGTGGCAAGCGAGAAAGCAAGAGGCCCGGAGACGGGCAACCCAGAGGTGGTACCAAAAGCAAATTCTCGACAAAGAGCGATTCCTTTATTTCTGGGTCCCCAGAGGGGACGGGGGGTTGTGGACGATCTAGTACGTATCACACTCACCCTCCTCTCTCGCCAGTGAGCAGCAGTGGGCGGATCGGGAGGACGAACCAACGGACTACCCACGCATCCTCTGCTCGAATGCAGGTCAGTGTTAAACACACCAGACCCCGCCTCGGACAGGCTACGAGACGCCCGGGCCGGGTCCCTCCG
>JADLZN010005090.1:0-153279 GCA_018155175.1 Sinocyclocheilus anophthalmus
AAAAAAAAACAAAAACAAAAAACAACACCTCCCCAAAAACCTTTCTGGGCAGGAAAGAAAGCCCAACTCCAATAGTGCATCTCCGGGGGTCTTCCGGCAAGGAGAAAACCAGTTTGCGAACAGACTCCCACTCAGGCAAAAAAGGAATCCTTGTACGCGTCGAAGGAGCTCGATCCTGAGGATGTGGGTCACCACTGCTTGTGGCAGACCACTCAAATCCGCCGCGTCCCATCCAGGGAGCCACACATGGAGGTCCACAGATCTGACGCAGGTCCACCTGGTGCCGAGCCCCTGAGTAAGGAGGTCCTTCCTCAGAGGGATGCACCAGGGAGGGGCTGTCGCGAGGAGCATGAGTTCCAGAAAACAGGTCCGGGTGGGCCAGTACGGCGCAACCAGCAAGACCTGTTTCTCGTCCTTCCTGACCTTGCACAGTGTCTCTGCAAGAAGGCTCACTGGGGGAAACGCATACTTCTGGGAATAGTACAACTGGCAGTGGGAGGACTTTTGGGAAGCAAACAGGTCTACCTGGGCTTCCCCGAATCGACTCCAGATCAGGAGAGGGTGCCACGTTCCTGCGAGAGGCTCGACGCACCGGATTAGGTGTCGATTCAGTGCAAGGCGAAGAGGCTCTGGACGACGCAGGAGAGCGCCCACGGTAACGAGCAGACTGAGGCCCGCAGGGCAGCGGTGGTGCACCAAGCATGGCCTTCACATCGGGCAGGATGTGCTGGATCACCTCGGTCTGCTTCTGCACTGCCGAGAACTGCTGGGAAAAGCCCTCGACAGTGTCGCCGAACAGCCCAGCCTGGGAGATGGGAGCAATGAGAAAGTGTGCTTTGTTGACGTCCTTCATCTCTGCCAGGTTGAGCCAGAGATGGAGACTCCAGGAAGGTTGCAGTTCTGGAATATGGTGGTGCTGGAGACTAAATGTTTCCTGATTATTTTACACCAAAAATTCTTACATTATACTATTATTTGCATGTGAACAGTTCTTTTTTCTAAAACCGTTTTTTTTACTGACACGCTGACCCAGTGAGCATTTTGCTGTCCAATGGCCATGTCTTAACTTTTAGTTTTTAATATTTCTCATGGGCATTTAATAATGTTTGACTTTTCAGTCTGAGTTAAACCTCTTTTTTGGCTCATTTTATCTGTAAAAGGAAACACGCCTAATAATTCTGCACACCTGAATATAAGGAGTTTTTCATTTCCAGCCTTCATGGACAATTATATATAACTTATAAATGATTAAATAAAAAATTTATAGTAGTTATTAAGATTGAAGTGGTTTGGAATTGGTCAAATGTCCTTGGGAAAAAATATGATCAGAATATCAACGTGCCTAATAATTATGCATGTGGTGTACTGTTAAATTTGTAAATCTAAGTTACAGTGTAGTACTGTTATCAGAGTAAAACATTAGCACAGGGTCACTGTCTTGACATTACTATGCTGCTTGAAATCATTCTGAATAACAAACACACACAAGTACTAAATTTGCTTCTGTGAAGATTAATTATTTTAACTAGTTTATCTTTGATTATAGACAGACTGCAACAAATGTATCCAATACCACAGCCCTCAACGAGCCCAACAGCAGAGCGCAATACATGAGGGAATGAGCTCCAACATGTTCCCACTTTTCAAAGTCTGTGGATCAAGCACCACTTAGCGATAAAAGGCTGCAAATACACATTTCTAATGTTGCTGCCATATGTTGGAGCACTTTGTTGCAGAATGTTTGTTGTAAACTAGGCACGATGTAATGCTGTAAAGATGAAGCATCCAACTAATCTGACAGCAGCTACATTGCAAAGTGTAAGCAAACTATTTTATAATGATTTGGCTGTAAATAACAGACAGATAACAGGTTTTAGCTGAGCTCTCTTTTCTCCTCAAATTCTTTCAGGTGATACTGGTAAAGTGGGACACTTTTAATGTCAAAGTGTAATAGTTCATTTTCCTCATATAAAAAAAAACTTGACCGGGAACTGTAATTGAAAATTAACATATTGGACAAACCAATGTGAAAGCCAAACCTAAGTACGTTGAGTTGACAGTTTGGACTCTTCAATCCAGCGATCAGCAGTTTCACTCCTGAATCCTGCAGGTTATTGTGACTCAGGTCCAGCTCTCTCAGGGGGGAGTTTGATGATTGTAGAGCTGAAGCCACAATTTCACAGTGCTGATCAGTGAGATTACAGGCAGTTAATCTGAAAAAAGGGACAATCTTGGTTAAAAGGCATGCTGATGTGCTGGTGTTTCCTGCAACACATCCTTGATAAAATAATTTCACCATAAATTCATGTGCACTGCAACAATGGATGGTTTATTTTTAATGACCTCCTGGATTGTGGATTATATGTTTGTCTGGAGCATTTTGCTGCAGAATGTTTGTTGTAAACTAAGCACAATGTTATGCTGAGTTGGCAAAGCAAATTTTATTGGAAGATGAAGCATCCAACTGTACCTGATCTGACAGCAGCTACATTGCAAAGTGTAAGTAAACAATTTTATAATGATTTGCCTGTAAATAACAGACAGATAACAGGTTTAATATGGATAATGCATAAAAATTGCCATTATTGGCAAGTCTTAAAGGAGCCACAGTGCTGAAACTGAGCATTTCAGAAAGAGAGTTAAAACAAGGTCAAAATGAGGTTCGCCAATATATATATTTTTGTGCAAATACAGAGACTAAATGCTGAGAAGAATATTGAAAGCTCTCTTCTGTCTAAACCTTAAATTATTTCAGGTGATACTGGTAAAGTGGGGCACTTATTGTGAAAGTGTTTTAGTTCATTTTTCTTCATAAACATTCTAGACATGGAACTGTACTCGAACATCAACATATTGGACAAATCAAAGTGAAAGCCAAACCTCAGTACGTTGAGTTGACAGTTTGGACTCTTCAGTCCATCGGAGAGCAGCTTCACTCCTGAATCCAGCAGGTGGTTTTCTACTCAGGTCCAGCTCTCTCAGTGGGGAGTTTGATGATTGTAGAGCTGAAGCCACAATTTCACAATGTTGATCAGCGAGATTACAGGCTGTTAATCTGAAAAGAGGGGAACACTTTGATTTAAAGACTTGCTCGTATGCTGGTGTTTCCATAAGATTGCTTCCATGATAAAAGAACTTCACTATCAATTAATTCTTGACCATTCCCTGACTGGTCTTCTCTCATCAGGAAAGTCCAGCCAATAAAATAGATGTGACACATATTTTATGAACATCATGTGTATGATGCTTCTCTAATTTTGTTTCTAATTGTTTAAACAGAACTTTAATGTGGATAGTCTTATTAGCCAAGCATTATTATAAATATTTTCAATAAAATGTTTTCCTAATAGAACTAATTACATAAACCAGATCTATTGACTTGATTATATTTCTCCTGTGGAAACATATATGCTTTTAATATTTCCAGTCTATATTCGTCTCATACTGTATAACATACAATCATAGTACATGATTGTATGAAGAGTTCAGATACAAAAGCCTCTAAGTAGGGCTGCACGATATTTAGTTTCTGCATCGATATCGCAATGTGCACATCCACGATAGTCACATCACAGGATGTGCAATTTTTTGTATACTGATTGTTATATTTATACTGATCGTTTTCGCAACAGCTGTCACGTCGCACTGTCTACACTGGACACGACAAAGGCTTTCATGAAATTGTTCCGAAAAATGGTTAATTACTCGAAGCTTTTAACACAGTGCACATATGCGACATCTGGTGGTCAGACTTGGTTTCTCCACCAAAACATTGCGGAGCAGAGAATGGTTTGAAAAAGTTTTTAATCTGTGCCAACTCGTGTCATGCGTAGTCCGGCCAACGGATTCACATATTGAGCAATAATTTAAAATATACAAGTGTGTGATTATAATTAATAATTGACATGAGTAAGTCTAGCAAAATATTTTGTTTGAGTGTCGGGTCTCTGAGACCCCAGCTATTAGACCATGATCAAATGCAATGAGGTGTGGAAGTGCGTTCAGTTTCTGTCTGGTGTGTGATGTGGGGTGTTTGTGTTCTATTTGGTGCTATTGTTAACTTATTGTGTGATTCTAATGAAGGTCCTTCTAAATGCAAGTCTGAGTACACACACTTATTGTGCTACGTTACACACACACACACACACACACACACACACACACACACAACCAAGCAATGAAGTCAAAACCAACGAAAGTAATGCGAAGACAAGCGCCGATTTTTCAAACCAGCTGTCCCGAACTTCAAGGAGTACTGCATGAGACTTTTCGAAGCTTTCAAACATCATCAGTTCACGTGGTAGTCAATTAGATACAAAGCATCGGCACGTGTGTTGATACATAGTGCTTTGAAAACTGCACGGAGAATCCGTATCAATAGTCCATCAACTAATCAATTCTTTCACTCCACGCGAAAACTGTCAAAATACTGTGCTCTGCAAGTATCATTGTAAACACAGTTGCTTATGGCTTATGTGAAGGTAAACAATTGAGGAAAGAAAATGGATGTGTAACAGTATTGGTATTGGTTCACAGCAGTTTAATGTTCCAAAAGCTTTCTGTGTCATATGAATGTTAATCAAACAACAAAACACAGAGAAAAAAATCACTTTTGTAGCTTTAACACATATTTATTAGATTTAATTTATACAGTGAAAACTCTGCAGTGTATTTTGCCTTTGAGTATGCAACCAGTATACCTGAATACTGTCAGGAGGGACACACCAAGCCGACTTCAAAGAACTAACGGCGACGAAACGGACCGGCAAAAAATAACACGTGCATTTGCTCATGAGTGAGAGGATTACCGGTCCTATCAGCAGCTATATTAGATTATTCGTCTTTCAAAAGGAGAACCGAAAACAAGGATTACGAGATAAACGCAGAATATACGAACAGTAAAACAAAAGCGCGCTTGCTTAACATTGTGGATATTCAGTACATTGATAAACTGTAATAATTTTAAAGCCGGGGCTCATGTTGAAAAACATTCGCTATTTTAGACCTGATTGGGAAGATCACGTTTTAAACCAGCCTTCTTCACTTGGTTGTTATTCTGGGCACGACGCGTTAGCTAAAATGAACAGCCAATCAGAGCCTTCCCACGGGGCCCGACGGATTCAAAATGCTTGACGAGAGGACACACCCCAAACAAACCTAGCGGACCTCGGATGGAGTGTCCTGGCCTTTTTAGACCTTACCGGAAAATATCAAAAGCACTGTTTATTTAACTTTATATCTTTGTTCCCCATTATGGATATTCAACCCCCCCCCACCCCCCCCCCCCCACCCCCCCCCCCCCCTGTCTGATTAATTTTTTTTTTCCAAAAATTAGAGCTTTTCAAGTCATCTGGTGGTTTTTTTTTTTTATATCGCAATATGTACGCTGAAATACAAAATATGCAATGCGAGTTTTTTTCCACATTAATGCAGCCACCCTACACCTCCAAGTACGTCTGACATTGTCTTTAAAATTAGCATTTCCTTTAGGCTACTATGCATAATGTTTTATAGGCTGTCAGTCGTTACAATTTAATCTATTAAATTAAATGATGTTTCGATTCATAAAATCGCAAAATGAATTTGACTGTGAAAATACCCAAAAAAGATTATTTAAAGATATTTTTGTGTTAAATGACAAAATATCAAGTAGACATTACAAATTGTACCTTTAGAGATATTTTATTTGATTCAACAAAAAAAATTTAGTCACCTAACAACATTTAGGCTTACTACCCGCCTAACATAAACTATGGGAAACATAAGAGGGTGGAAGATAATTTGAGAAACAGAAAAACATCTCAGTATTTTTTTGTTCATACAATGAAAGTCATTGGTAACTAAATCAGCTTTGTTACCAACAGTCTTAAAAATACCAAAGTCCCTTTAATGGTATTCTATAGTCTTTGAAAATACCTTCTTTTATGTTCCAAAAAAGAAAGGTTTGAACTGACAAGGGGACGTCGAGAAGAAATATGTGGACAGACAGGATGAAAAATTTTTTGGTGTGAATATAACTTTAATGTATTTTTATTATATATTAACGGGTTAGTTCACCAACATGAAAATTAGGCTTTGGGTTTCCTTTTATCACCCAGAGGCATCCTAGGTTGTAAAATCCAGTCGGAGTTATATAAAAAATTGTCTTTGATCTTTTAAGCTGTTTCATGGCACTCAGCGGGGGTTGCATGCATCAGTCCAAAAGAAGTAAAATAAAAAGCGCCCATCCATAAAAAAGTGTCTCACATGGCTCCGGGGGGTGAACAAATGCCTTTTGTAGCGACTCGATGCGTTTTTGTAAGAAAAATAACCATATTCAAAATGTAATAATCACTTGAATGTAGCTTGCACCAACAGTTGTAGACGGAAGCAGCTCCGGGAGCATGACGCATGAGTTCAGTGTTGCGCATGAGTGCGGGAGTATCGTGGAAAAAACCAACGTTTGTTTACAGGATCAAAAGAAGAAAAATGGGACTACATTAAATATTTCGTACTTTAGCAAGGAAAAACAAGTTCTCCCTTGGTTATATGAAATCCTCCGAATTCTTACAAAATCCTCGTTTTGTACTTCTAATTATTGACCGTTGGTTTGTCTTGATCTCTCCGCTGCGTTTCCGCGTACCATCACTTCTGAGCGGCGCATGTGCAAAACTGACCTCATACGTCATTCCCCCGGAACTGCTTCCATTTACAACAGTGAGCACAAGCTAGATTCAAGTGATTTTTACGTTTTGAAAATAATAATAATAATTCCTTGCATTTATATAGCGATTTTCTAGGCACTCAACGTGCTTTACATAGAAGGGGGGAATCTCCTCAACCACCACCAGTGTGCAGCATCCACCTGTATATGATATTTTTCTTACAAAAATGCATTAATTCGCTACAGAAGGCCTTTGTTCACCCCCCGGAGCCATGTGAGACACTTTTTTTTATGGAAGGATGCTTTTTATTTCACGTCTTTTGGACAGAAGCAACGCAACACCCGCTGAGTGCCATTAAACAGCTGAAAGATCAAAGACAATTTTTAATATAATTCCGAATGGATTCATCTGAAAGAAGAAAGTCATATACACCTATGATGCCTCGGGGGTGAGTAAAACGCAGCATAATTTTCATTTTGCGGTGAACTCACCCTTTAATAATAATAATAATAATAATTAAATGATACTCTAAATAAGAAAATAAAACTGCCAGCAGGTGGCGGTAAATGTCTTCATTCGATTAGTTCAAACGGTTGATTCATTCAGGAATTCAGTAAATGGCTCTCTTTATGAATGGGGCTTTGAATCATTGGTTCACACGATTTGTTCAAAACGGATTCATTCAGAAACTAAACACCGCTATGTTGCTCGGAGATGCACAACAATTCTGCTGTGGCTTTAAAAGTAATATGTTCTCTGCAAAATTGAGCAAAAAAAAAATATATATATTGTGTTTAAAATATAACACAATAACAATTTATTTACTGAACTGTTTTATAAAATCACATTTAAAGTTGTGATATTCGGGACAAAATTGGCATCGTTTGTTAATATGCTCTCCCTGTCGTGTGGATACTTGTTGATATAAATATGAGACATAAAACACACAGGTGCATTTTGCACCAATATCTTGAATTTTAGGGCATAACTGCATTTATGGAGTTGTTGCCCTGCATCATATTTGTCAACAGTCAACTATATGAAATGTAAGCTGACGTACATGTCTGGGGGCGGGGCCACTGCGTTAACTGCATTAAAATATTTTAAATCGCATTATTTTTCCATAACTAATTAATTAAGTTAACGCATTAAACTGACAGCCTTTGTTTCTATGTAAGTACTGGTACTTCTGAATGGGTTGAGGCTGGGATTTAGTGCATTTGAAGTGAAAGTACTTGGTGAACATATACTACTGTAGGTGTGGAGAGCATTCACACAGTGTTATCTCATTTTTGACCAAGATGGCTTTTAGAGGCTTGCATGGAAACTCTTAATATGCAAGCTTGAACTACAATGTTGTGTAGAACTGAAAAACAAGAAAATGGTGCCAGGGGGAATGGGATGTAGGCCCATCTTGAGCAGGCAGAGGGTGCAAAAAGATATATGAGTTGTGATTTCTGGTATGGCACTCTCTCTGCACTTGCATAGTAAGCAACATTAATAAAAGACACTTCATATTTACCACACGACTCCCGATCCCATTCATGATCCAACACCGCCTGCAACGATAAATGCTTCACCATATATCCCACTCTGCACTTTAAGAGGGCTATGGGACACAAGCTGAACAGAGCCCACCTCTTGTCTCATATCGTCACGATTTCTCCCAACAGTCAGAAATGTTAATTAAAGTGAATTTTAAAAAGTGAATTATAAAGTGAACCATAATTAGCACAACATGGCCATGATTTAACCCTTGTGTGATTTTTGTCTTTTTCAAACTTTTTACTATTTTCCACTTGATAGGGCCATTGGTGCAATGCAGAAAATACGAACTTTTCCCCTCAAAATCTCTCCAAACAAGTGAGATCTTTACATAAAAATACTCATAATTTACTCATATAAATAATGGGGGTGTGCCCGAAGCATGAAGCACAAAGCATGGTTAGCCACTTGCTAGCGGTAGCCTGTTACATAACAGTACGTAAAATTGTATTTACCACATAAACAGAGTAAGGAGAAATGACAGATATAGGACGATGGCAAATGATTTGCAGATCCTGAGCACCACTGACAAACATCTAATCTTGTAAAATGTGTGGTAAGTACTGCGGCTCCCTGATGCCCGCAATTTATATACAGTATAATTACCCAACGATATAATTGCGAGAGAAAGTATTGAAATATAATTTCAATACTTTCGGCGGATTGCGGGAGGAGGGGTGGGGGGAGGAATCACGATGCCAGCTCAACAATCGTGATGTCAGTCAGATCGTCTATCACGCCAACCCTAGTGTCATCATTATAAAATGGTGAGATCCTGGAAAACCTATAGCTTTAGCAAAGCAGCATTTCCTGTCACTCTGCGAGGATTATCTCGTGCTATCTTACATTATGCTTTGGCTCATTTTAATCAAGACCACCTGGTCTAAATAAATATATGCAATCTATTATGGTTTTCATATGTTTAGTTACAAGCTAAAATGTGGCACAAAAGCCAAACGTATACTATTTACATGTGCTTCGACAGCACTTGGTTTAGTCTCTAAATGAAGCAGTTTATTGTATTCTATCAGTTTAAAGTGTTAACCACCTGAAGATTAATGCATTTTTCATTCAACAATGATGCTGCTTAAAAAAAAGGTGAAAGTGGAGAAAAATATTAATATAGTATTTTCATGACAGTTTTTGGACACAGACATTTTTGTCCTTAAGGACCTATGTGTAACTTTTTAAAATTCATGTACAAGGGTTAACTAAAATTAATAAGACAAATTCTACACTGGTCCAAAGTGTTTTTTTTTCTCCCAGTAAAGGATGTGCAAATAAGACAGTGAGTATTTGGAAAAAGAAACAAGAGATTCCTTATTTAGTGGAATAACTCATGGAATACTGTTAAATTTGCGAAAATCCAAGTGACCAGCCCTCAGACCAGAACACAAAGCTGCATATGGCTTAATTACATTTTATGTCTTCAGAAATCTCTCTCATTCAGCAAGAATTCAAATGTTTCCATGGTCGTGATATAACAATTGGCTGCAAATCAATTATTTATTTTGTAAACAAAACACTGTACTTTATTTGTGTCCTAATATACATATTTGTTTTGCCGTACCCCCACAGTGGGCCAATTGTCACACTGACCAGCACAGCCTTAACTGCAATCCATTATGTTTTATGCTTGTGAACACAAACCCAGAAAATACTCATCAAACCTCTATCACAACCTCTTTCAAATTATGTTTATATTGCAATATGATGTTAACACTCACGCAGCTTTTCTGCAGTTCCTCACAGCAGGTACCAGTCTCCTTCTGCCCTCTTTTGATTTGATGTTGTACTTATTGAAGTCTAGCTCTTCCAGCACCTCCTCTGACATCAGGATCATGTTTGCCAAAGTTGAATATTGTGCAAGAGAGAAATATTTTCTTTTTGTTTTAGAGTTTAAAAATGCCTGCATTTCTTTAACAACAGAATTATCTTTCATCTCAATCAAGCAGTGTGACAGATTCATCCATCTTTCAGGACTGACATCAGTTTTTTGACCTCGTTTGAGGTTTTGGGTTATTTTCTTGATGATCTCTGGGTTGTTCTCTGTGTGTCTCAGCACATCCTGTAAGAGTCTCTGATTGGACTCCAGTGAGACGCCATGAAGAAACCGAAGGAAAAGATCCAGGTGTCCATTTTTACTGCTCAATGCTTTATTCGTTGCTCCCTTCAGAAACATATTCAGAGGAACATCCTCACACTGAGTTCTGGACTTTCCTGTCAGGAACATTTTCAGAACCTCACTGTTCTTGTGTAAATAGCAGAAAAACACATACAGTGCTGCAAAAAACTCCTGAAAGCTCAGATGTACAAAGCTGTAAACCTTCCTGTGATAAATCACAGACTCCTCCCTAAAGATCTCAGTGCAAATCCCAGAATACACTGAGGCATCAGTGACGTCTATGCCGCTCTCTCTCAGGTCCTCCTCATAAAACATCACATTGCCCTTCATCAGCTGATTGAAAGCCAGTTCAGCAAGTTTCACAATCACTTCTCTGTTGGACTGCATGAGTTTCTCTGGAGCTCTCTCTTCATACTTCTGGTTCCTCATATTTGTTTGAATGAGCAGGAAGTAGATGTACATTTCAGTCAGAGTTTGAGGCATTTCTGCACTCAGATCTTCTTCCAGGAGCTTCTGAAGCACAGTGGATGAGATCCAGCAGAAGACGGGTATGTGGCACATGATGTGGAGGCTTCTTGCTCTTCTGATGTGTGAGATGATTCTGCTGGCTTGATACTCCTCACTGATTCTCTTCCTGAAATATTCCTCCTTCTGAGGGTCAGTGAATCCCTGTACTTCTGTTACCCGGCTGATGTAATGTGAGGGGATCTGACCGGCTGCTGCCGGTCTGGATGTGATCCAGATGAGAGCAGAGGGAAGCAGATTTCCTCTCAGGAGGTTTGACATCAACAGACCCACTGATGAAATCTCAGTCACATCAGAAACTTTCTGACTGTCTGAAAACATCAGTGAAATTCTGCTTTCATCCAGACCATCAAAGATGAACACAACTTTACACTTCTCATAAATCTTTGAGTCCAGATCTTGAAGTTCAGGATGAAAGTCAAGCAGAAGTTTGTGAAGACTGTACTGATGATCTTTAATCAAGTTCAGCTCTCGAAATGTAAGCACAAACATGAAATCTACATCCTGATTGGCTTTTCCCTCGGCCCAGTCCAGAATGAACTTCTGCACAGAGACGGTTTTTCCAATTCCAGCGATGCCTTTAGTAAGAACCGTCTTTATTTTGTCTTTCTTCTCTCTTCTCATCTCCTCATATCCTGGTTCAGGTAAAGGATTAAAGATGTCATTGCAGTTGATTGGAGTGTCTTGTAAGTGTTGCGTTCTGGGTGTTTTCTCCATATGTGAAACCTCATGTTCTTCATTCACTCCTTCACTCTCTCCCTCGATGATGTACAGCTGTGTGTAAATCCTGTTCAGGAGGGTCTGATTCTCTTGTAGTTTGACTCCCTCAAATACGCTCTCATACTTATTCTTCATGATAATTTTGTGCTGGTATTTGACTCTCTGCAGAACATCGTGCACTGGTGGGTGAGAATCACGCTGCAGGGATGCTTCTGTATCATAATGATTGATGTGGTTCTGATAGTAAGAAGATGTGAAGGTCTGACAGGATGCATATCTGATCTGGTTAGTTCTCCCACTACTGAAAACACATTACGATGAACAGAGAGACAAAAACAAACAGAAAAGAGCTTTATCAAAACTTCAATATTTACCTTATCAATATTTAAATGTCCCTAAGAGTAAATAATCTTATTTGAACTTTATTGCTGTAATAAACTAAAACATTTTAATTTCTCTCTTGTTATTTCTGTGTACATTATTTGCTCTTGTGTTGAAAGTCTCACTCTACATGAATATACTCACACAGAATCAAAAGGCTCTGATCCATCACTGAGATCAGGGGGCTGCAGTGGAGAAGATGCTCTCTTTCTCTTCCTGCTGATGGTACTGAGAAAAAGAGAGAAATATATATCTATTTTTTTTACAAACTATTGGTCTGCTCCAATAAATAAACAAACAAACATGGGTGTGAACAGTTCTTGTTAAGGTATGGTTGAAAACTAGGAAAAACATGAAAATTTGTCTTTCAGATGGGATCAACTACTTTCTCCTGCATGTGCTGTCAGTCCAGATGCTCTGTGATGCTGTTACTAGCTGAGTTCACTGGTGATCTTCTAATAAAGGCACATCTGAAACTCTCAAAATGATGGAACATGGTGGAAGAAGGCAACTTCCAGACTTGTATCCACTGAAGATGCAAATTTAGCTATTTGGGAGCATTTTAGCTATCTTAATATGCAATATGCAAATCATGCAGATGAAAAGTGACAGCTAATGCGAACACATCTAAAATGTTACAGCACCTGTGGGATCACCATCCAAAGATTCAGGCCCAGATGAAGGTAATAGTGTTACAAACATAGTAAATATTACTTAACTTCACTAAACATTATTTGTCGTACGCTTCCCCATCCAATAATAACAATAAGCTTTGTGCTTTGTTATTTTAATATAAACAAGGTCTCCGTTTTAAAGTTCTGTCAATGTTGTGACAAATTTCAAACAATAATTGCAATTTATATAAATCTGCAGATCGCTATAGACTAATTTCTGTTCAAGCAGAAACACGGAGCACACCTGAACCAATCATCTCCCCTGCTTTACTACTAGCACAAAATAAACATGAATGAACATCAGAAGGTATGTTGAATAATTGACAACTGACTGAAATGTATTGTGCATAATGTTATCATGTTTCAACCGTGGAAAGATGTGGATAGGAACAGCTTGTGGAACAACATGTGACGTAACGCTTTTCACTCAGTGTCTATAAACTCATTACTTCACTAGAGAAAGCACAAAAAAAGGTATTTTGATGAATGTTGGTCACCAAACAGTTAATGGTAGCTATTGACATTGAATATCTTAACTGCATGTCCCAATTAATGCTGCAATAAAGGGCTTGTTTACTGGTCACTTGATGTGTTTTTACTGATCTGAAAGCTATCTGGTTTGTTAAATCCATTCCACTTACACTTGGCACAAAATATTTCCCGCGCAATCAAATTTAAATACAATCTGATTATCCACGCTATATGCAAAATTAACAGCATTTCACGTCAAATAAAGCAAAGATATGCACCACATTTTTATTCTCACCAACTAATTTCAAGATCACTGACTGCAACAGGACATACTTTATTTACGATAGATAATTGAGTCCCCTAACTTAACTAACTTTCGTTACATTTTTGCGGGCAGTTTGTCTGTCGGCTTCTGAGAGATCTCAGCTACTCATCGTGGGGATGCATGTTGCATTAGCGCTGGCATATATGGCCTATGACATGTCATATAGCCTAACACCCTCTCGACAACGTTTACCTATTTATTTTTTACATTTTGGGAGAGTACAATTTGCATATTGTTTCAACAAACAAATGCATTTACACTTGTCCGTTTCAATCTGGAATGCGCCTCAGACCCTGGTTTTGAGTGATCAGACTTAAATCATTCTCGAAAGTGTTTTTGTAGGACATTCTCCACCAGGTCTTTTCACGATCGAAAGCTAGCTGACTCAAGAAATCATGTAAGTGACCTCATCGTGCTTTAAACAGGGACCCAATGTTGAATGTCCTGTGGTTTTTTTAAATTGCTTTCATAGAAGAAATCCTACAGATAATCGCAGATATCAATTATATCAGACAATCATAATTTAGTCAAAATTTGCACATTGTGACATTCCAATATTTATGACTATACCCCATATTTATATATTCTTTACCTAATATTATATTACATTTTTGGAAATTATTATTATTATTCTTATTTTTTAATTTGTTCAGTGACATGCAGGTGTGTAAGGAGTTTTCGTTTTATTAAAATATTAGAGAATAGAATTAATGCGACGAACCTCCGTGGAGCGAAGTGTTTAAAAGAATTCACAGTCCAATGTCAATGATACTCACACAGGGGTCAACAGTAGATGCTGTAGATGCCTGCTTCTCTGCGCTTCAAAACATCACTGAGATAAGGGGGAATATCCATGGAGTTGTTACTCTTCATAGAAACATAGCTGAATCCTGAAGATGCTGCTCTCGGAGCATCAAAATCACTCAGATAAGGGGTCAGACCCATGGATCTGTTGCTCTTCATAAACACACAGCTGAATCCTGAAGATGCTGCTCTCTGAGCGTCAAAATCACTCAGATAAGGGGGCAGACCCATGGATCTGTTGCTCTTCATAGACACACAGCTGAATCCTGGAGATGCTGCTCTCTGAGCGTGAACATCACTGAGAAAAGGGGGCAGAAACATGGAGTTGTTACTCTTCATAGAAACATAGCTGAATCCTGAAGATGCTGCTCTCTGAGCGTCAAAATCACTCAGATAAGGGGGCAGACCCATGGATCTGTTGCTCTTCACAGACACACAGCTGAATCCTGAAGATGCTGCTCTCTGAGCGTCAAAATCACTCAGATAAGGGGGCAGACCCATGGATCTGTTGCTCTTCACAGACACACAGCTGAATCCTGAAGATGCTGCTCTCTGAGCGTCAAAATCACTCAGATAAGGGGGCAGACCCATGGATCTGTTGCTCTTCACAGACACACAGCTGAATCCTGAAGATGCTGCTCTCGGAGCATCAAAATCACTCAGATAAGGGGTCAGACCCATGGATCTGTTGCTCTTCATAGACACACAGCTGAATCCTGGAGATGCTGCTCTCTGAGCGTGAACATCACTGAGAAAAGGGGGAATATCCATGGAGTTGTTACTCCTCATAGAAACACTGCTGAATCCTGGAGATGCTGCTCTCTGAGGGTCAAAATCACTCAGATCAGGGGGCAGAAACATGGAGCTGTTTCTCTTCATAGACACACAGCTGAATCCTGGAGATGCTGCTCTCTGAGTGTCAACAGTGAGCCTCATATTCTCTCTCCTCATACACACTCATTTTGCATGCTGTTCTTCTGCTTCTCTTCTTCCTAGATAAGAAACTTGACATCAGGCCTGTATGTGGAAACAGAGAAATGAAGTTTTAAGCATAAGTACTGCTAGAAAGGCTCTAATGCCAGATCATTCATTCATATTAATAGGTCTGGCCAATCACTGCTTGACACCTGGAGTATAAGCACTGAACTCACTGCTTCATTTTTGCAGTCGTTGACAAATGACCTCCCTTTCACAATTCACACTATTTGATTAATATTATGCATTGAACTAATCACACAGAAAACATTTGTGGTTGTTTGATCGTCCTCCTACTATGATTCAAAAATGTTAATAATTTTATCAACGGAAAATGTGAAACACTAGCAGGCCATTTAAGATCATGTCAGCTATCATTCTGAATGTTCACTGAGCTGTCGCGTCAACTCTACTGGCGTCTCAATCACCATTTTACATGGCAAGTTCTTTTAGCAAATGGAGAGCCATATCTAACGATTCAAATCTCGAAAGCATCCCGCTTCCTCACGTTTGTTGTTCCTCCATCTTTGTCTGAATGCTCACGTAAATTTTATCCTGGCCTGCTATCTAAAACATAGTTGCCAGTCTCTTTTAGCATTCCATCTCTATCACTACATCAGCCTACACCATGATAAGTATTCATATTGTTTTATGCTCTTGTGGCAGTTGGGCGTAGAATTTATCATTTTTGTAAGGCTAATCACGCACACGTGTTTAAGACAAAGCGCTTGGTTGTTGTGTGATTGTTCATGTATGAGGTTAATCTAGCATACTAGCGCTGCATGATTTAACCTAAATTGAGCCTGCTTTGCACATTGGCTCAGTGCAATTTTTAAATAATAAAAGTTCTAATGAAATAATTGTTTGCTGTGTTTATTTTGTGAAGTACTGTACTGAGATCAGAGTGCATTGATCGGTTCGCATAATGCTGCACAATCCATCTTTGCAAGCTCAGTTGTCACCTTTAACATGCATCTAATAGAAACACGACCCCAATATATGTTTCTAATTTAATGAGGAGTGTTTACAAACCTGTTTTCCAACAAAAGAGAATATTTAATTATATGATTTTACTCTGACTCATTCGCATCCAGTGTTTAAAACAGCTCCCTTTAGTTATCTGATGTGGCTTCATATCATGAGGATTAATTATTATAGGCTTATATTATATTTTACACTGATAAACACTGTCATTTGCATTATACCTTCTTGTGAAATTATCCAATGTCCAGCACACCATTAAACTATCTGTTGTCTAATCATATGTTTGTCTTTGTTACTTTAGTCATTTTGTTCTATTTGTGTTTATTCTAATACAACAATCTTTAGATGACTTATCCGGGAATTGGTAAATTTTACGACTTTTGAGTCTCTCTTTTTGTGTAGCCCATTGCTGCACGAGTGTCCTCAGAATAAGAGTATGCGCTAATGCTCTCAACATTAAAGTTACATTAAATATTGAAGTTAACGTGCAAATCCTTAAGATTTCCAGCTAGAGAAATACACTATGTTTGATATTCTCTTGATGTGTAAAATTATTGAATTTTTCATCATAGATTTGATCATAATATTACATTGTTCTTCAGCCACGGCTCATTAGGGCAGAGTCCCACCAAAATATTCATACAAATCATAGACTTGTTTAAACCATATCAATATAAATTGCAAACGTGTCCTTCTGCAACAAATATTTTCTATTTTAAGTCATAAAGTGGGCAGGACATATTTATATTTAACGTAGCCTATGACTTCAGCAGGCTTGTATCATCATACAGTGCCTAGCACTCTCTAGCTCTACAGCGTCCCCACAAGTGTCCAGTGTAGATCAGTGTTTAAATAAATAAATAAAATGGAATAGCAGAATGCTCTAATTTTGAGCCATTTGTCAGATTTTAAGACTGCTTTGCTTATTTTTCATGAATACTGTATGCAAACCTTGCTCCAGACCAACACAATATCAATCAGCTTCAGCTATTCTTCAGATAGGTAAATAACTAATTGGTGTGTCTGTTCCCTTTCAAACGTTCACTTCACGTTGCGTATGGGGTCAACTCCTGTTTACCCTGGTACTGAAAAGCCTGATTTGTTAACGTTTGTGTAGCTGCACAAACCAATGGCGCTTTAGCCTGCCAGAATGGGCAGAGCCGACTCTATATAAAGTCAGCTCAGAGCACCATTTCATCAGAATCTTCTCCTTCAACGACGAGACCATCTCTTTGCTGACTCTGCGATCAAGAAGCCGAAAAAGGAAGAAGCTCAGCCTGCAGCTCGCCACCAGAGAAGAGCCCCAGCAGGGGAAGAAGCGAGAAGACTTCCTCTGCGGCTATCCAGCGCTTCAGAAGGGCAAATTTCTGTGCAAATGTCTTAGAGACATTGTTGCAAATGTCACCCCGCGAGTGGGTCTCTTGCATGCAGAAGGGCGCAGTGAGTGTGTCGCCTGTCTGTGCAGCGCCCACGCAGAGACTGCGTGCTCACTGAGACAGAATGCTCTCACTGAGAGCATGAGTCTCGCTCTTCACCGCTCGCGGACTGCAGCCCCGCTCTTCTGTTTCTCCTCTCTCAGCAAGCTTGGAGAAAGAAACTGTGAAGTCACAGAGCTGAGCAACTGGGTTTAAGTGATCCCATGCCGGCACACGTCTCACATGTTCAATCTCCCAGCAGCACTTTGATCCGCCAGTGTGATTACACACAAGGATCAGTGCCCCTCATTACTTTGAGCGGCTCAATCCTTAGGTGGATCGGAGTAGAATGCTGTCACCAATGTCTCTGTAAGCGTTGACAGCTTCACATTAGGCTGCACTCACTGAGACAGACTGCTTTTACTGCGAAAGCATCAGTCTGTTCCTGCTTAGCTTGTGGATCACGTTCTTCAAAGAAGGCTACCCCGCCCCTCCCGCTCTCTCGTTTCTCTTCTCTCAGTGAGCTCGGAGAAAGAAAGTTTGAGTCACGGAGCTGAGCATCCGGGTTTGAGTGATCCCACATCGGCACAGGTCTCACATGCTCACTCTTTCAGCAGAACTTTGATCTGCCGGTGTGTTTACACGTAAGGATCAGTGCCCCTCGTTACATCGAGCGGCTCAATCCTTCTAGGCAAATCGGAGTAGAATGCTGTCACCAATCTTTCTGCATCACTGACAGCTTCGCACTAGGCTGCGCTCACTGAGACAGACTGTTTTCACAGCGAAAGCATCAGTCTGTTCCTGCTTCGCTCGCGGCTCGCTTTCTTCATTGAAGAAAGGTCCCGCGTGCTTCACTCTCCCCACAGCACTTTGATCTGCCATGATGTTTTACATGTGAAGATCAGCACCCCTCAATTGCTTAGAGCGGTTTGATCTTTTTTAGGCGGATTAGAGGAGAATGCTTTCACCAATGATTCCATATCGTTGACAGCTTCAGATTCTAGTGTGCCGCATGCCTGGGCCACGCCCACACTGAGACTGCTCTCACTGAGATAGATTGCTCTCACTATGAGAGTTTGTGTCTCTCGCTGCTTCGCTTGCGGTTCTCCTTCAATGAAGACACTGCACCCCCCCACTGATTATTATCACTGACCGCATCAGATTTGAATGCGTATGGGTCATGCCCACACTGAAGCTGTGCTCACGGGCGCAGGCTGCTCCCACGGCGAACTCACACTCGCTCTCCATTCTTCGAGAGCTTTTCTCCCCAGGAAGGCCAGTTCCCCGCCCCCGTGTGGCGAACTACCGTTTAAATAGTTAGAACCTCTTTCCATCCGGCCAAGGGTTGGAAAGCCATCCCTGTTGTGTCAGGTTGGTTTCTAAAATCCATAGAACGAGGTTACTCACTCCAATTCGCTTTCAGGCCACCTCGCTTCAGAGGTATTATTCAAACTTCGGTACAGGATAATGAAGCTCATATTTTTTGGTCCGAAGTGCTAACATTGCTTGCAAAAGGTGACGTAGAAACGGTCCCTTTAGTGAACAGCCAGTCAGGTTTCTACAGCCGCTACTTCCTTGTTCCCAAGAAAGATGGCAGGCTCAGACCAATTCTCTATCTCAGACATCTGAATCGCTCTCTCATGCGATGGCCGTTCAGAAATTTGAAACAGATTCTCATGCAAATATGCCCCGAGTACTGGTTTTCTGTCTGTGGATCTGAAAGATGCATACCTTTCACATCCTATCACAGACCGTTCTTGAGATCGCACTTTACGAAGTGCAGGGACACAGCTCTTTCCCTTCTGAGACGGAAGGAAATCTGCATCATTTACCTTGATGACTGGCTGGTGCTAGTCAGATCAGAACGGGAACTTATCGCTCACAGGTCATTGTTGCTCAACCATCTGGAGCGTCTGGGGCTGAGAATCAGTTCACCCAAGAGTTTTCTGACTCCCAGACAGCGAGTGTGCTTCTGGAAACAATTATAGACTCAGTTCAAATGTGAGCCTGGATTACGCCGGAATGCTCCCTGAACATTCAGCGAGTGGTGGCATCGTTCATGTTAGGGACTACGCGTCCCCTCAGGGTGTTTCAGAGTTTGCTTGGCCTTATGGCGGCCACTTCCTCATCGATCCCCCTGGTCCTGCTACACATACAGTCCCTCCAATACTGGCTCAGAACTCATGTTCCGTCCCATGCTTGGCACTTGAGCCGGAGTTATATAAGGGTAACCCATCGCTGTGTCAAAAGCTGTGGCCCCTTGGACAATGCCTTGCTAGTTTTTACCAGGCGTACAGTTGGAAATTACATCCAGGAGGAAGGTGGTCACGACAGACGCCTCCAGCTTGGGCTGGGGTGCTCTGTACGAAGGCAATCCAATGCCTACACATCAACTGCCTCGAAATGATGGCTGTTTGTCTGGCCCTAAGAACCTTCCTGCCTGCATGCACTGTCTGTATGCATTCCCTCCGATCGGTTTGCTCCCTTTAGTTATC
Organism: Sinocyclocheilus anophthalmus; assembly: GCA_018155175.1. Classification (NCBI taxonomy): domain Eukaryota; kingdom Metazoa; phylum Chordata; class Actinopteri; order Cypriniformes; family Cyprinidae; genus Sinocyclocheilus; species Sinocyclocheilus anophthalmus. The sequence continues at coordinate 20,084 of JADLZN010005090.1, forward strand.
TGGCGAGTCAGGGAAATGAAATGTTCACTTCTCCTTAGGGCCTTTCGCACCGCTTTAGTTCCAGAACTAAATGTACAGTACTAAAGTACTGGGACGATTTTGCGCGAACTATTTCCCAGTACCATTTAAAGGGTTGCATTCGCACCGACAGTGTGTACTAAGAAGTGACGTAAGTCGGTCGACAGCGACGTCATTTGTGCGTGTGGTTCAACAACAGAAACAAAGAAGAACAAGATTAACAACAGGAGAATGGAGGACGCTGTGATCGGAGCTGTGTTTTTGTTGTGTCTCGCGGGTTTCACAATAATGGACAAGGAATGTCGACGTATACGTAAAGCGATTGAAAGAACGGAAAGGAGGACTAAGAATCTCCAACGACAACTGGCAGTGCTACATTTGCTACAAATGCGTGCACTTCAGCGTCCGTCCATCTATCGCTGTTCTCCATACTTGCGAAATAAGTTGACACAATGTTTACAGTATGTTTACACGGCGTTTTAAATCATGGCGGGTGAGGGTGTTTTCATACGTGTTTGGCCAATCAATGTCTACTTACGTCACGATTAGTACCAGTTGTGCCGGTTAGACCCTGCTCCGGAGTAGGAGCTAATTTGGTTCTCGAAAAAGGCAGTTGCAGCAGTGCGAAAACGCCAAAAAGTGGGTAGTTCCACAATGAGTTCTGGTACTATGAAAAGGTTCCCACGGTGCGAAAGGCCCTCTTGTGGCCCTACTCTGGAGGAACCAAGCTTGGTTCCCGGAGATGATTCAGCTGCTGTCAGCAGCCTTGTGGCTAATACCACTGATGAGAGACCTTCTCTCGCAAGCGCAGGGCAAAATTTGGCATACCAACACCATTTTAGAGGCTAAAGCTCAGTCTACATGACGTCTCTACGTTCTCAAATGGTCAGTCTTCTGTGACTGGTGTTTAGTACGAAACCAGGACCCGATTTCATGAGATGTGTCCCACACGCTAACATTTCTTCAAGAGCTGTTGGATAAGGGGCGCATCCCATCCACACTCAAAGTCTATGTGGCAGCCATCACGGCAAACCATTCTCGTCATGGCTGGCTGGCCATGTCAAACACTTGGTTGTTAGTTCCTCAATTTGCTCGGCGTTTGAAACCCGCCTCACATAGGACTGTGCTGATGTGGGACTTGTCTTTAGTCTAGGGATGTAACGATTACCGGTTTTACGATAAATCATGATAAAATGCCCTGACGGTTAGTATTATCGTTTAAAATGTAATTATCATCAAAACCGTGTTTGATTATTGCGATTTTGAAAACTTGCGGTAAATCCTGTCCAGCCAGCATCAGTCTGACGCAGAAGCAGCAGCATGGGTTTTTTTGTTTTTTTGCACGAGACGAAATGGCGGAAGGCAGTGACAGCGCTCGGGAGATTTTTCAGCCATCTAAGAGGACCAAATCGGTGGTCTGGTCGTATTTTGGCTTTTACAAGAGTCCTGAAGGCAATTTAATCGAGGGCGGTCACCCTGTCTGCAGATCTTGCAAGAAGAAAGTCGCTGCAAAAGGGGGAAACGCATCAAATTTGCTCAGTCATCTTTGTGACCACCACCCACTGTTATAGCGAATGCAAGGTAACTTTTACCTCAATACCAAAACTAACTGGGCAAATAATTGGACAAAAAATATTGATTGCAGATTAAATATTTCGTTATCTCACTTATAATTAACGCAAAGCTTCCATGAAGAAAGTTCTCAGCAAGTGGCTTTTGAGCCAAGATGAATGGTATTAAGGTTGACATTTAAGGGATAATTTATTGTATATTCATAGTTAACTTATTACACAGATTTTTTTTGTTTACCTATAATAATATATAAATACGGGGATATGAAATATTGAATTGAGATTAATGTTTTAAAATCTTACCCATTTATAAATCCATTGAACAGTGTACAAAACAATAGTCAGGACAATATGATCACTACAGCAAAATTATAGTAGTATTAATACTAAATTCCTCATTTCATTTTCAATACAATCAAAAACTGAGATGCAAGACATGCAAGCTGCATTTGAATGAAATGAGAGAGAGCGCGTCAGAGCCTCTGCGGTGATACAAGAGACATGGATGTGTGCTGTGTTATAATGCGGTGCTATTGACAACAGTCATTATAAGGAAGGAAATGTAGCAGAACAGAATCAAGTATTCCAGTAATATAGTCACCTGACCCATCAACTTATTTTGTTCATTTAAAATTTGTGTGTTTGTGTTTATATATATATATATATATATATATATATATATTTAGATTTATTATTATTATTAGGCTTCATGTTAAGTTACTGTTTAAGGCAAAATAAAAGTGCTACAGCGCTATTGTGTTTGTTTGTTTGTTGATTTTCAAATATAAAACTTATTGAAATGTTTTCAGTGTGTATCAATTTTTTTATTTTTTATGTTTTCATCTAATTTGAACAAAACCGTGATAACATTTATAATCGTGATAACTTTGGTCACTATAATCGTGATATGAAATTTTCATACCGTTACATCCCTACGTGTCCGAAGGGCCCCGCTCGGGGGCCCTCCCTTCAAACACGATCACAACTGGCTTATAGGTCATGACACTCAAAACCACTCTGCTTTTGGTCTTAGCATCAAACGAGTAGGTAACTTGCAAGCGCCGTCCGTCAACACTTCTTGTTTTGAGTTTGGGCCTAACAACTGTAAAGTTGTTCTTCAACCATGCAGCGGTTACGTACTTAAGGTGCTCTCAACTCCGTTCAGAGCCCAGGTTATTTCCTTGCTGGCCCTCCCTATGGTGGATGATGAACAGGGTCCAAACTGACTTATGCCTCGGTTGGCTCGCAATGCCCTATAGGTGTGAGGACCCATTCCATCAGAGGAATGGCCTCCTCCTGGGCGTGGTCCAGTGGGATCTCTATTGGTGAGATTTGTGCGGCCTCCAGCTGGTCCCACATTTGCCAGATTTTATAATTGTAATGTCCTTGCCTTGCAGACACGGATTTTGTCTGCTTAAACTGCTGGTTTCTTCCCGAGGGTGAACGATTCGACAGACTCGAGAGATGAACTAATCAATTCTCTTTCTGGCTCAGACTGCATAGGTTAAAGCTTATGGGCCTGTCACGTGATGAACGAACGACTCAAACCCGAAAACTTGTCAGAAAAGAGGTGAGGTGAGCTAATCATAGACTGAAGGTAAACAATTAATTAATCTTTCTGTTTCTTATAGCATTTATAGTTTTGTATTGTTTGTAGTGTGATCAACGTTTGCGTAAGTAGTAGACGTGTTAGGGAAGTAACACGTAACATTTTAATTATATTTTTCTAAAATGAATGAAATGACTCGAAAAAAGATTCGTTCATTTTGCTGAACGAGATTCAAAGGTCCGAGTCGGTAAAATGATCCGAACTTCCCATCACTAGTGAACATACCTTTCTCACGGACATCACTGGAAAGTTTGTAGTTCGGTCAGATACTTCAAAAACAAGTAAAACAATGCACAGTATTTAACTGGAGGAGAGAGAGAGAGAGAGAGGAGAGCACAATGTGTTCACGTTCACTCGCACACACGCATCATTTGGATTAAAACTAAATCATAAAAATAAGACCATTTATAGGGGCATTCACTATAAACATAATTTATATTTAACCTTAGGCATACAATACTTTTTGGCGAAAGTGAATCTAGCAGCCTGTTTGAAATGCGCTAGGCTGTACTATTCTGCATCAGTACAAATTCTGCGCATGTTTTGCTTGCTTGAGTGTTTCTGCATTATATGAGTGGCTTTGGAATATAAATCGCAGCACGTTTCAGATGAAAACACGCGACTTCTGTTCCTGAAAATATCACAGTTAGGAGATTTATAACGAGTGGTTCCCTGCATTATTACAGCAAAGCGCGTGATTACAGTACTAAGCCGCTGCAATGGAGCAGCACCAATGCTATTAAACTAAAGATGATGTACCATAGAGCAAAAAAATGAACAGTGAAAGTAACAAAAACTTGTAAAATAAATTTTAATGGGCATAATTAAGTGTGAAAATAACCGAAGGATATACAGTGAAACCAAAAATTATTCAGAGACCAGATATCATTTTTTAATATTTTTTTTACTAGTGGGTGCAGGACACTATAGTTCATTTATGTAAGTGAGGATAGCAAAATAAAGTAAACTGTGACAAATCATACCCAAAAATTCTTCATACAGTGGACTACCAGTAAAACTTATACAAATTTGGGACCAAAAATTATTCAGACCGAGTCTGGGAAAAAACATTGAAGTTCAGGTTTGCATGAAGCTGGGTGACAGCATGCCCAGGAGACTACAGGCTGTCATTAAGGCTAAGGGTTGCCCAACTAAGTATTGATAGTTGTGTAAATACTGTCATACTAACAGCTGTCTAATTTTTTGGTTGATTGTAATCCATTACATACATTTCTATCAAAGTTATCTAAGATTATCAAGATGAATTTGTTCTGACTCAGTTTAACTCTGAGTTCTTGTCATATTTTTTTTTTTTTACCATTTTCTAAACTATAGCGAATAAACTGTGATAATGTGAGAAATGTTGAAGGTGTCTGAATAAATTTTGGTTTCTTTGTATCTATTTGATAAATGAAGTTAACCAACTAACATTATACATACTCTTTTGGTTTCTGTACCCAATATTTAAAAATGTACAAATGCAATAAAAATATTGGTATCGGTACTCGGTATCGGCAAGTACCAAAAATAAAAGTATCGGTATCGGGCGAGTACTGGAAAAAGTGGTATCGGTGCATCCCCAATTCATCGGCTATATGGTTGCAATAATAGCCTATTTTAGTTCCATTTAAGTGCCATTGTTTAAAAAAATATTATTGACTGACGTTTCACAGACGTTCAGAGTTGCTTCCAATTTTCTTGCCATTTGTATGCATATAATTTCACAGTATTTTCACCTCCTAAACTACTACACTACTTGTGCAGTCACAATTTTATAATGGTACTATTTACTCAGGCCGATTACTTTTTTTTGTTTGACATTAAAATTATTTTTAGAATATAGGTTAAGCAAAACAAATGTGATTATTTCTGAGAACTTTTTAAACTGCAGCCAGACATTATGTAGTCCTACAAATATTTAGTTGGAGATATGCGAGCAAAATATAATAGTTTAAAAAATGGATAATAGAAAGCGCAAAGGCGGCGCTGAAAAGGCCAGTAAAAAAACTAACTAACAAACAAAGCTGTAGAACAATATAATGAATTACAAGTCTGTAGAGAACAGTGCGGACTATTGCAGACTTATATACTGAAGTTTTAATTGCATTATTGTAAAAGCTAGTCAGTCGTGAACTAAAGTGGGCCGCTCTAAGTCAAGAAACTCCCAGGCCTGAAAAATACTCCCACTCCGGCCCTGCGCGAGTATGTGATACAAACGGAGAATATAACGTGGATTTCCGCGAATGTCAAGTGTTGAACTTTAGGTGTGTTTGATTAGGATTAGGTAGACTGACATAGAAAATATGAGCGTTGGAAGCACTACAGGCCTGAGGATGGGAACTGTCCTAACCGCGCTGCTCTTCTCGTCGCTATCAGGAGAATAACGATCTTTATCGTGTTTGAGTTCGACAAACGGTCTGTTTAGACACAAAAGGTCCTTACTGATATTACTGCTGTGAGCCGTTTTAACGAACTTACCGTAACATGCGAAGACATCGTTGATCTCGACTCATCTAAAATGGCGTCGATCCAGTCTTCGGGTCGCTTTCGGTTTCACTTTGAGTCACGTGACTTCCGCTTCATCCAGCGCCGCAGCATCGGACTGAACATAGACAGGTATTTATATGTCTATGGGACTGAACCTGATGAGGTTAGAAGCCAGGCTACGAGCTGTGCTAGCTGTGCTAGCTGTGTACTTGCTACAGCAGGCGTAAATAAAGAAAAATGCACAAAGAACAAACAATACAAATCACAGTATTTATTCACCTCAAAAGCAAAAATCTAAATAAATCACTTTTCTAACTGCCAGATACATTGACATGAGTGAAAGAGCAATGTGAGACGCCTGATGTTTGTGAGGTATTCATGCAATAAAAGGTGGATTTAAACTGTGACATTACATTTACAAAAAATAATAAAAATAATTAAAACCAATTTTACTCATGGCTTTTTTAAATGTAGAACATTGTCCTAATAATTCCAGCAGAGTGATCTCACTTAATTATCCAAATATCCAAGATGTCTGAAATGCACACATGGCATCACTGAATAACCCCCTCATGAATTACATTCAGAAGGCCTTTAAAACAAACAAACAAAAAAACACTAGTAACAACATGATTTTCAGTGCTAGGGTTTCTCTAAGCGTGGTTACTAGGCACTGAGATGGTTACTTGATTAATCTATATTTTTAATAAAGGGGGAAGTTAACAAGTCTGGATGGCACACACTGTTTGGACTGGATTTATGCATGGCTTCATTCATTCGTACGTTCAACCGTTTGTTTGTTTACTTGTTTGTACCTCTTTTGTAGGCTCTGACATCTGCTCTGTTCATCCTGTCATAAGACTGCAAGTCGACCGGTCGTAACGGAGGTAAGATGTATGTAAAACCTAAGATATTGTTTAATTCTGCCTTTATTTATTTTCAGTGTAAGCCTGGTATCCAAAATGTGGATTTTCATCAACATATTTTCTAATGTACCAACAGCTTATCCTCGCTGCCAACTTTTCTTCAACAACGAAATCCAGAGCAGCCTAAAGAAAAAACAAAAGGAAGTTTGTTACTGAGTTTGTTACAGCAGAACATGAAGAACGGAGGAAGCTGAAGACTGATTTCACCTTTGCCAGGTGAGCTGCTACACCTTTACCCCTGTGTGCTTCAGGAACCTCTGTAGAGATCAACTCCACCTGCTGATCCTGACTGACAGTGTATTTCAGCACTGCACTGCTCACTGCTCCTGATTCACACGACAAGGGGAATTCACTTATTATTATTAATAGGATTGTTGTTGTTATTGGCATAAAATCGCATGAAATTTAGTCTCATAACCCATAGGGCTGCCTACCTAGTGGTCAGTGCGTTGTGAACCATCTGTGTTTTGATGGTCAGAATGCTGTCTAAATAGGCAGCTCACTGAGTTTTGAAACACAACATCAGAATTAGTTTTCTCCGTACCGCCGCAAGTCAGTAAAAGAGTAAACTGTGGGAAAAGCTGATTCTGGCTTCGGGTTATCCACATGTATTCGGAAGTTAGTGAATCCACAACATTTGTATCTGCTGCTGCGTCGCTGGGTTGTTATATCCTCGAGTGAACGGATAGATGCAGTTTTGAGACAGTATGGAGCGCGCCATGATGGGACGTCACCACACAGTGCGGTGTTCCGGCGAATTCAGTTCCCCTGTTTCCCCTCACAGCGCCTGCGCAACTTCGCAGTGTTGCCAAGTCCGCGGTTTTCCAGCGGGAGTTTGTAGCAGCAATTGGGTGTTTCTTTTTTAAATATCCTGGCAACCCTGAAACTTCAGTACTAAAATCATGACTTCATGATTTCGCCCGGGCTAAGCAAGTCAGCTTATGGTGGTTTTGCTGTCTTTCTGCAAGCAACATTTCACCATGCTAATTAGATCATTTGTAATTAAATAGGTATTAATGTACATGACGTCCTGTTCAATCGCAACATAGATCGCAAGTCAGATTTCCTGCTAATTCTAACTTTTTCCTGTTTTATGAAGTGTAACACCATACATTACAATTAGACAGTTAAATTCCTTCGTTAGGGGCATTCTTTTGTTCAGACGCCCATTTCCATTTTATTGTTATTGTTAGTGTGTGTGTGTTTCTGTTAAACAACTGAAGCCTTGTCGAAATAATAACAAATAAACTATATTGCACAATGACTAGTCTCTCTTTTATTATTTTAGGTAACTCAGAGTGATGCCATAAAATGTCATAATTACGTCAAACCACTTTCATCTGCAGAACACTTTACACTGAAAACACAGGGGGAACAGATTTTTCCAGAGGCCTGAGAAAAATGGTTCCCTCCCAGTATATTACCTTCTGAGGATTTATAGATTCAAGATTTTTATTTGTCGCATACATGGTTATATAGAGAATATATGACCAGCAGTGAACTGTAAGTCAGGTCCGCTCCATGGACAGTGCAATTATTAAAGAATACAAACACAAGAAAATTATATATAAATATAGGTATGGATTTTTTTTAATGCGCAGGACAGTATACTGTAGACTTAATAAATATTGAGATGAGCAGGAATGTACAAGAAAAGAATGTGCAAACAGGTTATATACAGGCTTTATAACACAATACAGTGACACTGGTTATGTTTTTCAATGTCATAATTATGTCTAACCACTTTCATCTGCAGAACAGTGTTTTTACATTGAAAACACAGGGGGAACAGATTTACCTGGATGCAGCATTTTTTTTTTGTCTAGATATTAATTTGTCATTTAAGTAGGCAACATGAATTAAAGGATTTTTTTTTTAAATTACAATTATTATTATTTTTAAATTCATTTAATAAAAGCTTGTTTAAGAGGATTTGTTTTTTTATATTACTGTGACTTAATTAATAAATGTGACAATAAATGTTGCTTATATACTCTTTTATAGAAGTTTTAAACTATCTCTGTCATTTTTGTGGACTACGCAACGACCCAAGTGATTCAGACGTAACACCTGCTTGGTTTGGGGACTTTTTATTTTATTTTTTAAATTAAACCTAGTATTATCTTATGTTTGGTCCTTGCTAAATTGGCAGTTGTTACAGATTATTTTAATCTAATTTTGAGACAATTATGGTAATTTAACATATTGTATGATCTTTCAGATTGCCTGTGATGGATGTGACAGGTGGTACCACCAGTCATGTGTTGGCAACCCACCAGTCAATAAAGAATATTATTGCCCAGCGTGTATTATCTGAATATTTCAAGGGAAAATTTAAAGGTAATTTTTTTTTTGGCAAATTTTGTAAATAGTTTTTTGCTTGCTTTTCAAAATTGCACTTGTATTGAGTTTGTGTTTCTAAGATTGTATATTTTAGTTTGTATGGTTTAAAATTGCTTTTCTGTTGTACTGTATTGTACTATTGTATTTTTAAAAAGTGATTAATTTATTTTTGATTGTGATTTCCCATTGTTTAAACTTGTGCACTCACGGTTAACATTAAAAAGACCAGAACGTCTTAAAATTGTGTAGTTTTGTTAAAAAAAAAAAAAAAAAAAAAAAAAAGTGTATCTTTTAAGATATGTTCCCCTGTGTGTTTAGTGTTTTAGTTTAAGACACTATTCTGCAGATAAAAGTGGCTAGACATAATTATGACATTTAAAAAACACTCAGGCATCCTCTGAAGTTCCTAAAATAAATAAAAAGAGAGACTAGTCATTGTGCAATATAGTTTATTTGTTATTATTTCGACAAGGCTCAAGTTGTTTAACAGAAACACACACACACTAACAACAACAAGCGTCTGAACAAAAGAATGCCCCTAACGAAGGACTTGAACTGTCTAATTGTAATGTATGGTGTTACACTTCATAGAACAGGAAAAAGTTAGAATTAGCAGGGAAATCTGAGTCTGACTCTATGTTGCGATTGAACAGGACGTACTTAATAAATAAAAAAAAAAAAAAAATACCTATTTAATTACAACTGGATCTAAATAACATGGTGAAATGTTGCTTGCAGAAAGACAGCAAAACCAGCATAAGCTGACTTGCTTAGCCCGGGGCGAAATCATGAAGTCATGATTTCAGTACTGAAGTTATCAGGGTTGCCAGGATATTTAAAAAAGAAACGCCCAATTGCTGCTAAAAACTCCCGCTGGAAAACCGCGGACTTGGCAACACTGCGAAGTTGCGCAGGCGCTGTGAGGGGGAACAGGGGAACTGAATTCGCCGGAACACCGGAACAATAACAGCAGACGGCGCTGTAATAATATGTATTCATCTGTCACATTTGGCAAAAGGAGAGTGGGACGGTGGGCGGTGCTCGGGTGGTGACTCTGCAGTGTTGCCAACTTAGCAATTTTTTTGCTAGATTTAGCAACTTTTCAGACTTCCCTAGCAACTTCTTTTTTCAAAAAGCACCTAGCAACAAATGTAGCTTTTTTTATTTTTTATTTGGCAACATTTAGCAACTTTTGAGAAGTAAAAAAGGACCATTTGCCATTAAATTACACAAAAAAGAGGAAACCAAAGGTGCCTAGCAGTGCACACGTCACATGAATTAAGTTAGCTGCTATTTGCAATTGTTTAATTTAATAATAATACTAATTGTTCATTTAGGATACACCTTGCTAGTAGCTTGTACTTGAGATTGTTGATCAGTTAGTGCACGGTAAGAAAAATATCTAGAAAAATGAAAAGGTAGTAATTTTCCAGGACATTATCCATTATCCATTGTAACCCTGTAACTCGAAAACACAAAATACAATGCGTAATTTAAAATGCAGGTAAAAAAAACCTGTGAATAATAATTATGGAAAATTCCTTCATATTAGTCGATTTTGCCCTATTTTTACAGACTTTTCTGTGTGTTGCATACGAACTACTAATACACTGCTTGAAACTATAATTGTTCAGAATGAGTAGTTTTACTAGTTTACTAGCTAATAAAAATAAACTTAAATTGTAATTGTTAAAAAATGTGAAAGTGTTAAATAATTCAATGTTGTATTTAAAATGAGTTATTTATATTTTAATATTATATTATGCATTTATATTATTTTATAAGCACATCTAAATTAACATATAACATTTTAATTGTAATTCTTTTGCTGAGATTTGATGCAGTGACACAATTTTGCATTGTGATTACGCAATGACGTCACCGCGCAATGACGTCGCAATGTCATTTAGCAACTTTTAGCAACAAATCAACCTTCCTTTAGCAACTTCCCCTGAAAATTAGTTGGCAACACTGGGTGACTGAGTAGTTCTGATGTCACCTTTTTACGGAAGTCACAACGGTTCGTGGAAAAATCACCAGCTACAGTCTACAACATCATGTGATGTGTGAGAAGAAAGGTTTAGTTTTATGCAAAAAAAATACTGACAGCTGCAACCATCAGCGACATATATGACAAAAAAAAGCTAGTTCATGCATTCATGACCTCTAGACTGGACTATTGTAATGCACTGCTAGCTGGTTGTCCTGCATCTTCAATAAACAAGCACAGTAGTTCCAAACCGCAGCGGCTCGAGTCCGTACCAGAGTCAAGACAATATGATCTATTACTCCAATTTTACCAGTCTCGCAATTGGCTACCTATTAAGTTCCGTATCAGTTACTAAATATTATTACTTGCCTATAAGGCCTTTAATGGTTTAGCTCCTGCATACCTAACTGGTCTTCTACCACGTTACAATCCATCACGCTCTCTAAGGTCGCAAAATTCTGGACTTTTTTTTTGGTAGTACCTAGGATAGCAAAGTCCAATAAAGGAGGTAGAGCTTTTTCGCATTTGGCTCCCAAACTCTGGAGAGCATTCCGATAAACGTTCGGGGTTCAGACACACGCTAGCCGTTTAAATCTAAGATTAAAGACACCATTCTTGCAAACATTCAATTATGCATCTCAAATGCGTTTATCGATCAAATGCACATCATATTATTCTTAGTTTGGGGTAAACCAATCAATGGCTTGGTTGGAAAACAGCAGCGACGCTAATTATGTCTCGATTGTTTCTCGTTTTTGCCACTGGATTTACACAAGTTTAAGATCCAGAACACCTGAGAAGAGATGATTCAACCCCTCAGAGGACCTCAGATGATGCCAACCTGAAACAACATAAACTACCAAATTCTGCAATAAGTTTGATTGCATCATATAATAAAATTGCTGTTAATAGTGTTCATCGTCAGTTTTATTACGTCTTAAATTGATTTTCCGTACATTTCTGCCATATGTACATTAACTGACCACCAAGTCACCACTAAGCTACCACTAAATATTGTAGAAAAAAGATGTAAAGTTGCTTTGCAACGATTTGTATCGTAAAAAGCGCTACAAATAAAACTTGAGTTGAATTGAATTTTAGTGCTATGGTGCCAAGTTTTTTTCTCTGAAATTATTTACAAACTCTGAAACTATTTTTCTGAACACATGGTGGACTGACACAGAAGAGAAGAAATTGGTTAATCAAGTCATTGGTTTGTTTTCTTTGCACACAAAAAGTATTCTCATAGCTTCATAACATTATGGTTGAGCCACTAATGTCACATGGACTATTTTAACAATGTCCTTACTACCTTTCTGGGCCTTGAACGTGTCAGTTGTGTTGCTGTCTATGCACGGCCAGAAAGCTCTCGGATTCATCAAAAATATCTTAATTTGTGTTCTGAAGATGAATGAAGGTCTTACAGATTTGGAACAACATGAGGGTGAGTAATTAATGACAGCATTTACATTTTGGGGTGAACTATGCCTTGGCAAAAGCTGTGTAGTGGTCCACATCTTCACCTCTCCTACTAAAGTGAGATGAAAATCAGAGGTCAGATCTTTAATGCATATTCACACTGTTTCTTTGATCATTTTAAAACGAAATAGTATTTATGATTTACAATCTTTCACTGAGGCCCATCTTGCAGTGTTTTATTCCAGCAGGAGGTGGCGCCCTGTTCCACCAGTCGCTGTTCTTGTCACTTGTTCACTGTGCTGCACCTCTCACTGTGTCACAATATGCTGTTCAAAGGTTTGTCTCTCTTTACAGCACAGTAGGTCAGCTGCTCTGGCATTCCAGTACCAAACCTGTCAGCGGCAGATGGCCGGCATCGCTCTGAGACATTTTCACAAATGTCAAGGTATTCAAGTCAAGTCATATTTATTTAGTGCTTTATACACTCTAAAAATGCTGGGTTAAATACCAGCAATTGGGTTGTTTTGACCCAGCGGTTGGGTTACTACCCAGAAAGTTGGGTTAAACATTTAACCCAACCGCTGGGTCAAAACAACCAGTTGTGGTTGTCCTTTTACCCAGCACTGGGTTGTATTTAACCCAGCATTTTTTAGAGTGTACAACAAACATTTTCAAAGAAGCTTTGCAGTAATAAACAGCAAAATAATTTGATGTTGCAATATCCATCAGTTATGAAACATTCAATTTCAGCTGTCAAGCAGCTCAACAGAAGACAGTAGTCTCATTATTCAGCTCAATTTGGTTCAGTGTTAATTAATTTCAGCTCAACAACTGTGTCACCGTTGCAAAGTTATGAAACAAATCCAATTCAGCTATGAGCAGCTCTACAGAAGACAATAGTGTCAATAATCCGCTCAATTGAGATTTGAAACAAGAAAATAAAAATACATAGAAGCTGTTTTGGTTCATTTGTAAATGAATAGTTCATCCAAACATGAAAATCATCTTCCTCACTCACATGTTTTTCTAAACTCATATGACTTACTTTCACCCATGGAACACAGAAGATAATTAGGCACAATGTTTATGCCGAGTCAAATCAAGAGTGAGCCCTGTTAAGCTTGGAGCTATGACAGAAGCATCATATTACAGAAGTAAAATGGGTCCTGAACTGTGTCATCTTAACATCTAGTGCAAGAATCTCCAACCCTGCTCCTGCAGATTTCAGGACTCCAACCCCAATCAAACACACCTGAAGCAGCTTTCAAGGTGTTCAGGGCTACTTGATAAGAAGTGTTGGAACTGAAGTCCCCAAATCTCAATCCAGTTGAGCATCTAAGGGATGTATTGGACCAACAAATCCATTGGAGCCCCACCACACAACCTGCAGGACTTAAAGGATCTGCCGCTAATTTCTGCTAACTGTCTTGGTGCCAGAAACCACAGGACATATTCAGAGGTCTTGTGGAGTCCAGTGCGCCAGAGATGATCTGGCAGCAACGAGGTGGACCTACACAATATATTAGGCAGGTGGTTTTAATGTTGTAGAGAGTGGGAGACGCCAACAGAAATGCAGTACGGCAGTGCAAACCTGAAGTGAAGCATTCCAGATAACACATTCCCCTCTGAAGTGCCCCTTTAAAAAGTTTCTCACATTATTCACATTCAGTTGAATCAATGTACTCACTGATGTACTGTACATGTGGAAGAACAAAGTCTCTCTAGAAGAACAGACGGCTTATTTCTTTTGAATGGAGCATTTGTCAAATCCAGACAGCTCAAGTACTGTGTTTCTCGCCTCAGTTTGCCATCTGCACTTCAGTCTATATATTTTAGATAAGCTGTTAGCAAATGATAAAAAGAAATAAAGTGGAAAAATCCCTTGATTCAAAAGCTTGATAAAAGGTCACCAGTTTCCACCTTTTGGCATTTTATTAAATTTTTTTGTAAGTTTCCCCCCCCCTCTTGACCTAGTTTGCCAGCTGTTTTCCTTGTCTTGTCTTGTTCTAGAACTTACCCACTTCAGATTTCTCAGTGTTTGGCACGGAAGACTCAGAAGTCTCAGTTTGATCAATGAAAGACAACGATCCTGTCTATCATGTCACGTGTGTCGTCTCTCAGCAGCATGACAGCCAGCTCTCCATGAGGCTGTGCTCGCAGAATAAAGATACGATTGTGTCTTGTCAAACCTCCTGCGACGTAGCACAAGGTCTGTGTGTGGCAGATGGGACTGAAATTAGAGGACATCCAAGCATGCACTGGATCCGGGATGGATTGATACTGTCATTCCTGTATTTTCCAAAGTTGAATCTATAATTCCATTTTAAAAGACAGAGGGTTAATATTCTGCTTCTATGGCCCAAATGCATCAAAACTCACCATTGTGTCATTCCAAACTCATGTTATTTTCTTGCATGAAACATATTGTAAAAGGAGATGTTAAGCAGAATATAAGTTTTCCATACAGCATATGATTTATACTTATAAAAATTGCCTTGTGTGAGGAACAGATCCAAATTTAAGTCTTTATCAATTAATAAAATTGGTTTGCACTTGTTTTGGCACCCTTGGACATGTTATGGTAGATTTGATGTCGATGACACAAAGCAGCACTGAGAGCCTTGACTGAGGGGAAGATTATTGTGAATACAATCTGTTTTTAATCTCTTTTGTTTCACAAAAAGCTGTCCAGGAGACTTTTAAATAAAGCACTGACTCTTGAGAAGTGGGACAAAACAGGGTGCAATATTGAAAAAAATATTAAGACTTGTACTCAGACAAATGAAACTACATTGTTGTGTCTTACATGTACGAAGCTACTATGCATTGATGCAACCTCACAATTTTTATTTTCTTTGAAATCTTATGAAACACACACGTGCCCTTGAAAAACAACCTTGCTTTGATATGAGATATTATTGAGTGTTGCTTTTGATAAAACAAGCTCTTTTTGATCATTCAAAAAAAAACTTTTTATCCATTTTATAGCATATGAATAATTAGACCCTTCTCTGTGGACACACTGTTTTAGATGCAGTGAGAAGACAATAAGTGACAAAGATTCGATATAATAATTATAAAATTAAATTGAAGGTGATAATTGTGTTAAATGCATTCTGTTATTAATCCCTCATAACATTTACACCTATTTTCATTTTTAAACCTAATAGCATTTACAATTGCTGGACATGTTTTGCCCCATGTCTCAAGAATCAGTGAAAGCACAGAAGTTATGGTATTTTTATATGGTACAAGTTTAAGGTACGTTTAAAATGTTTTGTTTTTCAGTCCCCATTCACTTTCATTGTATAGATAACAGAAGCTTGGACAGTCTGCCTGATATCTCCTTTTCTTTTATAAACTAGTTTTATAAATAAAAATGTCTTCATCCATCATAGTCGTCACCATTTATTCATCCTCATGCCATTCCACTTTGAAAGACAGACACCTCTCATATTTCATTTTCATTTTTGTTCCGAAGATTAACATCAGTCATATGGTTTTGAAACAACATGAGTGTGAATGACTAATAACAAAACTATGAACTATCCCTTTAAGAAACTGGACAGGCAGTTTCAGGGGGAGAAGATGAAGAAAACTTTCCTGCAAATGAGAGCACATACAAATTATTAGATAGTGATCCTTCACATTATGCATTTATTTTACAGAAAAAGTGGCAAAACAACAGTAAGATAATGTTTTAAACAGCAATAAAGGATACTTTGTGAGGTGGCCTCCAAACTAAGGTGATGACTTACTACAGCTGCATCTCATTGTCCCTGTCACATGCATGAAAGAGTGGTGGACTCGGCACGTGAGACCAAATCTCACACGCCAGTTCATCTCCTGTCGTGCTAACTAAAGAACCTGGATCTTGAAGGACAGCTCCTCCCATAGCATCATCCTGTGTTATCTATGTATCCGGCACATGGCAGAAGCTTCAGGAGGAACTGCTGCTGCCAAACGCGGAGCTGCAAACGTGTTAACCTCTCCAGTTCACATGTGACAGCACTCGCCTCAGGTGCCGGTCTCTCTCTCTCTCTCTCTCTGTGCTGACTGATTTCATGCTGTGGCTTTAAACAGCCCATATAATCCTGTTTTATGTTATACACAAATAACACATTTGTCTGTTTTCTGTGAGTCATCCTCAGGAAACGCTGCCATTTGCACCCCATTTGTGTCCTCATGACTTAGACTGTTACAGTTAACAGGTTACATTACAACTTAGTCACATTATTTGATACATTGGACTCGGTTTAGTGGGTAAAGTACTGTAAATGTTAAAATAATTAATAATATTGTAATGTTTTCCGTCTGAATACCTTCCAATTTGCATTTAACCATTAGTCTATAATATCCTAATAAATACATGCATATTTAAATATATTTTATATCTTAAAGGGGTCATCGGATGCCCAACAAGTTGATATGATTCTTTAGGGTCATAATGAAAAGTCTATAACATACTTTGGTTAAAATTTCTCAATGGTAGGTACCCTTTTTACCTTGTTAAAATCAGCTCTTTTCACAGAATGTTTGTGCATTGTCCTTAAAGGCTAAGAGCTTCTGCTCACCCCGCTCCTCTCTTCTGTGGGACGACGAGCTGTCCTGTTTACTTCAGCCGCATTTAGCTGCATTTAGCCACGAAACTAGCTAACTAGCACATTATTAGGAAAGGCGATTTGCAAAGATTCATAAAAGAACCTTATAGTCACTTCTTCAGTAGGTGAGGCTGGATCACGAATGATTTGCGTGGACATAAACGCATTTAGGTAGATCGGGGGCGCATTCCCTTCAAAAACAAAGGTAATCCACAGTGTCTTCAGTGGCTCAGATGTCGGGAGCAAATGACGACTGCTATATTCAAAACAGGAGCTTTCGCACCGCGTAGTTCTAGCCAGCATGGTGGTTCCTAGAGAGCCAATTTCTCTCTCGGGCTGTTTTCCTGGTTGCATTCGCACCGGCAGCAGGGACTCTGAAACAGCTAACAGCGAAGTCTTTATGCACGGCATTTACATACGTCAACAACCAGTGAATGGAGAATGCCATGATCGGAGCTGTTTTTGTTGTGTGTTTTAGGTTTCGTGATAACGGAGATGGAATGTAAATGCACAGTTTACACGACTGAAAGAGCAAAAAGTTGGGCTAAGAGACAAAGTCTCCTATGACAACTTGCAGTGTTACATATCGAGACAAGAACACAACCCTGCAGACAACATGTAAATGCCGTTACCGCTGTTTTTCATGTTCATGGAGTAAATATTTTTACATGGCTTTTTTAAAAATGCCGGGTAGCCAGTGTTTCGTATGTGTTTGGCCAATCAGTGTGCACTTACGTCACCGGTAGTTCCTGTCGAACTGTTTTAGACTTTACTCTGAAGTAAGAGCTAATTTAGTTCCCCCAAAGTTCCTAGAACTAAAACCGTCCCTAGTTCCTGCGTTGCGAACACACCAAAAAGCGGGTACTTCCGCCAATAGTTCCAGGAACTATGAAAGGTTCCTCTGGTGCGAAAGCCCCTTATTACATCCAACAACGGAACACCTCAATCGCTTAGGAGCCATTCTTGTCTACACTTGCTCCAGCGTCTAAATAATGGCAGACTAATGACAGCTCACTTAGGGCTGGTCTAAGGTAAGACGCTAGTGTCAATCAACAATCGTGGGAGGGCCTGGGTCTGTGTGACATCACACAGCCAAGAAGCTGAGAACGACTTGATTTGAGAAAGGGGTAATGATTTAACGAGATAAAAAAAAACACTGGGTGGATTTTTATCATGACCGATGACCCCTTTAAAAAAAAATTATATCTTACTGTATATACATTTACTGTTTATATCTAATGAGTTATCATTGGAAGTCATAGTTATAAACATCAGGAGTCATTATAACTGAAAAATATATATACTTGTTGACCACTAATTCTCTTATGGTGGTCTGCCAATATGTATCGCAAAGTTATGCCCTGTTACTTCATTCCTGTTGTGGGAAAATATGACTTCTTGAAAGTTAGTAACCTGTTCAATTCAAATGCTGAAAAAAAGACAAAATGGCACCATTTCCTGATCACGACCCCTGTGCTCTACATGGGTGGAGTGTCACAATTGGCCATTACAGCTATCAGACGCTTGTTTTCAGTGGAAGTAGCTCTTTCACAGAGATTGCTCATTGTTCTTGGCTCCTGAGCGGTGAGAGTTGGTCCCAGAGGGAATTGCTGTAATTTGGGGAAGTTTTTTGAACCCGTGGGTCTGAGACGAGGAGAACGTGTTTCTGTCTTGGATTCCATTGTTGCTGGGCGCCACATAAACAACAGACCACCAGCGTCACAGTCTGTCTGTCTGCCTCTCACGAAAAACAGCCAAGATATTAGCCGTCTCATTCTCTCCAGAGTGCCCTTCCACTATCCAAACACTCATGTGCCAAGCCCCCATTATGTAACATTTATCTTTATCAAATCCATCACTGGCAGTGAGAGAAATCCCAAGAGGCGGCCTTTTCATAATCACCAGGAGAATATGCTTCACAGCAATGTAAAAGAAAGGAGAGAGGAACTGACAAGTAGTGAATTTTGCACTTGGCAAAACTGAAGGAGTCACCGCTCAGGATTGCAGTCATGAGTTAATGGGCATTTGGAGTGCAGTGCACTTTGGGGGATTGGGTCTGACACCTTGATGGGACAGAATTACAGCCGATGACAGCAACGCTCCGGGACGCGCCATCAGAGCTAGTCACTCACACGCTGAGGATTTACCACATAAATCATCATCAATTTAACTGACAGTCAAAGCCACAAATCCATTCAATGACTATTATTGAGAATTCCTGACTCTTGTAGGAAAGTTTTAATAGCTGAAGGTAAAGAGTGTTATTTCTTTGTCACCCTCAAGTTTCTACAGGGGATTTCGCAGCGGAGGAACCTTTTCGTAGTTCCTAGAACAATTGGCGGAAGTTCCCGCTCTAAGGTGTGTTCGCACCGCAGAAACTAGGAACATATTTAGTTCTAGGAACTCCATTTGGGGGAACTAAATTAGCTGTTTCTTCAGAATAGGGTCTAACACAGTTCTATAGGAACTACCAGTGACGTAAGTGTCAAATGCATACGAAACACCGGCTACCCGGCATTTTTAAAAAGCCTTCTAAAAATATTTACTCCACAAACATAGAACAGCGGTAGTGGCATTTACCTGTTGTCTGCATCGTTGTGTTCTTTTCTCAAATAAAGACGTCACTATTGGCCGATTAAGAGTTCCTGCTGCTGTTGCGAATGTAACCAGGAAAATGGTACGAGGGGGAAATTGGTTCTCTAGGAACCACCCTGCTGGCTAGTTCCTAGAACTGAGTAACTAGAACTGTGCTGTGCTAAATCCCCTTATGTTGGTCTCTTGTCTGGTCTCCTTCAGTGTAAGCCCATTTAATTATCTGCTTGATGAAAATCTTAAGTCTGATTGCTCAGAAAAGTAGAAGCACACCTGTCCTCAACAATTCATATAAATAACTAGATTTTTACACTTAAAATGTAAAAACTATTCAGTAGGGATTGGCCTAGCAAGACTTATTGCCATTATGTTGGCAGCGATGCCATAGAAGAACCATTTTGGGTTCCTCAAAGAACTGTTTCAGTGAAAGACTCTGTAAAAAACCAGGTTTATTATTGATTGATGATGGATTGAACTTTAATAGTCTGTCGGTGAATTCCTTAGGTTCCATGAATTAGTAATCTAATTCATGGAACCACTGATTCCAGTAAAGAACCATTGTTTTTCAGAGTGTATATACTGTATATGAACATATAAATTCATACTTTTATTCAGAAAAGATTAATTAAATTAATATTTAAAATGAATGCTGTTCTTTTGAACTTTCTATTTATCAAAGCATCCTGAAAAAAAACAGTAAAACATTTTTTTAACAGATAATAGTAAGAAATATTTCTTGAGCAGCAAAAACCAAAAAGCAAATCGGAGCACACTTAGGGGAAATAGATTACTCTATGATCATGGTGAGACACGGGGCGAAAGCGAACAGGATCAGAGGAGTGCGGGGGGGAAGGCCTGGTTGCGTCGGAGCTAGAGGATGTGGAATCACGTAGGGCAGTAAACAAGCCATTAGAGAGTAGTTGATGGGGACTAAAGGGATTAAAACGAGGATAAAATGGGTGTGAGGAAGGGGACACTAGGAGGGAAAAAAGAGACTTCTGATTCAAAAGAGACAATTATATATATATTTAAGATACTACAGTGGTGCGGTGGGGGAAGACGGGAGGGGAGGAAAAGGGAACGGAAGCGACACAAGAGTTAAATTAGCGTACAACAACAGGAGCTACTGTGCAAGAGCCACAGCGGCGGATGAAGGAATGTACATCAGAGATGGCGATGTCAACAGGCAAACAAATAAACAGGTTGGAGGCAAACCGGAAAACAGAGTGCAGGTGCGTGGCCCTTTGCAGGGCGCAAACCAACTACAGGGTAATTAAACAGATTCTGAAGTGTTTCGAACAATGCAATCCAGCACAGCGCTCACATTGTGCTCCATGTGACTGTTACACAGTGCGCACTTACTGACAAAAACTGCTTCATCATGTGTAAGATCAATGGAGAAATTCATTGTTCACTGTTGTTAAGGCCAGTGACATGCACATTTTACAGGTGACTTCACAGGAGACATCTTCATCATTCAAAGCAGAATCTGCAAGCGTAGAATGAAAAGCTCGCTGCGATTTAAGCGTGCTCCCAAAGCACGTTTGTGAACATGTGTGTGTGTGTAGGCTAACTCTCGGGGCTGTTCACCATGGCGTGACTGGTGCTGGGTGGACTCAACAGTTGTGGTAGTGGGAGGTTGTGGAGCCTTTGGGGTGCGTTCATGTTAAATGAGAGTTGGTTGAGAATTTATTTTAACGCTGGAATCGGACCGTGCTTTGTGATGGTGAGATAACCACACAAAAACTTCACTAATAACATCCCAATCTGAGGGTTTCTACACAGTGATGCCAGAAAGCTTAGGGAGTACACGTTTCAAAGCTAAGTTTGGACACACTTATTAGCCGGCAAAGATGTGATTAAATCAGTCCAAGTTCAGTATATGAACATATACGCCAAATTATAGTCTGGTCAAGTAGTTGTGTGAGTAACAGACATGCACGGGACGATTTGTGTAAATAACACAACAGAATGATCTAACAGGCGCAACACAGCTTTGTCTGTTTAAGATGTGACATTTAGAGCATTGAATTTTACTCATCATAGTTAGCAGTGCCGTGCTTCACTGTTGTGATGATATGTATAAAAGCCACGAATCTAAGGGTGCGCTGTTTCGTCTGATTGTTCAATTTATCTCAAGTAAAAACATATTTTAATAATGCACAATGTTCTTCTCAGTAAGTCGTATGAGTTCGTTCCCCACAGTAGTTTTTCAAACTACATGGATTGCAGCGAGCGATGTATCCAAAAGGTTGTATTTTCAACGTGTTGTGTGATCATCGTAGTCGAGTTGTGCCTGTGTGTTGTCATTCGCGGCCAGCTCCCGATGTGCATTAAATCCATGTCATATTCACATCTGGCTAGTTATGGCTTTTGTTTTGTGTGTGGTGACACCAAAATCACTGTGGTTGCATGTGGTCTTTTTCTCTATATATCGATAACCTTAAATCTGATGCTTGCACCTCGATCGGTGATCCACTCAAAGTAACCAATACATGAACGACACCTGCTGTCTTTCCTTGTGAACTTGTCATACAACTGATAGCTCGTAACGCCAGTCAACCTTCTGTGGACGTTTGTGTGATACTGTTTAAATAAATGAGGACTGTGATTTTATAGAGGACTCTGAGTCCCGCATAATCTATTTAGTCAAGCACACATGCATGGACTTTATTATTAGGCTCAACATAAGCCGCCTTTGCTCGCAGTCCTCATCCCGTCATCTGAGCTATTCAGCACACACACATACTGATCACAGAGTCAGAATTTCTGCACTTTCTGTGCAGGACATAATTAAATGTTCTCAGATAAAACCGTTAAAGCAATCTCCTTCATGGCCACCCTGCACAAAGCAACAATAACTTAGTTACCTGCATTCAATTTCTGATTCTGAAGCGTTTTCGCCGCCTCTGGTGTCCTCACACGTTTTCCACTGATTTCACTGAGAAATCTTCCTAGCCTTAGATTACTTTACTCAGTTTAATATCAGCCCACAGCAGAGTATGAGTTGATTGAGTGAATGGCGCATTATAGCGATTAATCAGAGTAATTTGGCGCGAGTTAAGCTGCTTTACATCCCTCACATAAGCAGAACGACAGGCCTCCACAAGGACACATGCAGATATACAGGCATACATACTGTTTATATATAGTAAGTATTCTGTTATTATATACACACATTACAGACTACTACTGTTTTGCATATTACATATTTATCTTTAGATTTAACTTGAATTGGGGCGACTGCCACTAACTGTGTGCTACACAGTCACAGAAACTATATCTCATTTAGCTTTTGAGAGAGAGAGAGAGAGAGAGAGAGAGAGAGAGAGAGAGAGAGAGAGAGAGAGAGAGAGAGAGAGAGAGAGAGAGAGAGACATCCACAATGTTAGCTGTTAAACATGATTAACTCGATACTGACTTACTTTACCTTTTCATTTATTTAGATGGATTGTATTTATTATTATTTATGTTGTTGTTATATATATGTTAATGCTTTGGCAACATTGTGTTACACAGTCATGCTAATAAAGCTTAATTTAATTTAATTTAATTTACTTGAGAAAGAGAGAGAGAGAGAGAGAGAGAGAGAGAGAGAACTCTAAGAAACATTAACCGTTGTAAAAGTGTGGGCTTTATATTTAACAGGTAGATTTTTATATAAATCCTCATTTGTAAGTCGCTTTGGATAAAAGCATCTGCTAAAAGACTAAATGTACATGTAAATGTAAAATGGACCACAGTTACCTGTAAATGAGTTATTAAATGATTAATATTTAGCAAAGAAAAAATTAACTTTCAAAGCACTCTTATTTAGAACATTTGATTAAATGTTCATTTTCAATTATTTTGAACTTTCAACTGCCAAACAGATTTTCTTAGTATTTTTGTCTTGTTTTCTGTAAATATCTAAGCATGTTTGTGTCAAGATAGATTCCAAAAATCATCAAAGTCGTATTAGCTTTTGCTTAAAAAAGAAAAAGAAAAAAATATATCTGCTAATGGGCTAGAATAATAATTGTGTTTTCCCATTGGTAGATATTGTTTTTTGTTTTAAGCAAAAAAACCAATACAGTTTTGACTTTATTTATTTATTCATTCAGAAAACAAGACTTAATATCTTAAGTAATTTCGCTTCTCAAGTAAATGTCGTTATTCAAGAATGTTTAGATATTTATACCACAAGCAAAGACAGAAATACTAAGAAGCGCGGGAGGCTAACACCACTTAGCACACATTTACCTCATTATTGTCTTTATTATTCATTTTATTTTAGTAACCAGTTAGGTTGCTTTCTCTCTAGTTGCCTGTTTTTATTGTATCATCCACAAAAAACAAATCAGGACTGGTGGACCAAAATGTACTCATCATCCAAATCCAAAATACTCACTCGCTCTTTTTAAAGGGGTCATATGATGCTGCTAAAAAGAACATTATTTTGTGTATTTGGTGTAATGAAATGTGTTTATGCGGTTTAAAGTAAAAAAACACATTATTTTCCACATACTGTACGTTATTGTTTCTCCTCTATGCCCCGCCTTTCTGAAACATGTCGATTTTTACAAAGCTCATCAGTCTGAAAAAGCGAGGTGTGCTCTGATTGGCCAGCTATCCAGTGCGTTGTGATTGGTCGAAAACCTCAGGTATGTGACGGAAATGTTACGCCCCTCACATACTGTTGTATTCTCTCAGCGACCAGCACGGATCAGCTCCAGGCATGACGAAGCGGATATCGTCCTCTTTTGGAAGACCAAACAAAGTAGTTTCGCTTTCACAACGAAACACACAGCGTCTTCACGACATGGCGGCAGCGGCAACAATACTACAGCGAGAATAAAAGTTACACCTTCTTTCCTTGTGTGAACATTTGGACGGCGTTATGCAAATCTTCCCACATAGTGAGGTAGACATGTGGGGGGCGTGTTAGAACGAGCCGTTTTAGGTAGGCGTGGCTGACTCTTAACTTTATAAAGAATTTCTCTTTGGTTTGAGACTTTAGTGTTTGCAACTTTACAGATCTTCTTTATGCACCAAGAGCTTGTAACACTCCAAAGAGAAAGGAAACCTTGAAATCGCATCGCCACCCCTGGCCACCACGTCCCTGTCAACAACATAAGTGTTTCCATATGGTGACCAATGAATGAATAGTTTTCTCTTAAGAAGGCCTACTAAATATTTCATTAAAGGAAAATGTATTTTCCTGACTTTTCCATTACCTACTTCTCTATGCCTGGAACAAGTGTATATATGTCCAGGTTCTTCTTGACTGCGGGAACTACTGTGTCTGTTCCTCATGTCCTGCGTCTCTAAGCACCTCCTCATGCAAGAAGAAATCTGTACGGAGACAGAATTTACCAACCTCAGCGGTCCATCGCTTTCTTCTCTGATTGGTCGGTTAGCGCAGCGGACTGATACATCGCTGTCTCATTCCGTTCTCTGGTTTGTTGAGTTTTGCGGTGGGCGTGTGCAGCGCTCCCTCAGTCTGTTCTCTGATTGGTCGATAATACGGTGGGCGGGGACAGCGCTGTCATTACAGACATCCACAACCAGCGGAGAGACAATAGGGCAACAGCAGTCTGTCTGTCAGACGCATCCGCGCGAGGTGCACAAGAATCAATATTAGTACATCAAGGCTTTTAGAAAATAACAGAGAGGGCAGCAGAAAAACATAGCTCCTGATGTTCTAGTTATTAACACTGACCACAACGGAATGACAGCGGGGGTTTGCGCATCATTTGTTCCCTAAAAGGTAGGAAACATTGTATTTAACACAGCTTTATAAAGCTTTATAATATAAATATTGATACGCAATGTCATTTTCATTTGCCATTGCATATCCAGTCAGAACCGAGAGCTGCTATTTTAAAATTAACATTTGCATAGGCTACTGTTTAGATAGCCTAATGCAAATGCCTTGCTTCCATAATACCTTTCTTTACTTCTAAGGTTTATATATTCATTATATTTATTATATGTGTTATGATAGTGTATGTAAACAGACAACAACATCCATTTTTTCAGTCTTTTTCTTATTATTGACATGAAGGTCTCAATGCAGCTGAGCCCATCACTGTGTAATCTGCATAGGAAGCAATCCACTGAAGAACAATAGACTGCCAAAACACATCTTGAGCTGCTGTTAGGCAGGTATGACCCAGACTGAAGGCATGACATTCAAGCAGGTTGTCATGTATAGATGTCAGTTGCACATCAAAGATGTTTGTTTGTGTTTTATTTTGCACACATGGACACCCACATGCACGCTCACACAAACCCAAAGGGCTGAAGTGTACATTCAGTGCACTCATTGAACTGAATGTCTTCACACTGCTTTCATGACAGGTATTGTCTGGACAGGATTTTGCAGGAGAGATGACAGCATGTTTATATGCAATCTTCATGAGTAACACTCTGATGAGTTATACCAGGACGGATGTAATGCCAAAATATATGTGACATATGTGACATGCAATTTTACATTTAGCTTTTGAGATTTGACATTGACACAATACACAATAAATACACAATACACAATATATATATATATAAGTGTAAATAAAAAATACTAATAAAGTATTTTTAAAAAGAGGTTTTCGGCTGATGCCGATAAGCTCAGCATGCCCAAAATACTCACATTTAATGACACGAGTCTCTCACTAGGTGTGAGTATTCAGACACACACAGCTCTGTCCTTTGTCTAAATGGGCGTTATTTGAATTCCAACATCTGATATCCAAAATTTCAGCAATCTTTTGGCATAGATCAGGAGTCTAGTCATGTATATATATTTCATAAAACACTGAAAATGGCATTGCAATATTTTGGTCAAGCAATCTTGATCAGGCATGCTGCGATGTTTGAAATAAGTATATGTATCAGACCTATAATTCAAGCTAGAAAAGACCTTCCATAGCATTTGCACAGAGCCATGCAAATATGTGCGGACAGTACCATTTGTAAACCAGTTTGCTTCCACTATCTCACGTATTTGCGAATGAAATAATATAGCACATTCAAACGACAAATGATGATAAGTATTTGTTTAATAAGAAATAAAAAGTCTTTGAATTAGTATATACCAGGAACTGAATGGATTGTTAAAAGTGGGTGTTACATATCAGAATGGAGGCAGGTGGCTGGAGCGGCTGGTCGGGGGTTGAAAAAGTAAGGGGCTGTTCACACAGAATGCGTTTTTTTATTCCAGTGTGCGACATTTCCATTGTTTTTCAATGTAAACACGCACTAAATGGATGTGAATGAGCGTTGCGCTCAAATCTTGCATCTTTTGCAGCATCTCACAGATGAGCTTAACATTTTTAAGAAGCTGTGTCAAGTTAAAAGAATTTCAACTTTTACACGCAATACCACTCATCAATGTCATTTCCAAAACAGGCGTCTCACGTTTTAAGACACAAACTGCATCCCAAATGACACACTATACACTATGCACTTATACACATGTACTACTCAGCCATGTAGTGTATGAATTTTATAAGGTTATTTTGTCATTAATAAGCAGTGTCTGTTAGCCCCTCCCCCTATAGCTAAGTAATTAAAGTTGAGTGCATGAAGTGTCCAACATTCCACACTTCATTTTTTCGGTTATTTAAGTGCATCATCCGGGTATTTAAAGTGCAGTTTTTTATTTTTTGAATTTTCAGTGCATGCACACTACTCGCACTATTTATACTATTCAACGTCATAGAATAGTACATAAGTGCGCGATTTGCGATGCACAGACGTGTTTTGTGTGAACGGCCCCTAAAGCCCCGTTCACACCAAGAACGATAACTATAAAGATAACGATATTAGCGTCCACACCAGGAACATACAGCTGGTATTCTAAGGCACGCACATCTGCCGCTTTAAATTCTTGAGCTCATTATAGCAGGATGGATTTTGATTGGCTGTCAATGTTTTTATCGTTCGTCAGCTGGAAAAAAATCGTTCTGGAAGTGTTTCCAACGATATCGTTTCTCTTTGTCTTTATCGTTATAGTTGTGGTGTGGACTCTGCTATTCTTTTATATTGAGAACGATTTTTAGAACTATATCTTTATCGTTATCTTTATAGTTATCGTCCTTGGTGTGAACGGGCCTTAAAGGTCCCATGGCATGAAAATTTCACTTTATGAGGTTTTTTAACATTAATATGAGTTCCCCTAGCCTGCCTATGGTCCCCCAGTGGCTAGAAATGGCGATAGGTGTAAACCGAGCCCTGGGTATCCTGCTTCGCCTTTGAGAAAATGAAAGCTAAGATGGCCCAATCTGGAATCTTCCCTTTATGTCGTCATACGGGGAAAGGTTACCTCCCCTTTCTCTGCTTTGCCCGCCCAGAGAATTTGGCCCACCTATGAGAAAATGAGCTACTACCGTGCGAGGCGAGCGCAATATTTTTTTTTCCTTGAGACATCATGGCTTGCAAACGAGCGAAGCACGGCAGTTGCCCCGCCTCTCTCCTCCTCATTAGCATTAAAGCTACAGACACAGAAATGGCACATCCTAAGGAAAGCTCATTGTAGGACTGGCTCGTAGTGGCTGAAATTCTGCACCAAGGCTGAATTTCGGGAAAGAGACTTCAGATACAGTACTAGGGACCACTTAGGCCTATATAAAAGCATCTAAAAAGCAGCATGTCATGGGACCTTTAAGAAGGCATTTGTGACGTCAGCTAAAAGAAAAGGTAAAAGATATCTTAAATAACACCAGGAACATGCATAAAAAGTAAATATGGTCAATTTTGATTCCATGCTGACTTTAAGTTTGTGACCTGCCTGTGTCGCCTCACCAGCGGGGAGCGTTGTGCTTGCTGTGAAAGCAGCTGAGAGGACTATAGGACCAAGCCTCGAGCCGATCTGTCTCCAAGCGTGAACATAAAATGCAGAGACTTGCCAAGCCCACTGCCTTTGATGTGCTTCAAAGCACTGTGAGCATTGCAGGTGTAGTGTGTGTGTGTGTGTGGTTGTGTGGTGTGCAGGACAAAGAACCACACAACCAGCACACAGCCAGCCAACTAACAGGCGTATGGGGTTAGGGATTTCTCGAAAGTCTCAGAAAGCTCAGCACCGTCACAGAACACAGTAGAGTATGTAATTGCAAAGTGTTGGACTAAAAGACGAACAACAAAATGGTTTATAAGAAATCGAAGGTGCACAATAGGACCTGGGAAGATGCAGTAAGATGTGACTTCAAAGCAACGGATTTAAAATGATTGTTCATCCAAAAATGAAAGTTCTGTCATCATCCCAGGGTCAATGGGGTCTGATGTTGTCTGGACCCCAGTGTTCTTTAAAATATATTTTATTGTGTTCTACAGAAGAAAGAAATGCGCACAGGTTTGGAATGACATGAGGATGAGTAAATAATGACAGGAATTTCATTGGATTGGAAAAATGAATAGTTGTCCAAGATTCTCTGGATGTTCCAGATATTCATTTCCTCTGCGCTTCCGCTACACGTGATTGGCGTTGTGATTAATGGTAGAGGGATTTGTGCTGCTAAACCACTGGACAGGCTTATATATCTACCCTCCATACACTGATTACTCCATAACTCCAATGGCAATTTCAATCTGGTTTTGAACCCTGTCTCGTTCTGTTTTCAGTGGAAGATAAATCTTCTTCATTACAAAGACTGATGGCAAAAGGTTTTCTGAAAGTACACAAAGTCCTAACACCATTTCAGTTTCCACCGGTGGTTTATCTGTCTGCTAGACTGCTACTCGATTTCCATGGAAACAATTTCCATGTATTCTATGCTGACATACAAACCCAGTCCGCTGAGCATTTGCTGTCAATATCTGTGCAGGTTTCTCGTGTATGTTGGAGTGAAAGGGTAATGGCTTTTTCACTGCACAAATACAAAAATTAGGATTTCCCGCGCTAGGAAGCGAACTACCCTTGTAAATAAGAGGCGTGCTTCCTTGTATTGAATGCGTACTTTTAGTGTACTTCAATTTTTTAAAGTATATTTTTTTAAATACTGGACTTTCAGATAATATAATGAAATAAAAGGGCACTTAAGTGTACTTAAAAGAGTACACGTTCATGACACACTTAAGTACACTTTTAAAAAGTGTACTTTGTAGTAATGTCATGTTAAAAAGTTTATTAACAAAGCACATTCAAAGTACTTGACTTTGACTGTAGTGTGTTACTTAATGTTATATTTAAAGTAGACTTCATCATTACAAATGTGTAATCACAAATATATATTTAAATACATGACGTACAAGTTTTAATAGAAATGACCATGTATAGTTTAATTTACCATAAATGTTTAAATGTCAGTACATCCAGCAGCAGTACACTTTAACCATCTTTCATAGACAATAGAAGTATTATGAAACTACACAAAGATGTACTTAAGTGTGTTAAAATGCACTCTTAACTAATTGCATTTAATATGCATTTATAATACAATTTCATTTAATTGCAAACACCACACATTTAAGTGTGCAAAAACAATACATTCAGTTAAGCACTTAAGTATACTATTTTAAAGTATATTATTTCTGTAAAAATTTACTTAAAAAAAACAAATACTTTGTGTATAATGGCTTTCAATATTCCCATACTCAGTTTTATACCACAATAACAAACATTATATATAATAGCTTATAAATATGTCATTTTGATATATAAACAACAAAGAGGAAATAGGTTTGAACATTTTTAATTAAACGTGAGTGATGATTTTCTGTGAAAGAATCCTAAATATGAGCAATAGTGATTCTTAAGGTTGTACAGGAGTTTTCATTCTTTTACTGGAATCATTTCTCAATGGCTGCAGATTGTAGTTGTACAGCTTATGCAGCTATACAGCATATATGTAAATATTAAGTGCTAGTGCTCACCTCTGAAGGAGTTAGATGGATATTTACAGTGTGAGTGTTAAGTGCGGCAGCCGTGAGAGCCCATACAGCATTGATTAAGCTGTTTGCTGATGATTATTACCTTTAAATGGCTAAGCACAGGAATTTGGCAGCCACTCCATCTCTGGCAGCATTGCTTTTTCTGTAGAAGCTGGAGGAGGAGAGCCAGAGAAATAAACAGTGAGCACAAGATGATAAGGAACAGGTCAACAAAGCACCGGGCTCAGCACATTGGCAATGGAGAACTGCATGAAGAAAGCTCTGGTACAACATGCCACATTTACTCAAGAGATGAGAAACTGTGTGGGCTGTTGTCTGTATGTCCACTGGAAAGACTTGCTTTGAAAACGACATCCAGCTACTGCTAATTATACTCTTATTGGGCATCTATCTATCTATCTATCTATCTATCTATCTATCTATCTATCTATCTATCTATCTATCTATCTATCTATCTAATTGTGTTTGTGCAAATGTGAGCTGGGGCTTTTGGGAGTTGTAGTTGTCATGAGTGTTTGTCTAAAGGGAGTAGCTGCCACTGACGGCTTCAGTTCGGGATGAACAGGTGTGCAACTCCCTAGCAACTACTAAAACTCTTCAGAAACTGCCTAGCAACCACACAGTGAATACTTCCGAACTATATAGTTGGCAAAAAAAAAAAAAAAAACAGTACGACAAAATAGTATGTTCAAATTCATAGTTTTAAGAAAAATACCAACAGACCAATACTTCCGCATTGGATTGTGAAGTGCGCATTCAGTGGACACTTTACTATCCCACGAGGCCACGGGAGAGGAAATTATGAATGGCAGTAAAGTGACGAAACTGATGCTGTTAGGTCACATGACCATAACAACATGGCGGTTGTAGTACGTCCGAATTTCATTCATACTAGACTAAGTAGAACGTACTCTTTTTTTTGAACGGTTGTGAAGTTCAAATTCTACCTACTCGGACAAGTGATTTCGGACGCAACGGAGGTTTAATTTTAGTTCTAAACTGTTCAGTATTTCATTTCGGAAATGCTTTTGATGTTTTCTCTTTGGAGAACGACTCTTATGCGCATATCTGTACCAAACTCATACTACGACTGGTTGTCACTCTCTTTCATAAGTAAATTGTATATAAACTGAAATGAATTAAGCACTCTATACATTTGTTTTCTGCTGAATGTGTCCTGTCAGATCAAGACTTTCTTATAACTGACACAGTCCTCCTTTCATCTTTGTTGTCAATCGTCCATCCTTGAGCAGAATGAGCTAGTTTTGTGCAGGGGGTTCAAAGTGTTTAATGAGTAGCCAAAAAAAGCTTTCCGGCAGCTCCATCTCTCTCTCTCTCTCTCTCTCTCTCTCTCTCTCTCTCTCTCTCACACACACACACACACACACACGCATACAGAGACATTTTCAAATTTCCACAGATGGTGTCACTGAACAAGTGCTGTCATCCTGTCTCATTCAACACATTCTTCTCTATTAATGAGCACTGGCAGGCCTGAGGTGCCATAAAGACTGTAAATTAATTCAGAAATTTCATCAGACAGACAGAAATTCCATTGAGCATTCTTCGAGCAGGCCGTTATGAAATCTAATATCTCACGACATTCTAATTTTATGTCACAACATTCATAATGCCTTTTAAACTGTATTCCCACATATGCTAAACAAGGGGTGTCCAAACTCGGTCCTGGCGGGCCGGTGTCCTGCAGAGTTTAGCTCCAACCCTAATTAAACACACCTGAAGCAGCTAATCAAGGTCTTACTAAGCATACTAGAAACTTCCAGGCAGGTGTGTTGAGGCAAGCTGGAGCTAAACTGTGCAGGACACCGGCCCTCCAGGACCGAGTTTGGGCACCCCTGTGCTAAACCAACAGATGTTTAGAGAAATAACAGTATGCAAAACTACAACTACTACTACAAAACTTTTGTAAAAGTTTGCATATCCAAAAGTGCACAATTTCAGTGTGTTGGTTATAGGCAGATTCTTGAAATATTTTTATATTGGACCAATAAATGGGTCTACTTGATCGATTAATAGAAGCGGTCTTTCAGACTGGTGTCAGCTATACTGCTTTGTCAATGAATAATGCACATTTTCTAATATTGTATATTGCACTGTATAAAATACATGTTTATGTAATCTTTCATAGTATTATATGCATTTACTAAATGGTTTTTACTTTTTTTATTATTATTTTAATTATGCATAATTACATGCAACTAACCCCAACCCTATAGTTAAGTAAATGTTGATAATTACTATTACTCGGTAGTCGGTACTTAATTGTATAATTACATTGTCACAAAGACATCTTAAAATCAGGTCAATCAAATGTTATTACTATATTGGAATTATATTGGCCATTGTAAACCTTTTCTAAAAATATCATGTCGCTTAAAAAAATTATACAACAGCTTCAACAAGCTTCATATTTTAAATATCATTCATGCCTGCAGCACAAACGGTATCAGACACTAATGAACAGCACTTTAGTCTGCTTTTGTACTATTTGTTGTGCATTTTGACTACATACCCTGTACTTACTTTATGAATTATGTTTTGTTCTTACACTTCTCTTGTATTCAGCTCATTTGTTGAAGCCATATAGTGCATGTTAGCCAAAAACGATGAAGTATGGCGTTATGCAACAGGCTACTTTTGGAGAGGTTTCGTGGTGCGGAAGTAAATAGCCCTATGGAACAATGCGATTTTAGATTTACAAAGGGGATCGGTCAGGGTCTGTGTGCTCTGATCTTTTGTTCTGCTCAGTTCCTCTCATACGTTCTCATTTCGGATACAGCCTGTGATGTCGTGCACATGAAAGAGCCTCCACACAACAGAAAGAAGATCAGTGAACTGTAGGATGCACGAGGTTATATAAGGACTTGTTTAGGAAGCCCCGCAATCTCTGTAACTTTGATGTCAGCGATAAAGTGTGAAATAGATTATTTTAGAGTGTTGTATCATGTACTTCAACAATCTACCCTTCTTTTCCACTTTCCTACCTTTAGATTTCTAAATCAACACTGTTCTCGTGGAAACTGGTCCCTCCGTCTCTGGAATAATGAGCTCCTCGCCCCACATGTCCCGTTCCTCCATTGACGTCCTGGAAGAGCTGCAGCTCATCACTGCTGAAAACCTGGAGAAGCTGGACTTTAATAAATACTATGAGGTCATTAGGGAGCTTGGCAAGGGCACCTATGGCAAGGTGGACCTGGTCATCCACAAGAACAGAGGTAGGTTGAAGGAGATGGACAGGATGGCTTGGCTTACAGGCCTTAGTTGGGTAGCATTGAATACATTTTGACAGGAATGAAACAAAGGTTGATTGGGTGTTCAACAACATGCCAATTGTTCAGCTGATGAAACATCTTTCTAAACCACTTTCAGTAGACAAAAACTCCATTAAAAGTTTTGAAAATTACATGCAACCTTTATATAGTGTATATATATATATATATATTATATATCTATATAACTACTAAATTCTATATATTATATTATATGCTAGTTAAAGACGATAAGTCTGTCCCTCAACCTCGTTTTCATCCAGGTTAAAATTCAATGTGGTGCATACCCTGACTAGGTCTCTTTGATAGAGTTGTATGTTATTTAAACATTATATATATATTTCTTGACTCTGATTATTTCATATCTTTCACCTAAATATTAATTGATGTGTAGGACAAACAATTGGTATATGAAAGAGAGAATTTTCCCATTCAAGCTGACTAAGAATGTTTGTACACAAAAACGAAAACCACCTACACTTACAAACACACACAGGCACACATTTCTCTCCGTCCTGTGGATTAATGCATTATTTATCAGTCATCTGTCATGTTTTCAAGATCCTGTAGATCAAACGATTACTGCAGCTCACAGCTATTATGTGTGCTTTCACACTAGAGCTTTTGAAGTGGACACGAGTCCATCTGACATTGGAAGTTTAGTTCGTTTATAGTGCAAAAATGGTTTCATGAACCCGAGTCTGCTGAATAGGTGGTCTGGCATGCAGTTCGTATGAACTCCAGTATGGTTCAGCAGACAAACGCAAGTGCCATTCTCTATGTAGCATTTTGATGGCATCTCCAAAGGGACAAATTCTTCAATAACACAGTGAAACTTGCCGTAGCTTCAGCTGTAAACAGATGCCGCTAGTATTAATGGTTTGCTAACACACACACACACACACACAAAACTGCAGTTCAAGAACCAAAAGTACAACACAAAGACCTGCTGGGATGGAATAAAACTCAATAGCCTTACTTACTTCTCCCATGAAAAAATAGCTGATGAATCTAGTCAACCAGTGCTGATGGAGGACCAAGTAAGTCTTGCTGGTTTTGCTAATCAAGAAACCTTGTTGGAAAACCAGCAGCCTATTCTGAAAGACAACATACTGAACGATGGTGACGATCATGAAGGCATACCTAAAAAAACAGCCTTCTCCCAGTTACATTTTCAGCCTCTTTTCAAGATGTCCACAAGTTCCGATCAAGACATCATGTTTACATTTCTTTTTGGACGTGTAGTGATGCTCTCCAGCCTCTAAAGTGCCCCGTTTGGCTTGTGTATCCTCCAGATTTCAAAGAGATGCAAAACATACCATCTGTCAGCATCCAAAATCCCCATCCATCTACACCTCATTTATTATTCACAGAATTACCGGCCATACTAAGAGGATGGATGCTGCAGTGCACTGTGGGGGCAGTTCCAGGAATCCACAATCCTGCTGGCCTCAGCACAACTTGTGTGCTGTCATAACATTTACATTTCAGGATATCTGCTCCAATACCTGACAGTTATTGCATGTACTGTACTGTATATTATGGGATGCCCCTCAGAGGAAGAATGTGTTTACCAGCTAGGATATCACTAGAGGAGTAAATTGAATTTGTGTTTGCCGTTTTCCATTTGTATTTTGCTTTAAGCGTTCCTCTGATCTTGACTGTTTCATAATGTCTGTGGGACTACTCAGACTGTAATTAAATGCTGAAACCCGGAGGTCACAATCACAGCAGATGTTTCAATCTATATGCCAGTGTAATCATAAAAGTTGCCAAAATGAACTTTTAGCATTTATTTACATTTAAAATGTACAGTTTGTCTCTTACAGAAAATATAGAACACAGTATCCACTGCTCAGGGTCGTATACCGCTTCTATTCTCTATAAATGAGAATGACCCCTCTCTTTAATACTGCATTTCATCCAAATGTGGGATACTCCTACGTCTGACTTGTGACCATTACAATGTTCTGTTGCCCGATGCATGTAAAGAAACTACACATGTCTTTGCTATCGCTAACACGGACATCTCCTAGCAACAAAACTGCAGAGGATAAACGATGCATTTGTTCAGCAGGTGTACTGTTATCAGCAGAGAGGATAATTTACCGTGGTTTACACAGCAGTTCATGCAAACGTTTGCTGAACAGGTTATATTATAATGCAATGTAGGAACTTTGACTCATTGGTGCATTTCATTTGCTTAAAAGTGAATATTTATCATTAACTGATGTCATACACATGCAACTTGGTGAAATGAGAGTTGTGGATTTCTGCACAATTTCCCAAGTTGAAAGTCTGAGTTAAAGTGGTGTTAAATAACACTTTCCACAAAGTGGTACACAACTGATGATGTGTCACACTGGTGTGAAGATCTGGTTTTGGCTTTTCCTCTTTTTTCTCCTTGTGGTGTTAATTGTTGTAGAGCTGGAAAATTGTTGTGTTTTTTCCCCAGGAGTGCCCACCTAAGTAGACTTATCTTCGTCAACATAGTCAAGGCTAGTTGTGTTGTGAATTGGGTAACACTTTATTTTAGGTGTGCTTGCTACCCATGTACTTACTATTACAATAACAATAAATTATCCATAATTACATGCAAGTAACACTAAGCCAAACCCTAACCCTAACCATACAGTAGGCATATGTAGTTAATAAATTTTTTACTCAGTACTTAAATGTTTAATTAGACTGTAACAAGGACACCTTAAAATAAACTGTAACCCTGAATTGTTAGG
This sequence comes from Sinocyclocheilus anophthalmus, assembly GCA_018155175.1. Classification (NCBI taxonomy): domain Eukaryota; kingdom Metazoa; phylum Chordata; class Actinopteri; order Cypriniformes; family Cyprinidae; genus Sinocyclocheilus; species Sinocyclocheilus anophthalmus. The sequence goes on from JADLZN010005090.1 coordinate 56,537, forward strand.
GATTGTAACACCTAGCCCTATTAAGTAAACTAAAAGTTCCAACTGCAACCAATTATTATTTATAAAATCATGATTTACTAGGTTCTGATTAATTGAAAAGCATTTTGGCTATGTAAAAAAGTACGACCCTTTGATATATGTATATATAGGAAATATGTCAACAAAGGGAAGAATGTGGTATTTTTTATTTCACAGAGAACTACTCTGTAGCATACCAGCATTCTAGAAGAAATGTATACGTATGTAAAGTTGAGATTGCATTCTGTGCTCACGGTTCCCCATAAGGTTCCACCTACTGCAGTCCCAGATTGCCTGTCATCTGCCTGAGCAAGTGCAACTGTCGGCTGTGCTTATAATGAAGGTCCTTTGTGAAGGCCTTTATCGTAGCTACACAGCTTCTGCTATCTGTTGTGTTATGTAATAACAAAGTTGGGGGCGGGGGTTCCTCTTGCCATTTGACCTTCCTTTCAATTGCTCAGCAGCTGCTAACCCTCTGCAGTGTGTTATGCAAAAGACCTCAGTAGTGACTCTCAGGCAAAATCTCTTCAAAATGTCTTTTTGTTCAAGATGTTGACGAGACAATGTGAACGACAATCACAGTTTGTGTCATTTAGGGGTGAGTAAATCTGAAAGATGATGCCTCAGTAATAGACTGCCAGTAAACAAAATGTGCCACGACAGTCTCTGTGAATGGATGTTCAGAAATCACTGGAGAAATTGATGGAAATTCAAAATCTAAAAGTACTGATTGTTTTACAGACAGAAAGTGGAATATACATCTCTGCACATGGATATCTAAGTTCTTCCCTAGATGCACCTAGTACCTTTTAAACATGATTCTGTTTATTGACGGGCTGTGGTTGGGACACCCTCCTGATTCTACTGATGGAAGTCATTTGATGCACTAATGCAGGGGTGGACAACATCGGTCCAGAGCCACAGTCAAGGCAGAGTTTTCAACTCAACCCTATCAAACTCACCTGAACCAGCTAATCAAAGTCTAAGGCAGGGGTCCTCAACTCTGGACCTATGAGATCCACTTTCCTGTAGAGATTAGCTCCAACCTGGATTAAACACACCTACCTGCAACTTTGTAGCAATCCTGAAGACCCTGATTAGCTTGTTCAGGTGTGTTTGATTAGGGTTGAAGCAAAACTCTGCAGGACTGTGGCTCTCCAGGACCAACGTTGACCACTAATGCAATAAAAAGTTTTACTGAAAGGAGTGCTGGGGGGATTAATGACGCTACATAATACAATGAGTTTACTGCAGTTGAACAATGCAATTAATCAAACTTGTGTAGCTAGAAGCATTTGCATACTTTCATGGCCAAATACTTTCAATAAGCAAAAAACATTAAGGCAGAAACAACAGAAAATAGTGGAACTTGCTTCAGGTTTTCTTGAACCTTTCAAACTTGCTTTAGAATGTATTAGTCGAAAAGAGCCGTTCCCTTGTAAATTGATTTCCCACATAAATACATGACCTGACATTGTTTTGGTGTGACATTTAAAAGAGCATGTTCCGATCTTGCAAGTAGGCCATTTGAGTCGCTGACACAGCTCTGTGTCAGCGACAGAATAATCAGGAATGCATTAAAAGCCAAGAAATGTTAACCTCTACCTATCTCTTTTTATCTCCAGGCACGAAAATGGCCTTGAAATTCTTGCGGAAGAAAACCACTAAACTGAAGAGTTTCCTACGCGAGTACAGCATCTCTCTCTACCTGTCACCCTGCCCTTTCATCATCAACATGTATGGCATTGCCTTCGAAACTGACGAATACTACATCTTCGCTCAAGAGTATGCACTGGCAGGCGATCTCTTTGACATCATTCCTCCCCAGGTGAGACAACAAGAACTCAAATCTCTACTTAACAGATATATATTCATACTGTGCTACTTTGCACATATGCTTATGCAGTTGTTTGAGTCCTAAAAGAAAACATTAAAATGATTCTCATCTAAATTGAAAACTAGGTTGTAACATTGTAATAAAACTTTTAAAGAAAACTTAAGCTGTGTAACGTGATATAAAACTCTCTATTATGATTCTGTTGGTTGTTCTGGGTGGTCGAAGTTTCTGCAACACAATATTACGTAAGTTATTACACGTTACGCAGCAGTTTCAGAGTGAAATGTCTAGTGAGTGGCACTAAAATGTGCATTCAATTGTGGACATGTTTTTATTATGTAGGCACGTATTGCGGCAGTTCAGAATTGTTTCGGAAAATATCACACCCCCCTACACCAAACCCAAACCTAAACCTACCCGATACTGCCAACAAAAGTGAAAGTGATTTAAAAACTCATTCGCTGATTATTTTAACTTCCTTCTGCACGGGTTTGAGCTGTTTTGCCAATTCGTAGTTTCACTGGAGTGCTTCACCTCACAAGTGCAACACCATATCACGTAAGCCACCGAGCAAACCTACTGCATTAGAAAACCCATACATATGAAGCTGTGTATGTGACACTAATGTTCAAAAGTATTACTTTTCAAATCTCGCAGCAGATTAGAATATTTTTAAGTCATAAAATAATATTGTGCAGGGAATTGTGTGAAAATTAGGCAATAAAAGTTGTCAGAGTTTTCTGCCTCTAGTGTTCATTTCAACTGGAAATACATGTACGTTTCATACATGTCCGTTTTTTTAATTTTGCAGAAACGTAGGCAGAGGTACGCATTTCCAGTGAGCCTGGGTATTGCTAGGTATTTGCTACAGTGCTTAACCTTATCTGGTTTCCAAAACTCGCCAGTACTGTCCCACAGTACTGTCTCACTAAATCTGTTCCATTCAGTGATTGCCTGAGAGGAGCAGCGTATTCAGTTGAGGATGTGCACAGTGTTCATCACACGGAAATAACTGAGGACTTTATGTTCCCTGCAAACTTGTTGCTGCATTGCAGAAAGCCTTTATTTTATGGTGATCAGGTTTTCTGTTGCGGGGGCTCATCATGCTTCAGATTTTACTGTCTGTGAGAATTACGATAGCACCCATTATGTAACCACATGGCATTTCATCGTAGCGTCTAATTACGTATTATTTCCGCTCTCCTGTGCGTAGGTTGGACTGCCGGAGAACGTTGCCAAGCGGTGTGTGCACCAGGTGGCGATAGCACTGGATTACCTGCACTGCAAGAAGCTGGTGCATCGTGACATAAAGCCGGAGAACGTCCTCATCTTTGACAAGGAGTGCCGGAAGGTGAAACTGTCAGACTTTGGCATGACGCGGTGCGCTGGCTCTCCAGTGAAGCGGGTGAGTGGAACCATCCCGTACACGGCTCCAGAACTGTGCGACCCCAGCCGGCAAGAGGGCCTGTGTGTAGACTACAGCACTGATGTGTGGGCTTTCGGTGTACTTCTGTTCTGCATGCTCACTGGGAATTTCCCCTGGGAAAAAGCACTCCCGACTGACGCCTTCTACGAGGAGTTTGTGCGCTGGCAGCATCGGCTGAGGCGAGCCAGCGCGGTGCCTTCACAGTGGCGCCGTTTCACTGACGAGGCGCTCCGCATGTTCCGCTGCCTGCTGGCCATCGAGCAGGACCGCCGATGCTCTGTCAAAGAGGTCTTCAGCTACTTCAACCACTGCTGGATGCTCGACACTGCGAACGGCAACACCACCCATGTCTCGGGCGGTAACGGCAACAACGGCACAGTGATGAATGGCCGTCAGGCTGAGCTTAGCTCTTCTTCCTCTGAAGAAGATGAGTTGGTGGACCGTTTGAAGCAGCAGAGCTTGTCGCCTGTATGTGGGGTAGCTAAAGGAGGCATCGTCATGGAGCCAGTGACGGCGCACTACTCCTCTACATCCTCGAACAGCCCTGCTTCCTCCACTGGTGGCTATGAGCGCATCTCCCGTGATAACAACGGCAACAATGGTCGAATCCTAGTCACGACACCGATTGAAATATGCGTGTAGACAGGTCACTGGCATTGACCAACCTTGCACATATATTTGGGATGACTAGATGACAATAAGGACTCAAGTCCTTGTGAAGCAAACGCGTCAGAAACGTTGGTAGCTGACGTACAAATGCTCAGCATCCCAAGAAGAGCAGACAGCTTGAAACTCTTCCTGATGACGAGTATCTCTGAGGGAATCTGTAAGACAATCACCAGAGTCTGCAGATTGTGTCTCAACCACGTTTTCCACGTATAATTAGACCAAAACGAAAACAACTTTAGAAGAATAGAAAAAAACTCTGCGAAAATATGAAGCAATATGTTGATTTTTTTGTGCAAAAGTGATTAAGTCAAAAAAGATAAAAAAAAACAGATTTGGAACATGAGGGAAAAAACAGCAAAAGCATTTCATGTGGAGACTTACGTGGTTTCAGAAGAACAGTAGGAACTGTGTTGGTATTGTTTTGCGCTTGTGCATCCCTGTGGTCAGTGGATATGACTTTGGAAGCTTATTGGTTACTTTATAAGTGTGTTGTATTATTCATTTTGGTCTTGACCTTTTTGTTATTCATTTAATGTTGTAGCATTACAATGTTAAATTATAATTTGCTGAGAATCTGCACTGTCAAATCTCAGTTTGCTCACTATTAAACCGAAACTGGCAAGAAAACATCACTTGATTTCAGAAGACTGTTAGGGAGGTTTGAATGGTAGATTGAAAAACTATTTTTTTCTTAAGTAACATATAGATGCAATCCATATACAGCCCTTCTTGCATTCAAACAGTTCTTTACAGGGCTGTGGGTGTACCACAAAATGCAAGAGTGATTTAGACATGATGGCTACCAGAAACACACTTCAAAAATCATTCAGCCACTGTGTGTTCATATATTAATACAGTAAAGAACGATACCACATTATGTACTTTACATTATTTCCTCTTTTTGCATTTTTGCATTCCTGAGTCCTGATAGCACACGTATGTCACTGAGATGTCTTTTTGGTTTTCTCTATGGATTGTGGATTATCTTGGAGAAGTTCCTTGTTAGAATGTTAGAATGACATTCACCCAATGTTTTTGCAATGTGAGATTTAGATTTTTATATATGAATTTGCATTGATTGGATGTTTGTAGACTAAACGTGATGTTTAAAAGAGCATGTTATGCTTTCCAGATTTGCAATGATCTCTTTCATAGACGTTTTGTTGACGTACATGTGCTTACTGAGGGAAGTTTAAGGATTTCTCAGGTATACCATTCACTGTGTAATATTTAAAAGTCAATGAAATCGAAATCTACCCTATTTACTTTCCTAATACACATTCCTAGTCTTACTGTGCAACATAAAAAGTTTTGAAATTTCTGTCACTAAACTGATTTTCTTTTTTGATGACTTAAAACTAGTGCTGTCAAACGATTAATCGCGATTAATCGCATCCAAAATAAAAGTTTTAATTTACATAATATATGTGTGTGTACTGTGTATATTTATTATGTATATAAAAAACCACATATACAGTATATATTTTGAAAATATTTACATGTATACATTTATATTCATATTATTTATATATAAATATATCTAATATATAAACATAATATATTTTTCTTAAATATATACATGCATGGTTGTGTATTTATATATACATAATAAATATAAACAGTACACACACACATATATTATGTAAATAAGGATGCGATTAATCGCGATTAATCGTTTGACAGCACTACTTAAAATACCTTGTACTTTCAAACCTTCCCCTCCAACCACTTGTCAAATTCAGACACCTGTCAAAATAGATCAATTCAGCCTACCGCCTCCATTTTTTTTTCCACTGAGTATCCTGTTTTACATTAAAATGTCAAATGATGGCTATTATTAGTAAAATTATTTGTGAAAGGGTTTCAAACACAATTTCATGTTGTCTTTAACACCTAATGTGTTACTTGATGCGTAGGAAGAATCTGTTAAATGAAAATGTCATATTTATGTTTCATGACTAACGGGACATTGATGTCTATAAAGAAAATGCTGCTTTGGTCCAAAAAATGAAGGTCCATCTGTATAAGATCTTTTATTTGGACCATTAATTACAAATAAAAAATGTTACCAGCTGCTAAACCTGGTATACTTTGCGGTTATATTTATTAAAATGCCAATAAATTGGAATGTACCCTGTTCCACAAAAAGTATTTTTCCTAAAAGGTTTTTTCGTATTTTATTTAATATTTATACATTGTATCATGACATTTGTTCAATATCATACTCTTGTTTGACGAAAGGTAGCAAAAGAAGTTAATTTGTTGGAACTGTTTTGATCTTGTGATGTTAAAATGCAAAAATAAAAGTGTCGACGATGTTTGAAAGGGCATTATGCATGGGTATAACAGAAAACCAATGTAAGGAGATGGTATCTGTGCTACTTTTTAGAATTGTGCCAATTATTGTGTAGTAATATTTTAAATTAGCACAAGTTTGCATAACTTTTCATAAAGTTTCAGTGGAGTCAAAAAGGACAATGTGAAAGGACAAAAAAAACAGTTTTTTAATTCTTCATGTGCAGAACATGGAACTTATATGGCCGGGCCAACAGTGATGGGGCATTACAAAACATATTGATGTGCTCACAGACAATAACCATGAAGAAGCTGAAAGACATTTTAACCCTGCAAAATGTATGAAGAAAACAAGTCAAATGTGAAACGTTTTTTGTTAAAAGGACAAAAGCAAAACAGACATTTTAATGTGTTGTGTTTTCCAGAAATAATTGCATGAATCAACATTGCTCTGGAGAAACATTGTAGAAATAAACACTAAAAGTACTGAACGATGTGGCTTTTGTGTCTTTTCTGAAGCAATGGTCCAACTGGTTTTCACATACGAATCGTCCTTTATGCTCGGCTAAGATTCCAGTTTTGATTTTTTTTTTTTATGCTCCAATGCAATATCTTTTTCATGCCCTACCATACTAATCTGATTTCTTATCATCCTGCTCCTGATATCTGAGGGCATTTCACTCTCTTTACCAGTAAAAAATCTTGAGTATTGCAGTCCTGTTCACATGTGTCACAAGATACATGTCTACTGGAAAAGAGATTCTATTGTAATTTGTTTATTTTAAAACATGTTGAGTTAAGCGATATTTGAATTCATGACCAATGCAGTTGTTGATTTCTATCGACCAATGAGCTGTGTACTTGCCCGAAAATGTTAAACATGATTAGTTTGACCTTTTTCCCATATTTTCAGGCAAAACCCTCTTTCTGCATTGATGCCATTAAAATGTAGCAGTGTATTCCATCTAAGTACATTAGTTTTTAAGCAGCAGTGTCCATGAGTAAAGATGGCAGCATCCTGGTGATGCAACTACCATTGAAATTAATGGAAAAGCTATTGGATAGATCTCTACAGGTAATATAGAATATAGAACTCTTTTAATAGATAAAAATGTATTAGCTAAGTAAACATTTAAATGTTTGCATTTTTTATTTTTTTTAAATAAATCAAATAGTTAGTTAAATCTACATCCACATTTTAAAATTTGAAAATGCCGTATTTGTTTGAAAACCCTCTTCACTCACCGTTTTTTTAAGCATTTTCCGAAAGTTGCTCGTCCACACTGACACGTCTGAAAATGTGAGAAATAATTTTCGCAGGTAGATAATTTTATTAGCAAAATATCCTTCCACTCACCGCTGCATCCAAGTTTGGTCTAAAAGGCAACTGTCCAATTTTTTTTGCCACAGGACCAATGCTATATCATGGCCAATTTGTATGTTTTGTGAAACAAAACATATTTTACGAGGTGGCTAATTCATACAACCTTGCTCGTACGATTTTGTATGATTTCTGTGATGGTTACATTTAGGGGCGGGGTTAGGTATGATCCTTCTTACAAATTCCTACAAAAAAAATTTTCTTACAAAGATTTTTCACAAATCATATGAATTTGTTTAAATGAGGTTGTACGAATTTGTATGAATTAGCCACCTTGTCAAAAGTGTAGTTGGCAGGATGGCAATTTTGAGTAAATGTTTTGCAATCTTTGCAAAAAGATCTTACACAGTAACATCTATATTGAACAACACTATGAAAGTGAATAGTAGGCACAACAATGCTGGTACAACCATGGTACAATATGAACCCGTTCTGAACCCTGGATTGATGATTCTATTCGTTCTCTCAAACGATGTTGTAGAAGAGCGGAACGAAAGTGGAAAAAGGACAGGCTTCATGTTTCTTTTGAGATTTTAAAGGACTCTCTTTTTAAATATCAGAAAGCAGTGAAAAAAGCAAAATGTCGACATTTGTCAGATATTATTAATAAGAACTGCTCTAGACCAAAAGACTCTCTTGAACATTAATGCTACTCTCAACCCGTCGGCCTGTCTTTTTCCTGGGGTTTCTTCTCCATCGTGTGAAGAATTTGTATTATTTTTTGATAGTAAAATTAGGGATCTCCAGCTGGGGATAACTCCCTCATCTTTTAATCCGTCTAATCCCTCCATCGCCACTACCTTTTTTAGTCGGTTTAAACTAGTCTCACTTCCAGATTTGCTGGAAATAGTTGAGCAACTTAAGCCTTCAGCCTCGTCTTTGGATATTCTTCCTCCTTTTTTATTTAAACAAGTTATTATTGACATTGCTCTGTATCTTTTGGCCATCATTAATCGCAGTTTAGAATCTGGCATTATTCCTGACTGTTTAAAGCATGCAGTAGTTTACCCCCTGCTCAAAAAACAGAATCTGGACTCATCAGTTTTAACAAACTTTAGGCCCATTTCTAATCTGCCTTTTATCTCCAAGATTCTGGAAAAAAATTGTGTTTTCACAGTTACAACGTTTTTTAGCTGATAATTCAATGTTTGAAACATTTCAGTCAGGTTTTCGTAAATGCCATTCTACCGAGACTGCACTTTTGAAGGTTCTTAATGATATTTTAATATCATGTGATTCGGGTGATTTTGCAGTTCTTGTGCTCTTAGATTTGACGGCCGCTTTTGATACAGTCGTTCATGCTGTTCTCATCGATCGTTTAGAACATTGCGTTGGTTTAAGAGGTGTCGCTCTAGATTGGTTTAAATCGTATTTTGCAAATAGAAGTTTTCAGTCAAGATGGGTGAACATTACTCAAGTAATGCTTTTTTGCCCTGTGGGGTTCCCCAGGGTTCTATTTTGGCTCCTTTGCTCCTTTCTCTCTATATGCTCCCTCTTGGCTCGATTTTTAGAAAACATGATTTGTCATTTCACTGTTATGCGGATGACACCCAGGTTTATTTGCCTGTCAAACACAATTCTGTGGGTCTTGAGTCTCTTATGGCATGTTTGGCAGATGTGAAGGCTTGGCTTTCATTACATTTTTTAATTTTCAATGAAAATAAAACTGAAATTATAGTTTTTAGAATTGTCATTGTCATTGAATTGTCAAATTCCCCGAAACTGTATTTGGGTGGGATGTCTCTGTGTTTGAAATCATGGAAAAAACCTGGGCTTCATTTTTGATGATGGCTTAAAGTTTGACTGTCAAATAAATTCAGTTGTCAAAGCTTGCTTTTTTCAGCTGCGTTTGCTTTCTAAAACAAAGCCTTTTCTTTCTTTTAAAGATTTTAAAAAAGTAATTCACATTTTAATTTTATCTAGGCTGGACTATTGTAACTCACTTTATTTTGGGATTAGCCAGACAGCTTTATCCCGTTTGCAGCTTGTTCAAAATGCTGCGGCTTGACTCTTGAGTGGGGTTAAAAAGAGGGAGCATATTATTCCTATTTTACGCTCACTACATTGGTTGCCTGTTCGTTTTAGAGGATTAGTAGATTTTAAAATTATGCTCCTCGTTTATAAATCTCTAAATGGTTTGGCCCCTACTTATCTCTGTGAGTTATTGACCGAGTATCAATCCACTAGATCCCTTAGGTCTTACAACCAGGATCTATTGTTTACCCCTAAGTCGAGGCTTAAGTGCGGGAGAGATCATGCTTTCTGTATTGCCGCCCCCAGGCTTTGGAATGTCTTGCCACTATCCATTAGACAAGCTTCTTCTCTTAATATATTTAAGTCCAGGCTAAAGAGATTTTTATTTTCTAAAGCGTATGGCTGATGGGAAATTTGCATGATATTATAACTTGTGATAACTACAATGTGATAACGGCATTTGCAAATGTATCTACTTGGGATAGCATCTAGCATCAAAGTTCTGTTTTCGCTGAAGCAAAACCCTGTCTCAGTGCAGACAAAAGGTGAAAACGTAGAGAAATAAGACACATTTTTAAATGTACCTGGATAGATAATTCATTGAACTAAAATATGTATTAAAAAGCGATCAGAGAGTTGGCGAAGACTTGGGCAAGTGCTGACCAGTTACCCTTACACAAATTAAAGTGACAGAAGTGAGCCGACTCATTATGGGATGCTAATGAGAAACAAAGAGGCGATGTGAGAAAGAGCCCTAGAGAAGTGTGTGTGTTGGTCTGTGCTTGGTAGATTAGTTTAACCCTAAAAAACATGAAAGGGAATAAAAATGTAATGATAATATCTTATTTGCTGTGATTTGTCAAAGATTTGCTGTAAATGCTTGACTAAAGCACCAGCTCTAGTACTTCTGCCATCTGGACGGCTCAGACTGCAAGACAGAAGCAGGAAGACAAAACAACAGCTATGGTGTACATTTTGTTCCCACGATTCATGCCGGATAAGAAGAGAATGTATTAAACTCCCACCTTATTACCATCCCTCCTCTTTCACACCTCAGAGCCAAACACAGTTTCTCAGGATGATATCGCTAAAATCACAACCCCGTGGTGCTTTTCTTGGACATCTAGAGAGGTGACTCAGTGGCAGTTCTTGCACAAGCAGGATTTATATGGATATGAATAGGAGATCATGTTTACTGTCGACCATCTAGCAGTGGGAGGTAGTGAAATATAGCATGGTACAGACAGAAAGAACAGCTTGATCTATATTCGTCTGATTGGATTTTAAAGCTTAAAGCTCAAAGCGGAACTACAAGATCTCGACATCAGCCTCTTTTAAAGCTTGCAAAGGCTGAATTCCAGTGCAGTTTTCTGGTGACCAGAGCCATTCATCAGACAGTGTTTATGTGCGGTAGCGTATGGCTTTTACAGTGATTCACACCGAACACATGGCGAAGCATGCTGATTTGTGTGATCATCTGAGCACAATCAAAAAATCCTTTGCTGCACATTAGTGGAGCTAGCTAAAACAAGCATCATCATTACTATTTAATGAATTATGATTACTATATCATTATAACATTTGTGGAAAATCTTGAGAACATCACTGAGATTTGTGAGACTGTTAAGCAGCTGACAGCCGCTACAAACCCATACTACCACATAGTAAAGATCTTATTGCTTATATTGTTCTAGCTAGAGTTTTTATTAACAGTTGTATACTACACTCTTAAAAATAAAAGGTGCTTCACGATGCCATAGAAGAACCTTTTTGTCTAAATGGTTCCATAAAGAACCTTTAACATCTGAAGAACCTTTCTGTTTCACAAGGTTCTTTGTGGCGAAAGAAGGTTCTTCAGATTACAAAAAAATAAGAAAGAGATGGTTCTTTAAAGAACCTTTGACTGGATGGTTCTTTGTGGAACCAAAAATAGTTCTTCTATGGCATCGCTTGAAGAACCTTTTGAAGCACCTTTATTTTTAAGAGTGTAAGCTTCACTCCACTCTGAAAAAAATATCAGAACCTAGTTTTTTCCTAGAAACGTCTTTCCCTTGTGGAAAAAGACGTGTGCTTAAGTGCACTGAATGTGGTGAGTTTTTCACCATTTATGAACAACGCGTCCCCCGCCATTGACAGAATTTTCCAGCTTTCCATGTTTGCACTGTTATACGGTAGGAGGCGCTATTACACATTTTCTGAAAGAGTACAGAATCTCTGGATCAAAACAGGGTGAAGAAGAAGCAGAAACAAGCAAATGCATATGTAAGCATATGTAAAATAACGCGATCATCAAGCATTAAACAGCATATAAATCAAAACTTTCAAAATTTCTAAATGAAATAAATTTTTTATGAAAATGATCAAAAATGCTGGTGGTGACTGGTAACTTTTTTGCCCTATTTGACATTACATTTAAAGCTCATGTATTATATTAAGTATATTTTAGTTTACTATACATTCTTATCAGTGCATTCGCCAATAACCATATTTCAACAGAATCAGAAGTAATTGTGACATTAGAAATAAAAATATTTAAAGGTGCATTTAATATCAATTTAAAGGTGACATATCATGAAAATATTTTCCAGGTTTTAAGTGCTATAATAATCAGGTCCCCGGTGCATCTACCAATCCAGCAAACGTGAAAAACTAATTGTGACATTAGAAATAAAGATATTTAAAGGTGGGTCAGAAAAACCTAAATAAATTGCATTCAATATAAATTTAAAGGTGACATATGAAAATCTGACTTTTCCCATCTTTAAGTGCAATATTCGGGTCCCCAGTGCATCTACCAATCCAGAAAACGTGAAAAAGAACAATCCAGTAACTTTTTTTTTTTTTTGGTAAGCCTTTCTCTGCAAGCTTAGATTCGCTCCCTGGCGTAGGAAGTTGCCGCCATTGTGTTTTCGCCAGTGACAAAAAAACGGTTTTTTTTTTTGGTTTTTTGGTACCAGTTCTAATGCCATGGCGAAAGTTTGCGCAAAACATTGCTAACCGTTCTGTCTTTGGCTGCACAGACGAGCACAGAACACTATTTAGAGTCCTAGTCTTAGAGGAGACAACAGAGCAGTGAATTTATTGATTTATTTACTGTATATTACGCTGCTGCCACACAGATCTAATATAAACGTGATTTATGTCCCAGATGTTTACCTTCACAAACATAGTGTTTTGTAACTTATGTGTGTATTTGACAGTTTAAGTGCAATAAGACATGAAAGAGGAGTTTAGTACTCATGTACTGTATGACAGCCACTTTCTGTCCGTGTGCTTCAGATGTGTGCACTCATAAAACCATATATCAGATGTTTAAACATATGGTTTAAAACGCATAATTTTAGCATGATAGACATGGTAATCAAAACCAAACAGATGTTTTTTTGGCAGAATATCTGAGGTACAAGCTGTAAAGGCACAGCCCTATTCTGGAAAAGGGGGCGGGGAGCAGCAGCTCATTTGCATTTAAAGAGACAGGCACGAGAACAGCATGTTTCTGCTTCCACTCAAAATAGGCATTTTCAAAATGATATAATAAATGATCTGTGGGGTATTTTGAGCTGAAACTTCACAGGCACATTCTGGGGACACCTGAGACTTTTAGTATATATTGCACCTTGTAAAAAGGGGCATAATAGGTCTCCTTTAAACTATAATTTTCATTTAATTGTAAATAACATACAATTAAGTGTATGAAAACACTACATTCAATTTGCATATAAGTATAAAGTATAATATTTCTATACTTTTCCTCCCACACAGTATGCCTCACAACAAAAGGAAGATGACACAGAGGTATATTTCAGGACAAACTTATTGCTAGACTGTTTACTCCTACATCTCTAATTAATAAGGTTGAGAAAAGATCTTTAGCCACTGAGAGAGAGATGCAAAATGTGGATGATCCAGGAAAACCTTTGGGCAGCACTGCAGATTATGATAAAAGACAGAAAACAAATGATACTGTTGGGATTTCTGGGTGCTGAGATAATGTTAACGCCCAGAGCGAAGGGAAGCCGAGCAGAAAGAGAGCCAGCCATTAGCTGCAGGCATCAGCCATAAAGCAACTTTACGCCGGCGAGACAGATCCTGCATCTCATCTTCTCACGGTTAATCTTTGAGATAAGCAGGACAGATTAGTCAACACACAAGCAGATAGCACCAGTGCTGTGCTTGAAAAGTAAGTCCATCATAACCTTTCCCCTCTATTAACCTGACATTTCAAGAGTTAGGAAATTACTGTTGCCATTTGCTCCTTATATGATTAGAAGGAAAATCTGACATTGGATGATTTTAGAGTCAATGTCCTTCTTTTGATTGGGGAAAGATGCTTTTTTTTTGGTTAAGCAAATAATAATAATAATCGGCAGAGATCCCCAGACCAATACAATTAGTGTGCCTCCTCTATTTTAAAACCCACGAGCCACCACTAGCAATAACTGGAGAGTATCGCAGTAAAAACCACTCAGAACAGTATAGCAGCTGCAGCAGAATGCCCTATAAACCACATAGCAACTCCTCTCAGAAAACCTTATTAGTGACACCACTACAAGCTCCCACATCCCTGTAGCATTGTAATTGTGAGTTGTACTTACTCCTGGAAAAACTCACCATGTAAACATCTAGAGTGCTAGAATCTGCTGCAGTGTGCAGTTACTGCTGTTTAATATGAGATTCATTTAAGCCATAACAGAAGCAAAGACAATCTTTAAAAAAAAAATGCTCACACAGGCTCTGAAGGTTGTTTAGCACCACCACCAGGACAAATGTTCATCAACAGATCGACTCCAGTGCCAAATAAAGGACCGTCACACAATCGAGTGTTAGGAATGTCGAATAAAAACATTTATTGAAAGAAACAGAACTCGAAACATCACAAGGCATCAGGTGAAATGGAAAATCCTACAGACGCTGTGACTCCTTGATTCCCAGGCCACAAGTTGCAAAATAAAACTGAAATCAGATTCATATTTAAAGCACCCTGTAGCTGTTACAAACATCAAATTATAATGTGCCTTTAGTGCATTTATACAAGGTGCTAAAACACACTCTGTCCGTTCATTGGCAAATAAATATACACCTATGCATTAAACATAAATAGAAATAAATATGTTCACATAATCGTGCATACGGTACCACTGGAGGAGACTAGTTCATTCAGCATTTCAGTTTTATATAATAAAGACATCGCTGTTAAAGAATGGACAGTTGGTGTTACATATTTAATGAACGAGACGCTTAAGAGCATACAAGAATGAAAATCAAGGAGAAAAATCAAGCACTTCTGCTCGATACGCTTGTACTGTCACTTCAAATCAAACGGGGCTCTCGTTTCTATCTCCACTGTTGGTTAGATTGCCGTAACACTGTAAAGGGTTTTACGGGATTCAGCCTGAAGCAGACGGGAGATATTTGGCCTTCAGTAAACTTAAATGAAATGGAGCTGTAAAAATCTGCAGCGGTTGAATTTCTAGGGTGTTAGGAATGCGAAGAAAATCATCCAGCATTGTCCAAGGGTTAACAGGTACAAGGCAGTGGCTGTCTGCAGCACATCCAGTCGCGAACATTCAACTGCCTGAGAGTACATGTAAAACACTCAATATGTGAAGTACTAATTCAAATGGAACAATCTGTAAACACATTAGGGATCCACTCCACAGTCAGATAACCCAACGTCTGTCGAAGTCTACCTGCAGAGGTGGATCAAAGAGAAATTAAACATCATTACGCCATAAAACACAGCTTTAGTGTTTGAAATTAGTATTTCATTAATGCTGAAAAACTGACACCAAACAAGAACAAGAGTCTGTCAGACTTGCATTAGAAGTGTTATTATATCTATGTCACTGTTTTCCAAATCTGTTCCTGGATATCATTTATGGAATACAGTAACTGTAAATATAAAAATACTGTAATTTGTGGATTTCTATAAAAAAAGGGCAGTACTACTAATTCAACCAGGATCTATGAATACCTCTAATAATACACCGTTTTAGCATTATGAATGAATGAACTGAATGATATAATGTAATGCCATTAAAAACTATTCAGATTTTATAACAACTATATATAAACAATAGTGGATTTAATGTCAAAATGTAACATTTGATGTTTTAATGTAACTTTCCCCCTTTAAATACTTTGGCCAGTTCAAGAATAACTTGCGCAATTCTATATCATTTATTTTAAAGAATTAAAAGAGCAGTTTTCATGTCTATTAATGTATTGCTCAACTAGTCGAGTTTGATTGCATTACTTTTTAGAGAGTAATTAGTACATTAGTTACACTGTTAAATATATAATTAGTATAGCTAGTAATGAAGTACTTTTTATTTAGCAACTTACCCAACAAAATGAAAAATGTGCTCAACTTTCATGAAAACATCACAGAAGTTAAAGATGCTTTTATTTAAGTGAGAGAGTGTTATAATTACTACTCGCAAAATCTCACAAAACCTGTCAAGAAAATGCCCACATTTTCTTTAAGCAAAATATAACTAACGTCGTTCTTCTGATTTTGAGGTGAAAAACTAAAAATACAGTTCTGAAGGCAAAATAAAATGTCTAAGGCTTGATAAGTGAGATACTTGCAGTAAAATACCTTCAAAGACATATCAGCACCTCCCAAATGTCATCTGTTCTTCAACCTGCTAACGCTCATTCTGGATGTTTTATTCTGAGAAGACAAAAATATGAGTGATCATTACCAGCAGTGAGGATGATGCAAGAGGAAGACAATAAAGCTGAGAAACCCAGTACTGCAGTCTATTATGCTGCAAACTCATGTCATTTCCATAACTTCAACTCATTGTTTCTGAGAAACTCCAGCTAAAATAATAGTCACCTTGTGCTTCGGGCATCTTATCGTGAAGTTCTCCTCATTGAGTGCACTCTCTGTGGAGACACAACAGTGCAGATCAAGCACCTCGACATAAAAAACAAGTATCAGTGCAACAAAACGGAGATGAGTGAGAAACTCCAGAACAGCTGGAAATGGGAAACAAACTGATGCCTTACAAGGAGCTAAAATCTCAACCGGGCTTTTCACACCGCGCTTAAACCCGGGTTATTGTCGTTCTAAACCCCACTCTTAACCGTATGAAACCCTGCTTCAGAGCACAGTTAGCACTGCTTTTGTTTGTACAGTGTTAAAATGATGTGGTGTTCGAATGTTACAGCTAGATGCTTAGCAACAGACAGCCAATTGTGTGCCTCGTATTCATGTGCTTTGGACAGTCACAGAAACCGTTTCATCTTTTGTGTGCATGTTAAATGGTGGTCGAAAACGCATGAATTGGAGTGAAGAAGAGACTGCTTTATTCTTACGTTTACAGTCCACTGAAAAGTCCATTTAGGAAAGACCTGTCTGTAATAATATGAGGATGTGCAATGCTAGAGCTTTTACTGAATCAGATCACAATCAACGACATTGACAACGCAAATAAAAAAAGAAAACTTCAGGAATGTACACTGTGAAACGTCAGCTTATACATACCAAAAAAGATGTTAAAGGGGTCATATGATGCTTTTTTAAAGATCATTATTTTGTGTATTTGGTGTAACAGAATATGTTGACATGCTTTAATGTTCAAAAAACACATTATTTTTCAAATACTGTACATTATTGTAGGCCTCTATGCCCCGCCTCTCCCAAACGCTTAGTTTTCTACAAAGTCCATCCTTCCGACAAGAGCAGTCTGCTCTGATTAGCCAGCTGACCCAGCGCATTGTGATTGGCCGAACACTGCAAGCACTCGTTGGAAATGTAACGCCCCTTACCATCTTTCAAAATAAATGTAAAGACAGAACCAGAAAGGGTTTTTTTCTCTCTCTCTCTCTCTCTTGCTCTCGACTCATCTCCTCTGCTCCGCTCCTCTCTCTTCTCTCGATCGCTCTCTCTCTTCGCTATCTCCTCTTCTCTATGCACAATCAGCTTGTAACACTCCAAAGCACATCGCATCATATGACCCCTTTAAAGGATAACTTCACTAGTATTATGTAATCACATTGGAGTTTGAGGTTGGATATGAAAGGAACGACCCAGTGTTTACAAGTGTGGAGAAGGTGGACTGTTCAAAAGTTGTATGTTGAATGAAACTTATATGTCTTTGAATGAGTTTATTGTTTAAAATGGTCCATTCATGTGCGTATCCCGGATCTTTTAATCTTTTGAAACCTAAAAGACTTTTTCCGCTAGGAAAAAACGTGACCATTCCAATGTGATTACGCAAAGCGTAAAGTCATGGACACGTATCGCAGAACTAGTGCAAGACAAGCATTTGTGGTTAAAAAGTATATACATTTTCATTTTTTTATAAAAATGACCCTTTTTTCACAAGATAAGACACATATTCCTCGGCTGGGATCGTGTAGAGCCCTTTGAAGTTGCACTGAAACTGCAGTTTGGACCTTCAAACCATTGGCCACCATTGAAGTCCATTACATGGAGAAAAAATCCTGGAATGTTTTCCTCAAAAAACTTTAAAGGGAACTACCCAAAAATGAAAATTAGCCAGTGATTTACTCACCTTAGAGGCATCCTAGGTGTATATGACTTTCTTCTTTCAAAAGAATCCAATCAGAGTTATATATAAAAATTGTCCTGGCACTTCTAAGCTCTATCATTGCAGTAGGCGGGTGTTTCTGTTTAACAGTCCAAAACACGTCAAATAAAGCGTGGGCATACATAATAACACGTGCCTCACGCAGTTCCGGGGGGTGAATAAAGGCCTTCTGTAGCGAATCCATGTGTTTTTGTAAGAAAAATATCCATATTTCAAACGTAATAAACAGCAGCGATGCGCGCCTATGAGAGAAGTATGCAGTCTCTGCAAGTTTGTTTACAGGAGCAAAGGAAGCAAAGTTTCTTTACTTTTAGGCAAAGAGGAATGAAAAACGACCGCTCTTCTTTGGCTATATCAAAATCCCTGGCCATTTTTCTTACAAATCCTCTGGGTTTGTGTTCTAATTCGTTGACTCGAGCGTTTGTTTTTGTCTCTCTCTGCTTTCGTCACTAATCACGCAACGCCGACGTCCTACGTCATCCGCCGGACCGGCTTCCGCATACGACAGTCAGATGAAGTGAGAGAGAAGTGTTTATTACGTTTGAAATATGATATTTTTCTTACAAAACACACATGGGGAATTCGCTACAGGAGGCTTTATTCACCCCCCGGAGCTGTGTGAGGCACATTTTATTATGGATGCGCGCACTTTAATTGACGTGTTTTGGACTGTTGAACAAAAACACCCACCCACTGCAATGATAACGCTTGGAATAGCCAGGAAATATTTTAAAATAATTCCGATTGGATTCGTCTGAAAAAAGAAAGTCATATACACCTAGGATGCCTCGAGGGTGAGTAAATCACAGGCTGATTTTCATTTTTGGGTGAACTAACACTTTAATGTTTATTTCCGACTGAAGAAAGAAAGACATGCACATCTTGGATCACATGGAGTAACTTTTCAGGAAATTTTCATTCTGGAGTGAACTGATCCTTTAACCCAGAGTAAATTATGAGCAGTATGAAAGGTGAAGCAAGATAAACAGGGTTGACAATGACCGATGGTTAACTATTTCAAGTGTGAAAATGACTTCCAACAGTGGATCCCAACCCTGTTTCTGAAGCCCCTCCAACAATGCATGTCTTCTTAATGAAACACACCTAATCAGCGCATTAGTAGAGACCTAGGCTGCGTCTGAAAGCTTAAAAATGCTGCCTCCACAGACAGTATCTAGTTTTATTTTAACGCAAGCAGCCAATTGTAACTGGTATGTGCAAGGCTTCTGGTGTTATTCTCACTTCCACTTATTTTTGGTTGTAAAAACAGATTGTTATGTGGCTGATTTGCCAATGCCTTTTTATCACAGTTTTACTGTTTACTGCACTTTGTTATCCTTCTAGGTATTTATCTACAGTAGCCAATTAATCGGAAGTCTCACACATCCTCAAAAAATAGCTTACTTTCCCTTTGCAAAATAAAGTGTATATGGAGGTAGGAAGGGACGTCCAAATCCATAGATCGTGTCACATCAAGTCTACTGAGATGCCTTCAAATGATACATTTTTGAAGGCAGCATAAATGACTATGATATCCTATGCGTTCAATTTCATGACAATTGAGCTAAAAATAAAATGCTGCCTGAAAGTTGTGATTCGTGGTCAGTTTGTGTCAATATATAATTATAACAATTTTTTTTTTTTACTTTTGATGTCATATTGATAAAATTATTTTTATCATAATTTAATATTCACCTAGTTATCACCAAAGCCATTATGCTGCCTCAGAAGTCTGTCCGAAATCAATTTCAGGAGGTACCTTTGTACCTCATTGCCTGATAGGGCAGCAAGTCAACAAGCCAGCAGCCTAAGCCTTTGGACGCAGCCCTGAAATGCATTTGTCATTCACCACTGCCTTGAAACAAATATTTTTTTCAGAAGAACCATCAGTTCAGCCAAACGTACACTGTAGTTTTGTACAATGTACATTGCATTATCATGAGAGAGACCGTACAGGCAAACTGATGACCATTACCTGACTGCAGGGCACAGGGGAAGTGGTACTTATTGGGGCAATCTTTGAAGAAACATCCCAAAGTGGCACCAACCCTGTGACAGTACGAACACACCTGCAACAACCAAACACAACAGCAGTTTACAGCTTCAGAAGATTCAGAGACAGTGCACTATATACTCTATATATATATGTGTATATCTATTATATATAGATATATAAATCTAATAGTCAGATAATAGTTTTTATATGATATAGAGACAACAATCTCACAGATCTGTCAAAGCACATGTCATTAACATATTTATTTAACCAAAAGAACTTACAGAAGAGGATTAGGGCCAAGTGTGTGGAGTGTAATTAAAATCAACAAAATAAAATAAAAATGTAAAATATGTATTTTAAGATTATAAAAGAAACACGTCACACACACAAAAAAAAAAACAGGATCATAAAAACAGCTCTCACTTTCGTAACACAATATATAAATTATTTTGATATGACCCAGACATTTCTTCATTAGGTTCACTCTGACAGGGGAAGAAAAAGACTTACTGTTTCTTGCGCAAGCCGGATGGCTTCCTCCAATCCGTAGAGTTTCCCTTTAACCAAAAAGATGCCTGCAGTCCAAATGCTACAGTCCTCATGTATCCAGTGCTCAATACACACACCAGACTCCTCAATGCTCTCTGAGCAGTTCTCCTTCCTCTGCCGTTTGACAGACTGGGATGCACCATCCTCCAAACTGTAGACTGAGTCTAAATCGCTGCAGTCAGGTTCCTGCTTTTGGGCAGGAGGACTGCTGTCAGATTTACAGACGGCCTGAGCTCCACTGTTGTGGTACGGCCCATGCAAGTCCCCGAGGCCTTCAACATTGCCAGCCCTTCCGCACAGGCAGCAGAAATGCCTGACTTGCAACCTGGCATCAGAGCCAACACGGCCCAGCTGTAAACAGGACGTCTTTGGGATGACCCCCGAGACCACCTGTTGCAACCCTTTCTTTGTCGAATAAACATCCTCATCCCTAAAATTGATGATTGTGCAGGATGAGAACTCCATGTGAATGTACGGGGCGAAGCTGTCTGGCCTGGTGTCTTTCTTCTCTTCTTTGTGGTTTGCATATTTTAGTTTGATCTCCGGCTCTTGAGGTGAAAACATAGGTGAAGGTCCAGATGATCGAGGTTTTCTGCGTCTTCTCTTTGCCGTGCTAGTTGCCGATTTGCCAACAGGTGGTGCTCTCACCCGCTTAGCGGGTTTCTTGGGTTTGGCTCTCGGTTTGGGTCTCGGTTTTGCCCGGTTCCTGCTCTTCGAGGCCGGAGTTTTCCACGGACGGCTTGACATTGAAGACGAAGCCCCACTCTGTGGAGACTTGAAGATGCTTGTGTTTTCTGCATCTGAGGTAGATGGGAAGTTTTTGGGAAAAGCAGCATCCATGTCTTGATCGCTGTCTTCTGGAGATATGGGAATATAGACCGACTCCATCCATGACAGCAACGACTTGGATTCAAAGCCAGCCCTGCCATCATGGGCTTCAAAAACAGGTTCATCCAGGGCATAGAAATTGTTCAAATTTTTGGGAGAGCAGTCCATTTTAACTTCTTGCTTTACAGAGGAATTTCTTTGTATTCCACAATTTCTCTTATTAACTATAACACTCTGAGTTCGGAAGCAGAAGTTTGGAGGCGTCTTGCATCTGGAGTTGCTTACTGGCACCTCAATGATGTCACTGTCATGGTCACTAGAGATGTATTCGATGGAGCATGGAGATGTTTTTTTAGCGGCAGAACATTCGGATGCGAGCGTTTCGATGGCAGTTCGCTCAACCACTGAGTTGGTGGAACGTAGTGTGTATGCAGCTGCACTGGCGTCCTGAGGTAAACCCGATGAGCCCTTAGTTTGTGACACGCCTGTGTCACTCAAGTATGTTTCACCACAACCGGTCAAAATGTCTTGTGGATGCTTCTCTAATACACTGTGCTCTATCCTACCTCCCAGTGTGCTGTTTTCTAATACAGAATCTGCTTTTTTGTGACATTTTTTTGTTTGCGTCAACATATCGTCCATTTCGACACTGTAATCACTGTCATCCGTAAACACTTGGTCTGTGGGTGGGCACTGAGACAATATCTGAGCCACAGATGGCAAGCCATTGATCAGTGGAAAAGGTATAGAGTAGGGGCCATGGGATGACGTGCCACAAGTCCTTGTCCCATGATGCTTCAATCCTGGTTCTGGGTGATCCGGAGAATTCGGTTTGCTAGGCCGAGTGATATACCGAGATTCGGACATGTTAATGCTCTTGCTCCCTGAAGTAATGCCACACCAGCTGGGCTTTTTCACCAGATCCAAAGCCTCCATGGAGTTTGTCTTCAACGGACTCTGCCTGCAACCCACGGACAGATCCAGAGCTGAGGAACGAGACTCCTGAAGGTGCATGACATCAGCCTGGATAAGAGGGTCCATAACTGAAAGAAATCAAGCAAATTTAGGTGTCAATAACCTGGCCAATGTGGACTCTGCAGACTCTGGTAACTGTACTATTCTTCTATTATTGAATCTGAGAGCTGCTTTCGATATAGTAGATCACCGCATCCTGTTAAAAAGATTAAATCTTTAGGTTGCCATTTGTGATACTGCATTAGATTGGTTTGCATCGTATCTCACAAAGAGTTTTTTTGTGGAAATTGGTGAATTTTCATCAAGCTCAGATCCCATCACTTGTGGGGTACCCCAGGGCTCTATTTTAGGTCCAATTTTAGTCTCCATGTATTTGCTCCCTCTTCGTTTTATATTTCAGTCTCATAAAGTTTCATACCACACTATGCAGATGATACTCAGCTTTATTTCCCTAAATAAATAAATTTCCCTTTATTGTCCCCTTTGCTGGCTTGTTTAGAGGACATCAAGAATTGGATGGAAAATTATTTCCTTCAGTTAAATAAAAATAAAGACTTTAGTTATTTTGTTTGGCCGTCCACACCTTTTAAATAATTTAGCCCTACTCTTGGCCCCTTTGAAGAAAACATCTGGGAAAAATTTAAAATTGGGGCGATATTTTGACACTGAACTAAAATTTGACAAATAAATCAGTTCTGCAAGCTTAAAAACATTCTTAGTTTTTATGATTTGGAGGTTGTTATCCATGCATTAATTTCAACCAGGCTGGATTACTGTAACACTCTTTATGCTGGAATTTATCAGTCTTCACTTTATCCATCAGATCGTTCCCCAAGTTATCATCTTTTTAAAAATATTATTTTCTCAGGCTTTTGCTTAACTTTTCTCTCTTTTCTTTGTTAGGTGATATCTTGCATTATTTTTTCTTTCTTCTCGTGATTTCCTGTTTTTATAATCAGTATTTAATGATTTTAAAATGTGTATGTCTTAATGCTTTTCGTTGGTTGATTTTTTTTTTCTTTTTCTGATGTTTTGGCTGTGCAGCAACTTGGTCAGCAGCACACGTTGTTTTTAAGGTGCTATATAAATAAACCTGACCTTGACTCTGCTGGTGAAAAAAATAAAATAAAATCAACATGTAGAAGAGTGAAAATAAATGACATAATAATAATATAGAATCATCAAATTTAGCTAATAATTTAATAACCTGACCAATTTGCTGGGTATATTACAATATGTTAGTAAAGTACAAATCAACATAGTAAGAGTAAAAAAAAATACAAATGAAATAATAATGATAATAATAATAATATCATCAGTTTATCATCATCAAATTAGTATAATAATTTTTAAGTTAATTACCTGTCCAATATTGTCTCTGCTGGGTGTATTGCAATGTGTTAATAAAGAAGAAATCAACATAGTAAAGAAATAATATTACTAATCATAATAAAATCATCACATTCAGGACTTAACAGCCTGGCTTATTACAATATGTTAATAAGGTAAAAAAAAAATCCACACAGTAAATAAATATATAACCTGGGCAACATAAACTAAAGAAAAAATCATAATAAATACATAAATGAATAAAATGCACTACAGCAGATACAACCATGACATACATTGAATAATAAAACAAAAATTATAATAATTATAAATGTATACAATTGTACTGCAAAATAAATGCATTATGCATCATGCTAAACACTGATTCATACCAAGTAGAGAAATCACGGTTCTGCAATTTCTTATACAACTCAAATGTGACCCCGACATGCTAGATGTGCAGGTTTTCAATACTTAACCAAGAAGAAAACTTAAAAAAAGTGCTCCTTAACAAAATACAATCTCTTCTGATTGTGCTCCCAAAGTGAATCTGAAAGCAGACGCATCCTACAGACTGACAGATTAACACACAAACCCAAAACAGAAACGCAAAGCAGTTCTGAATGCCCATATTAATAAATACGATGCACGATAGTATCTGTTAACACTGCTTATATTGGTTGCATGAGTTGCACTGCGCCATGTTGTGATGGATCTATTGCTTGAGATTGATGAAGCCAGAGGCTGACTCACTTCCACAGCTAACGCTAACCAGGTGTCAGTGTAACACTGGGAGACACTTACCAGAGAAATAACGCGTCCCTTTAATACCCAGACTTACTGAGCATATTATCAAAGGCACGGGTATTAAAGAAATGGATTTGGTCTAAAACACATGTGTATTAATGATATAAAAGAGTAAAACTACTGGCGAAAGCTGGACAAGGCTATTCTTCTGTTGAACTGCGTGAATCCTGCTAAACATGGCGACCGGAATACGCCACACAATAGAACTGCTTTCAAAATAAAAGCCAATTGTTCAGTAAAAACAGGCAATTTATCATTTATTGTGCATCATCATCATTTGGCGTACTCATCTCCATGAATGTATGAGAGCATGCAGTGGAAAGAAAATATACACTGCCGTCCAAAAGGTTGGAATCAGGGAGATTTTAATGTTTTGTTTTTTATGCCCATCAAGGCTGTCTCTATTTGGTCACAAATACAGAACAAAAACTACAGTTTTCTTCTATTTCAGTGTACTTTAAGATATCATTTATTCCTGTGAAGCAAAGCTGGATTTTTCGACGCTTCAGTGGGACATTATCCTTCAGAAATCCTTCTCATAAGCTGATTTATAAAATCAATGTTGGAAACGGTTGTGTGCTGCTCAATAGTTTTTGGAACCTGTGATACTTTCTTTCAGGATTCTTTGATCAGTTAAAAAATTAAAAAGAGCTGTTTATTCAAAACAGAAATTTTGGGGTTACAATATACACTGCTATAGTCAAGAGTCTGGGTTCTGTATTTATTTAGTGTTAAATGGATAAAAAGTGATAGTAAAAGACTTACGGTGTTAGAACAGATTTTTTATTTTGAATAAATGCTGTTCTTTTAACTTTCCATTCATCAAAGAATTAAAGAAAAACGTATCAGGTTCCAAAAAATAAAAAAAAATGTTAAGCAGCAAAACAGTTTCAACACTGATAATAAATCAGCATATTAGACTGATTTCTGGAGGATCATGTGACACTGAAGACTGGAGTAATGATGCTGAAAATTCAAAGCTGCATTACAGAAATTATTTCACAATATTACTGTTTTTTTCTGTATTTCTGATCAAATAAATACAGCCTTTATGAGCATAAGAGACTCCAAACTTTTGAACAGCAGTGTTGCTTAGAATAAGAAATAGCTTAAACAGCTTAAAAAGAACGGTAATATATATATATATAAATTATTGTAATGGTGAAAAGTGACCTGAAGAATGTATATTTCCAAACAAACATAACTATAATCCTCAGTAGGCTATTATTACTGTAATACAGTAATTTATTATTTTTTGCACGATTAGATTTATTGCATTCTATAATTGCATCCTTTGTTTCCTAATGCACATATCAAATCTAATTAAGACATATCACACACATTGTTTGACCGTAATGTTACGTTTATTGACGTAGAAAAATAACACCAATCACAAAACCTTTCCCGCCAACTAATCCACCAATACATAAATACAAAAATAATGTTCCGTGTGAATCAACAAGAAAAAAAAGCATGAATATGCACTCAAAGTAATAAAAAAAAAAGAGAAATTATCGTCGATTTATTTTCTGGTACAAAAAAACAAAACCTTTAGTTAATAGCTTACTGTGTCTTTTAAATTTTGATTTGGTCCTTTACAATTTGTAACCGCAATCACAAAGCTTTGCACTTCGGCTTGGCATCAAGAGAATTACTTGATTCTGATTGGTCAACCACAGCATTCCACTCCATGCTCCCTTTCCTCACACATTTAAATCATTTACACTCAAACTAATGTTACATACATTACTTATTTATTCAAGTAGAGTGGAATTAGTGGGATCATGTGCAAACCTCTTTAGGGTGACACAACACCCCTCAACTTCACTTTGGGGTTTATTTTTTTAAAAAGGACTGGCTGACTATACTATATTTCCTTTACATACATAACATTTCCCTACATTTCAGACAATGCATCTGATTTGTGTGATGCAATATAGTACATATAGACAACCACCAGCCACCAAAGAAACAAACCTGATTTACAGTACAGAAAGAAATTCCCTTTCTCACTACATTACAGTCTGTAGCTTGACAAAAATATAAAGTGCTGCACATGAGCGCATACAAACAAAATAAAACGAGCCGAAGTCACCCCTCGATGTACTTTGAGTCCATCGTGTGGCTCTCTCGTATGGAGAACGGCCTCCACGCGAGCACCTGCAGGGCTGTGACACACAACGGCACCACGCACACCAGGTAAAACATGACACTGTGTAGGGACTGAAGAGCACTAGGAAAACAAAGAGACAGGAGATTTCCTTCAATGCATTGGACCTTTTCCACCACTAGAGGATGACAGACCTTTGACTGCTTACAGTGAGCGTTATGTAGCTTTATGCGAGCGTGCATGATTAAAGAAACCAGAAATACACAATTCTCAAACATCTGTTATGCTATAGCAAACTGTATTGGGATATTTGATAGGTGAAGTTACCTTGGATCTGCAGCCTTCCCAACATCTTTTATTTCTGCATAACCATATTGGTTTAGAACCGACACGACCAGCATAGGAGCTAAAGACTGTGCCGGCTTTGTGAAAAGAGCGTTGGTCCCAAAAACCATAGACGAGAGAGGAGAGCTGGAGACATTTAAAAGCAGTCATTTTTCAAAATCACTTCATTAAAAAAAATACCTTTATTACACTTTTTTTTTAAACAATGACACAAATACCTGCGTTTGTATTTCTGCAGGTCAGAGTCAATGATGTCAGCTAGAGGCAAATTGAAGAGACTGAAGGCCGCCTGAACCAAGACCCTAAATCACCATCAGAAGGCAAAACATCACACATTCAGAGACTGTCACGGTTGCACTACTGAGTGGAGTACGGAGCAAGGAACGGAGGGAGACGAGGAGTACATCAATCCAGAGAAGTTTAATTACAATAAGGAAAACTCACAAAGCACAGGCAGACATGAACAATACCCGGATGCTGAATTAAAGACGGAACACTATTTAAACACATGACAAGACGAGGGGATGACGAGACACACCTGGGATCAATGGAAATAAACGGGGAACACCTGGAATTAAATCAACAGGACAGGAACAGGAAACTAACCAAATATGGGCAAGGAGGGCACATGGGGAGCAAAACACACACAAAACACGGAACATAATTCATAATATATTTTTTCTGAACATTTTTTAATTATATGTCATTTAGTAGTTACATTGTCATTTGGTAAGTCTTTTTTTCTGTCTAAGGCCATTACACTACTTATGGACATTTATTACCCACTCTCTAAAAAAAATGTTAAAAAAATTATATGACCCATTTACAGTAAGTAGGAAAAAACAGCAATAATAAGTGAACTGATTCAAAACGCATCATTAGCTAAAAATGTTCATGGAAACATGGAAAAGTAAAAATTGTCAGTAATTAAATATTTTAGTAAAACTATATATACACTAAGTAAACATTACTGTTTACTACTATGCATTGTTATATTAGGGCATTGAAAATTTTAATTAATATCATTTCAGTGAAAAACATGTGGAAAGTTAAATAAATAAATATTTTATAATTCAAATATACTTTCTTACATTAAACGTTACAAATTTACTTGTTTACAGTAGCTATTTGGTGGGTATGGGAAAAATGTCATCCTTTTTAAACAACTTAAGTAAATGTAAGTAAATATCTGCTATTAACTGAATAATGTCAAAAGGTGATTTTTTTTTTCTTTCTTTTTTTGCACATCACCCAGCCCCATTCAGAAATTGAGTCCAGTTAGTATCAAAGAATGCTTTACACTCTAATTAGTCAAAAACACATAATCTGGCCTACATTTTTAAACTTCTATTCACTGGTAAACACTGACTGTAACACCTAAATGCAACTATTGTTCAAATATTTGGGGTCAGTAAACATTGTTATATATAAAATAATACTTTCTTTCAACAAAAATGCATTTTAAAAAAGTGACAGTAAAGACGTCTATAATGTCACAAAAGATTTATATTTGAAAATATATTAAAATAACGTTTTCATTTTTCAATTGTAATAATATTTCAAAATACTGCTGTTTTTTTACTGTTTTAGCATTAATGGGCAAAAGGAACAGCATTGTGCTGTGTAATTACTCACATGTTGGAAGTGAGGAACAATGCAAGGAAATAGTAGTTGCCTGGACCCAGGAGTAACATGATCACAGCAGATCCGGCCTCCACGTAGAAGGTGATCAGAATGAGTCTGTAGTAGCCAAACTTATGGAGCAGATTCTGGCTGCACAAAACCAACAACTGTAGAAGAAAACATAGAAAGGTTTAAGATATTTAAGTGGTAGTTATTGTTATTTATTTGGGTTTTGATTTGGCTCTTAGTAATGATGCGAGGCATAAAATGATTTTTAAAACGGGTTTATTCAATTCCACCCAAGTATGAATGACACTATTAGTAATGCTTGCTACAACCAGTGTTGGGGAAAGTTACTTTTAAAAGTAATGCATTACAATACTGCGTTACTCCATAAAAAAGTAACTTGTAACTAATTACGTTACTTAGTTACTGTTAATAAAAAAAGTGATGTTGCTTTACTTTTGCGTTACTTTTTCTCACCTGGGCTGGGCTTGCTAACAAAAAATAAATGAATAAGGATAAAGATCTTTGCACACCGAGTCTGAAATTCTCGTCCGAAATTTTTGCACGTTAAAAAAGAAATACGACCTCACGTTGTGTCAAACACGTTTGCCTCCAAAATTTGCGTCCATCATTAAAAACTCAGATGAGGTTCGATTTTCTGTGTTTACGCATCCGTAGCAAGCATTTAGACAGGAAAGGATAACGAATACGCAGTGCCTAGACTTCTGGGGGCCCTACGCAAAACTGTGTCGGCGGGGGAGGGTATGAGTAGTTATGAAGGAATTAATGAAACGCATTTGTACGTGTTTCACTCCGTTTCGAATCGCGCTCGCGGAAAGCGCTTGAGAAACAGTGTCTCTTCCGCGGCTCGGTACACTTTCAACTCGTTTTTTTTTGTCTCGAGCAAGACTCTACGACATTCACATTACGTGATTTGACTGATTTTTACGTAGAAAGGGCGACAACGCACCACATTAAAAGAAATTATCATTCTTGTTTTCATAACCGCTGGCCAAATTAAAAAACTAAACTAAAATTAAATCATCTTTGAGAGCAAGGGGGGCCCTCTGGTGTTTCGGGGGACCTACGCAGCTTGCGTATTTTGCGTATAGGGAGGATCGGCTCTGCGGATACGAAAAAAACGCATACAAAAAGTCCGGACTCAGTATGCAAGGAGCTTAAAACTCTTATTTCAGCAATAAATAAAAAGTGAAACAAATGTGATGTTTAACTAAAGTCATTTTTGCTCATAACAGAGTTTGCATTTTACTGTTTTTATTTATTTCTAGGAATACTGAATATGTTTTTGAGCAAGTGAGATGAGTAAATGCATGTTAAGCCTAGGACTACAGTAAAATGTTCACGCAGCGCACACAACACTTCTGCACATACTGCTTTAATTTGCGTTACTTATTTGAAAAAGTAACTCAGATATTTTGTTGTAAATGTAAAAGTTAATGCATTACTTTACTAGTTACTTGAAAAAAAGTAATCTGATTACGTAACTCGAGTTACTTGTAATGCGTTACCACCAAAACCGACTACAACTATGATGCACCTGAGGACAGATGAATCCAGCTCCATACATGACGCTCTTGGCAAGCGATGGCAGGACATCCTGAGGAATGAGATGCTCTGCAAAAATCATAGTGAAGTTATTGCAGAACGCCACCATGAACACCTGGAAAAAGTTCATGATTACGAACAGCTGGAAGTCTCTGTTGGTAATGATCTGACAGGTCATGGACATCACGGACGACATGGAGAGCGGCGGCTTCTGAGGACTCTGGGAATCTTCTTCAGAGGCTTTACTGTCAAATCGACTCTCGCTGTTGAAGCCCGTGTACAGCATGCAAACACAGGCCAATATGGCCACAACCACGCTGAAGCCCTGGAAGGCAGCAAAGTTGTCCATGTTTCCGGAGACGAGACCACAGAACAGCACACTGGAGGAGCCCACCAGAGACGCCACCTGGCTGTATTTAATCAGCCTCAGTCTGTTCTGATGGTGACCGGAGATTTCTGCAAAGAGGGCACACTGGGCTAACAGCACGAATGTGAGCATGCCATCAAAAGCGCAGAGGGTCACCATGAGGTGGACGCCGCTCAGCCAGTCTTCCGGCTCGTACGTCCTCCACGGGAACCACGCCAGCAAGAAAGACAGACAGTACAGCGGCGCTCCGTATAAAATGGAGAGCCTCCTCCGTGAGCAACACTCCATACGCGAGTTGTCTTGCAAATATCCAAACAAGGGGTCATTCAGTGCATTCCAGATCATAAAGACAACCTGCGGAGACATAACTGTGGGATCTTTAAAGGTCCAAATAATATTTTAAATAAGCAGATTTATATAATGTGTATAATAGCACATTAGCAACTTAAAATGTCAGTAACACATTATGTTCAATGCTGACGTTGTGCTTGCTTTAATTTGATTTTAACATGTATGGCTTTGTTCTTCTACACGCCACACCCACAACACGAACGTATTTGGAAGAACACGCGACGCTCCTGCCCGCCCCTACCCACCCCACTATGCAACTTTACATTGTATGGACAAAAACCAACAAACAAACAAAAAATACTATTTTGATAGTCCACTTTAGACGTTCTACTAGCTGTTTTGTCTGTATGAATAAGAGATAAATAAGAGGGAATGTTTATGGAAACCCAAGGTTTATGGGATGTTGTTGTGAATCAGTTTGATATAAAACTACTTGTTGAATTTGTGCTCATCTGACGAAGTTTGTACATTGAGACATACACAACTAAGATTGTTCAATAAGCTCGGTTACTCTTTTTACCATCATCACTTTGTCTCTGGACCAGCTTCTGCTCTTCTCTGGCTTTTCTCGGTCAACTTATTGACTGATAGAAGACTGTTAATACAATTTTGGGTATATTGGGTACCAGACAAGACAGGGTTTGGGTTCGGACAAACTCTGCTGGACTAGTTCTGTTACGGACAAAACTGGAATCAAATCGGGGACTGGATAGTAATTATTATCTGGCGTGGAGAACCGATCTAACAGAGCAGTGGGTACCAACCCGGGTCTGGAGGGCATCCAACACTGCAGTTTGCATGCTCCTTTTCTCTGACAAACTCAATTTCAGATATTGCAGTCCTTACTAATGAGCTGATGATCTGAATCAGGTGTGTTTGATTAAGGAGGCATGCAAAACGTGCAGTGTTGGGGTGCCTCCATGACCAGGGTTGGGAACCACTGTAACAGAGTATTAGAGGACTATTAGGTTAGGGCTAGTAACCAGGGGTAGGCAAGTTCGGTCCTAAATAGCCGCTGTCCTGCAGAGTTTAGCTCCAACACAAATCAAACACACCTGAACAAGATAATCAATAGCTTCAGGGTTACTAAGGCTATAGGCAGCTGAGTTTTGTTTTTCAGGGTTGGAGCTGAACTCTGCAGGACTGCGGCTCTCTAGGACCGAACTTGCCTACCCCTGGGCTAGTAGAACAAATTGACATGAACTTGTAAAGTTTCTTATAGTCATGTTTGCTAGATGACCATCAATATAAAGTGTTAAGAGATATTTTAGCAGACAGTCTACTAATACTTTAATGACTGCTACCTGCTGAAAAAAAAAAACTATTGACACCATCACAAAATTTGTAATGGTTTTACTGGTTATAATGGGACTTGTATTGGTTTCACTGGAAACTTTAATGGACCTGTTGGTCTCTACTGGTAATTGGTCGCCTTCTATAGGTGGCTTGTTAAACCAATAAATCCTAATGGAATATGTCCCAAAACTATTTGGGACGATGTCATACACCGATCGGTCTGCACATGCAAACAAAGCCAAAACCTAGATATTTTAGGCAATATAGAAATCCTGGCCAGGACGCGTCCTGGGAAAATGGCACGTATGGTCACCCTACCCAAAACACACTACAGAAAAGGGATCGAGAATGGCGGTCCCGACGAAGGAGCGGTGAAAACGGTGAATATTCCCTCAGCGACCAGCACGGATCAGCTCCAGGCATGACGAAGCGGATATCGTCCTCTTTTGGAAGACCAAACAAAGTAGTTTCGCTTTCACAACGAAGCACACAGCGTCTTCAGGACATGGCGGCGGCAACAACAATACTACAGCGAGAATAAAAGTTACGCCTTCTTTCTTTGCGTGAACATTTTGGCGGCGTTATGCAAATCTTCCCACATAGTGATGTAGGTATGTGGGGGCGTGTTCGAACGAGCCGTTTCAGGTAGGCGTGGCTGACTCTTAACTTTTATAAAGACTATCTCTTTAGATTTGAGACTTTAGTCTTTGCAACTTTACAGATCTTCTTTATGCACCAAGAGCTTGTAACACTCCAAAGAGAAAGGAAAAAATGAAATCGCATCATATGACCCCTTTAATGCTTTATGAAATATATGTGGTAATAAAAACATCAACGTTAGTCAAAAACATTAACTCCCTGTGGTAGTTCAGAGGAATAAGTTAAAACCTATAAAAACTCACCTGTGACTGGTGGAAGGCCGTCTCTGATATTTTGTACTTATTTAAGAACAGCTTTACATAGTAGAAACTAAAAATGCTGTTCATCATGCCAGCACCAAGCGTTGTCATGGAGTAAGCCAAAGCCGCTGGATTAGCAATGTGCCTCATGATGCGAAGACGGATGTTTGACTTGCTGGAAGTGAAAGTTTGTCCACAAACAGGACAAGCAACATTCAATATATGAAACTTAACACTGTAATAAAACTCATGCAATCGCGGCGAATTAGTTAAACCGCCCCCCTCCTCCCCGGATCCTCTCAGACAATGTTGCCAGAAAATAAAAGCTTTGAGTAAAACACTGAAGTTGTGCGTATAACCACAACTGAGCTCATTCGACTTAAAAACAGTGCAGCGTACCACTTCCTGGTATTCAAAAGTAGGCGTGGCGTGTACGCGAGACGATCCACTAGTAAGACCTCATTGGACAAGACGCCGCCAAAGTCCCGCCCTCGCCCTCCTATTGGCCAGCGCAGAGATGCGTTCTTGTTGTTATCCAGTCGGCTCTCTAAAGCGGAGTCTGCCACGTTGCTGAAGATAGACGCCGGTTCACACCGCTAGGGATTGCCGCTCACCGGCGTTCATCCATCAGACAAAGGGCGCTGATGTCCGAAAACAAACGGGAAGAACGGGCCTAAAGCTTTCCCCGGACTCGAGATGCTGACGGACGTGATAGTAGAAGAGGAGTTTGACCACAATGAGGAGGAGCTGTGGTACAGCAGGAAGGATTTGGAGCATGGTAAGACTCGACAATAATGTATGCATTGCGAAATGATTGCACTTTTCACTAAAACTACGTTTCGTTTGAACACTCGGTCTACAGTGGCTGAGAAGTGCGTCTGTATCAATGCGACGTGACTTCATCAGAGGTCAGGGGACATATTTAGGGGAAGCCATAGTGTTTAAACCCTGAGTGCAGCAGTGCGCAAGCTGTCTCGCTGAAGGTCACGCCCGCATAAACCCTTTAATGCGCACTCTGACGTCTTCAGAGGGTGGTGACACATTTGAAACATACAGAAAATGTCACACACACAAAAACAAAAATATACTCCTAATTCATCCGTGTATCATTCGATCATTCGTTTTTTGATTTAATATTGAAAGTCGAAAAATTAGAAAACGGCTCCTTTTTTGTTTTTTTCCCCCCCCCAAAAATGAGAAATCGGTTTAATGTTCGTTTTTCGTTCATGGGTGGAAAAATTAATAAGCAGCTTGAATAATTGATTTCTACACGTGGGCGGGAATTAAACGCCCCTTTCTGCTGATTGGTCAGCCGAAGCCGTCATCAGTTCTTCTGCAGTATCGTGCAGCAGAATAATAGTCCTCCGCTGCTGCAGTTGTACAGGATTCTTCGGAACGACACGTTATGTCAGAATACATGTTAATCTTTTTCTTCTCAACAAACAGTCAATGAATCGCCGAACACACTCGTAAGTGTCTAGATAGGGTTTTCTTCTGTGTAGATATAAATTCTATTCTTTGCATCAGAGCGCACTTCTGGCGCCATGCCACACACATGAAACCAACGGGAAACTCGGTCTTTTAAAAGGCTTCATTTCGATATTTACATTAAGTGCATCTATAGTCACTTTGGAATAAATCACAGTAGGACTGTGTATAATGATAAAAAAAAAAAGCGACTTTACAGTCTGGAAATACTTTAGGCTACAGCAAATTATTTCTTGGACCCCCGATCACTTTAAGAACCGCTGGTCTACACAGAAGAAAGACCTGTCTAGACTCTGCCCTGAGCTATTCATTAGTCTGTTTGTTTGATGAAAAATATGAAATTGATAAAATGGGTTATTAATCCGTACAACTGCGGCAGCAGAGGACTATTATTCTGCTGCGCGATACTGCGGAAGAACTGAAGAAGGCACGGTTTGATCTTCGGCTGACCAATCAGCAGAAAGGGGCGTTTAATTCCCGCCCACGTGTAGAAATCGAATATTCAAGCTGTTTATTCATTTTTCCACCCATGAACGAAAAACGTAAATTTAAGCTGAATTCTCGTTTTTTGGCCGTTTTCTCATTTTTCTACTTTCAATATTAAATCAAAAAACAAATGATCGAATGATACTCGGATTCTAATTCATCTCCTATGTTAAATTTGTTTTGTTCTGATTTTAACTTTTATATTTCTTCAATAAAAAGTCCGTGAGATGTTTAAAAAAAATACTATGATACTATCTTCAATCACCCCCCCATGTACTTTGCAATATCTTTATTTGTTAAAATTGAATGTGAGCTATGCTTGTTTGTTTTTTTTGGTTCTTATTTGTTTATAATTTGTATTGTTGCTATTTGTATGTTCCTTTGTTCTGCAATTAAAAAAACAAACTATTGAAACATACTTCAACATGTTTGGTTTGTGTATTCATGTCACGGTGTATTGAATATTATTTGATCATTTGTTTATAACGTGAAACTTATGACGAGTAAACCATTGGTTTTAAATGTTCAGACATAAAAAAAAAATGCAAATACACAAGGAAAGCTGTGAAATTTGTGTGCTACTACATGATGTCTTTATTTTCTGCTATTTAATGTCCAATATACTTGTTTTACTATTACGTAGAACACTGACGATAACTAGATTCTTTTTTTCTTTTTTTGCATTTGGCAGATGCTTTTATTCATAGCGTCTTTATATTCAAAGGACGCATTTTAGCACTGCATGTGCATATCAAACCCATGACTGCATTGCTAGCATCATGCAATACCAGTCAAGCTACAGGAACTACTAGTTTAAGCACTATTATTGTCCATTTGAACCATCCCTAAAAAAATGACGCTATTGTTCTTCATGTGGACTGGGCGTCTGCCGCTGGGGTTTGGCAGGATAACGCCCATTAAGTCTACTCGATGTTTACTGTTCTGTCTTCTCCGTGGGTGTATGCTGTCTTCCCGTGTGTGTGTGTGTGTGTGTGTGTGGGACAGATCTCCATTTGGCCGCTGAGCTGGGCAAGACTCTGTTGGACAGGAACCATGAGCTGGAGCAGGGCCTACAGCAGATGTACTCCACCAATCACGAGCAGCTGCAGGAGATCGAGGTGACCCTTCTCCCACAGCTCCCAAAATCCAACACATCTGGTTTCTTTAAAGGGGTCATATGATGCTTTTTTTAAAGAGCATTATTTGGTGTAACAGAATATGTTGACATGCTTTAATAAAAAAAAAAAAACATTATTTTTCAAATACTGTACATTACTGTAGGCCCTCTATGCCCCGCCTCTCTAAAACGCTTCGTTTTCAACAAAGTCCCTTCTTCCGACAAGCTCAGTCTGCTCTGACTGGCCAGCTGACACAGTGCATTGTGATTGGACGCCTTGAATCGAGAACAACGCAAGCAATCGTCGGAAATGTAACGCCCCTTACCATAATCGCGAGCTTCATCTTTCAAAATAAATGTAAAGACAGAGCCCGAAAGGGGAACAGAGTAGCGTGACAGACACAGTGATGAAGCTGGTATGTGTTTGCATTACACAAGCCACGGTTAAGACAGCTGACTCCACTGTGATGTGTCTTGCTCTTTCTCTCTCTCTCTCTCTCTCGCGCACACACACGATGCGCAAAACTCGCATTTGTACAGTCAATAGCAAATAATTAAACTATTAATAAAACAGTAGCTGATTCAGAAGCACCAGATTGTCATAGTAAAGTTAGAATTACCTCCTCTCCTAGGTTCATAAAACGGTTGTCCATAAAATGCATTGATGTTCTGTTGTAAATAATCTTAAAGATTCCTAAATGCATCAACTTCCGGAAGGCCAAATAAAGTGCTATTGCTTTAGACTAGAAACACACAGCGTCTCCCTGACAATGGCTGCTTCAACACTAACTGCGGTTACTGAAACCACGCATTCTTTCTTTGCGTTAACATTTGGGCGCATTATGCAAATATCGCCACATAGTGTTGTAGATATGTGGGGGCGTGTTAGAAGAGCCGTTTTAGGGGGGCGTGAGAGTCTTAACTTTGATAAAGAATATATCTTTGGTTTTGAGACTTTAGTCTTTGCAACTTCCTGGGATCTAGCTATCACAATCAGCTTTGTAACACTTCAGACACGAGAAAGTCAAAATACCTGACTCTGTTTACCTCACGATATGACCTCTTTAACAGATTATTGCTAAACTATCCA
This sequence comes from Sinocyclocheilus anophthalmus, assembly GCA_018155175.1. Taxonomy (NCBI): domain Eukaryota; kingdom Metazoa; phylum Chordata; class Actinopteri; order Cypriniformes; family Cyprinidae; genus Sinocyclocheilus; species Sinocyclocheilus anophthalmus. The sequence continues at coordinate 93,932 of JADLZN010005090.1, forward strand.
CAAAAAAGGGCAGAAAGAAGAAATGAGTCTAAGTTCACTGTCGCTTACGATATGAAGCCACTACGCTGTGTCTACCTATTCAACGCGGAAATGCAGTAACAACGGGAGCTTTCCTGTTTGATCCTCTGGTCCTCGTCAAGTTAGGGACATGTGCGAGGTACTACTGCATTTCTAACTGGGTACACTGTGTCTGGCATAGACAACCTGATCGTGAGATAAAGACATTAACAGTGTTTGAGGTGTGCTGTGGCTAATCGCTGGCCCATGGGTATCTCGCCTTACGAATCATCTTCCTAAGGATCACTGTGGGGATGGACGTGTGTACCATATATATGTTTGCCATTGTATACCATATATACGTGTGAAAACTACTTGGCATATGTTCTGTAACACAGGTGTTGGGGAAAGTGTTACTTTTAAAAGTAATGCATTACGATGTTGCGTTACTCCATAAAAAGTAACTAATACGTTACTTAGTTACTTTTTATGGAAAATAATGCGTTATGTTACTTTTGCGTTACTTTTTAAATCTGGACTGGGCTTGCTTGTTTGCTTTTAATATAAAAAAAGTTATATTTTCGGCAAATATAAAAGCCTTTTCACACCAAAAGCCTCAGGCTGAAGGAAATGCAAAGTCACGTCTGTACAGTAGAACGCAGAAGAAAGTTCAACACTCTTCAGCAATAAAAAAAGACACAAATGTTAGTTATTTGTACTTTGGGGTATTCTACGGTTGATTTGGATGTAGCTGAGGAGTCAGAAGCAAAGTATGGGATTAAATACATAAAGGATATTTGTGTTATTTAGCATATTTAATTATTGCAGCTTTGAGTCGTATTCTGAGTTGCTTTTAACTGTTTTTTATTAATTTTGAGGAAAACTAAATCAGATAATTTTTTTGTAAGTGAGATGAATTAATTCATGTTCACATTTATTCTAGAACTAAAATAACTCCCGATTTCTCTCAACAAGGGGACAGGAGAGCTTTCAATCAATAAATGGGATAAAAAAAAGTAACTGGCGTTACTTATTTGAAAAAGTAACTCAGATATTTTCTTGTAAATTAAAAAGTAATGCGTTACTTTACTAGTTACTTGAAAAAAAGTAATCTGATTACGTAACTCGCGTTACTTGTAATGCGTTACCCCCAACACTGTTCTGTAAGCGCAGAATACCTCATCACATCACATTTGCCAAAAGTGCAGTGTAACAACGACCCGCATAGAATATCCCACAGTGCAATCAGCTTACTTCAACCTTCCCCCCCCCCCCCCCCCCTTTTGTTAAAAGGTTGGTTGTTTTTTTTTTTTTTTTTAGTCATGAATTAAAAACGTGATCTTCATTTTGATTATTTGATCAGACAACCAAAAGATTTAAACATAAATTGAATCTAAAAAAAAAAAGCATTTATTTTCAAGATGATAACTAGATGCCATGTTCACATGCATGTGATGAAGTCATCTCAAACAGTGTATCGTATTATTGATTTAAAGGTCAATTAATGCATAATGCATTGCATACTTCAAGTATACCATAGGCAGTATATTTACACCTTGCAGTACTCAGTAAGCTAGGTCTTAGATCTTATATGTCAAAGACTTGATCCTGGTTTTCTAACTGGTTTGGATGTTTGAAATATACTTGATGATATAATCTTTAGTCAAACATTGACTTGTCAGTAACAATGAAGTGGGAAGTTTGTAATTGCAACATGAAGTAACTCTTCCGTCTCTTGTAGTGAAACATTGACAAAAGAGCAGGGGAATGTTTACAAAGCCACAGTTGCATTAGCTTGCTAAATGTCATTGTAACTTGTGAAAACTGGCCTGTGGCTTGCTTTAGAGCATCTTTAGCATCGGCTGGCTCTAAATGACGAAGTCCGTGGTATCCACCAATTTTTTTGCAATGTGGAAGTAAGCTCTGTGAATGTGTGAGACTTATAGGTAAATAACTAGAAGAAGAACAAAGTGCAGTAAACACCAGTGTGTTTATGATTGGTAACACATTAAAATAATATAATAAGAAATACTAGTTTGCAATATCAAGCAGTGTAACAAGCTGTTTTGTACAACTAGAATAGACAAAAGACACAGGAAGCCTTGCACATTCAATTAAAAAATTGCTGCGCCTGTTTTTACGTTAAAAATAAAGTGGTTACTTTCGAGGGTGATAACAAATGTCCAAAATAGGGGCCTAAATTTAAAATTGTAGTGTGTCTTTCTGTACTACTACCAGCAACAAACACATTTGGTCGACCATTCTGTGCATGTCAAGCTGGGAAATATCTAAAAACGGCTGTAAGTGTTGATATTATTCAGACCATTTTTGACCTTAATTGGAGAAAATGTTGGAATAACGCAGTTGTGCAGTTTAGCAATCTACTAAGGGGTCCTCAATATGACTTAAAATGATTAATATCGTCAAGATAAGCTAAAACAACTAAAAATCACGATGTTGCTTATTTTGAAAACGATTACCTCTGAAGAACCAAAGTTATGTAAATTAATCAAATATCCAAATGGCATGGAGTCCTGAAATGTAATTATTTCTGTTTTATTTATTTTAATTTAATTTACAGAAACTACGAGTTTCCATAGACCAAAAAAAATCAAAAATCATTTTTAGTGATTATGCAAACAAATCGTTGAATCGGTTCAGAATCGATTCTTTGAAATGGACAGTGAGAACCGATTCACAGAAATTAATCAAATTTGCCACATTTTTTGCTTACAAAGGTTATTAGGGAAAATAAATGTGAAACATATTGTCCAGCTCTAGGGAAGAATATCCAGATTGATCAGTCTGGTTCACAAATATCTGAAGACTTGTGTCTGTGTTGCCTCTCGCAGTACCTGACCAAGCAGGTGGATCTCCTGAGGCAGATGAACGACCAGCATGCCAAAGTTTATGAGCAGCTGGACCTAGCAGCCCGAGACCTGGAGAAAAGCAACCAGAGGCTGGTGCTGGAGAACCGCACGGCCCAGCACCGGATCCAGAGGTGAGGACAAGTCCAGATCTCTGCAACAGCACTGAAGTCTGAACATGCATCGATTCATTGTTCTTTATCTGCAGTCTAACCGAGACCATAGATGGGCTGCAGACTCATATGGAGGGTCTTCAGAAGCAGGTGGACGAGCTGAAGGTGTCTCAGTCCAAGAGAGATCTGGCAGCTGCGCGCCGCAGCCTCGCTGCCCAAAGCATGTCCTGTCTGAAAGAAATCTATGATCTGCAACAAGACAAGTGAGTCTGGAGCCGAATGACGGCAACAAATCCCTATCATTCACATCACGCAAACACCCATGCACTCATGTCTCAGCTTGTCATTGGAGAGTTCGACTTTGTGTTGAAGATCTTGCTTTTACTTATACGTTCTGTTTTAGTTGGCAATACATCAACTTCAGAAGGAAATTTGTGCTTGGCAAGCCGTTTTATGGAGACTTTAATTTAGGTAGAGCCTGTAATTATGCTAAGGGCTTGTGGCCTCATGCAGGACTAATTGAAGTGGACTCTCTGTGACGTCCAGCTCATGATTGACCTCTCTGATCTGCGTACTCCAGTGTTAGTACGTGCTGACTGGGCATAATCTGACCTGGCCCTTAATCCAGTAATCCCTGATCTAATCCATCAATGCTGCAGAGGCTAATATGGAGCTAGAAATAAACCGTGTGCAACAGGTCCTGTGATGCAATTAGCAAGAGGTTTTCTGTGGATGCATCTCAGAAAAACAAATTCAAAGAGGGTCATATCATAATTGCATGATATATTGGTACCATATCTGTTATTAGCCAACTATTACAGATGTTTATTATATATTTATATTTTATATTTATTTGTGTACTCGGTTTTCCTATGTTTTCGCATTTAAATGACTACTTCGTAATACTACATATGTTCAATAAAGTAAATTTTTAAAAACACTAATAATGTTATTAACACACTTCTCAAAATGAATATCATTGACATAATAAACATTAATATGTGATGCCTAGACACCTTGAGCATTAAAAACTATGAAATAAATAGCCAAAGAGTACAGAATATTTTTATAAGCACGAATTATTAACTAAAAATATTCACTTATACATACTATACATAAACATTGTGTTGCCTACATTCACTGTAGCATTTTAAAATGATTTAAATAACAAACGAGTTAAAGAATATATTATATAATAAAAGAAATTATTCATTTACTAATTCACTTATCATTATTTACAGTATATCGTGTTTCCTGAATTACCTTGTCTGCATTAATATGAACTAAATACTACGATAATAACTAATAAATAAAAGAGTACAGAATATATTCTAATAATCAAAATACTAATAAAGTATACAATTAAGTTTAAAAATAATATAATTAAAATATTTAGAAATAAAATAATTAAGTTTAATTAATAAATAATTACAATTGTATATTTTTTCATTTTATAATAGTTAGCTATTTATAATTTTTGTTTGTTTTTTTGCTTTTGTTTTTTTCCCCCAGAGTAATTAGATTTCAACTCTGTCTGATCCTTGGAATTATCCTTGGAATTAAATGGCCCGTTTATGCTTATAAGACTTATAAAGAATGTAAACTCCATCATTACATGCCCACTTTCTTTAGTAACAGACTTTTTGCAAAGCTGCATTACACTTACATGGGTTAAGAAGAAAAAAAATCAGCCCTAAATTGTTTTGCTTAAACATCTCATTAAAATAAACTTCAGACACTCATTTCTAATGAAATGAACATTATTTACAAGCATTACTATATTAAGAACTTAAGTGTTTAAGATATTAAGAATTTATCCATTTTAATACTATTCCCCCCTTATTACGAATCTATTGATCACATATTGGCTACGTTCACACTGTCAGTTTTTGGGATTGACAACCGTATTCTGCTGCTGTGTGAACGTGGCATTGTTATTACTAACATAGTATCTTAATTTTCCATATAGAATGCTTTCTGGGTGGCAAATTTATTTATTAGGATAGCGCTGACCATCCTGCATTTGTAGATGTTTATTATGGAACCGTCCAGTACCAGTTTGTTCTCCATATATTCTGTCAAAATAAACAACTCCTGCAGAAATGGTTGCTCGGACTCATGTTCCTATTGTCTTGTAGGTACTTGAGCTCAGAGAGCCTGCAGGAGGAGAAGTCCTGGCCTGCACTGGATGACAGGCGTGTGGAGGAGGAGAGCTCCACCCTGCAGCACACCCTCCACAACCTCAAGGTGCAGCTGGTGTCCGAGCGAGCCCGGCGGGTGGAGGCCGAGCACGAGACGGAGCTGACGGTGCAAGAAAACAGCGCTCTGGAGGAGCGTCTGAGTCTGCTGGAGGGAGCGCGCCGTCGACAGGCCGAGCTGGAGGCCGAGGTGGAGGAGCTCCGGCAGCTGTGGCGCTCCGAGTCGTCCGGCGCAAGACTGACAGACGCGCTGCTGCCCGACAGCGTTTTCTTCGCCGTGGGGGCGGGGCACGAGGAGGAGGAGGAGCTGGAGGTGGAGCTTTCTCAGGGGAGGCGGCGCTGCAGCAGTGAGAGTTACGTCCGCGGGGCTCGAGCTGAAGATATCCGGCGCGGACACGAGCGCACGTGCATCCGCCGAGCTCAAGCGGTGAAGCAGCGCGGGATCTCGCTTCTCAACGAGGTGGACGCGCAGTATAGCGCGCTTCAGGTGAAATACGAAGAGCTGCTCCGTCGCTGCCAGCAGGGGGCAGACAGCCTCAGCCACAAAGCCGTCCAGACGCCCACCGCTCCTGTGCAGCGCCGCAAAAGCCAGGCAACCACAACAACAGACACAATCTGCCTCGCAGACGAGCTCCATCAGCCAGAATACAAGGCCCTGTTTAAAGAAATCTTCACCTGCATTCAGAAAACCAAAGAGGACCTGAGTGAGAACAGGGCCGGGCAGAGTCAGTGAGTTGGCAGTATTATACATCTTCAGTGTAGTGATCTTCAGCGCTTCTGAATGAACTTGATGGACGTGTTGAGAGTTTTAATAGCGCCGTGGTCTTCGTTTGTGTCGATTGCACTGTAAAAACCTGTGCCTATACGCAACACCAAACCGTCCACATCCAAAACTGCAAATGCAGTAGACCTGAGCGGTGTTTTTGTACTTTTCTAAGTCTTATTCCAATGATTGAGGCACACGGGATGTGTGGATCTCTGCGATACAGCCATATGTGACATCCGAGTGCATCTGTGCTTGGGGTTTGAAAGCACATCTTGATTTCGTAGAACCACATCTGTGCGGAAGGTCAAGACTTAACGTCCAATGTGCAGAAGGTAGACTAAATTATTATTACTAACGCCTAACACAGTTAACGAATTAACTACTTGATGTAAATCATACGTCTGATAGGGTGGATCTCACGAAACCAAGAACGAGAAGTTTCACCCCAAAATCAAAATACATATAGTAAATTAAGCCCGTTTTTAGGACCATTTATTTTGCTTTTTGGCGTTATTTTCATGATAATTAAGCACATTCTGTATTTCTGATTCTCATTACAGTAATGCACGAAAAATGTAATTGTAATATATTTATACATCGAAGTAGTATTTGTCAAGCTAAATTTGGCGCAAAAACGTATTACAGTAATTAAAATCTAAAAAAAGACATGTTTTTGTGGGATTCATCTGATAAACCTTAAAAATGTAAAAAACCCTGAACAAACATGATTAAGGAATTCTGTACGACAATATGTAGCCATATTCTTCGAGTGTCTAGAAATTTCACAAGCAATATTAAAATTCTTTTTTTATTACTATTTAAACGAAAAGACTGCATGTGATTTCAATGACATTACTAACAATGATATTTGAGGCAATACCGTTTGCTGCTTTTATAAATTGTCTGGTTACCTCAATGGATTGATGTGCTAGCAAAATAGTTACAATTAGCTCGTGCAAATATGCAATATGCTTGAAATTCTTGTGTAACTTTGTGTGAATAGTTTGTTTAGAGCAAATCGTAGTTAAACGTTTGGCAGCCACATTCGCTTAAGTTCCCAGCACTTTGTTTTGACGTTCATGTAAACACCACTGTAAAACTATGCACTTTAGACGACAGGCCTATGGTCAGTTTTGTTTTTGTTTTAGTTCTATTTTATTTATTTTATTATTGTTTTTTTCCCCCGTTCATTGTTGTTGTCCAGAGAGTTTATTTATTTTCTTGTTTGGTATTCATTCACTGTTTTCCAATTTTTTTCTCTCTCTCTTGCCTGTGGGATTATGTCAACAATAGATCGTTACCGATGTGTTGATATGAAGACACTGAAATGTTGAAAATTTACTAAATGAGGGTGTTATACGTTTGAGGATCAAAGTCTATTGAACAGATGTTACTTAAGTGTTACACCAACACAAAGTAGAGCATTTTATGTAAGTTGTTGTAAGTAGTTCTCCAGTCAAAGTGGTTTAACAGTTGGTCAAACAATAGCTAATTATTGTGGGTTTATGTCTTTGATAACTTGTATTTCATAAACAAACCACGCGCTACTTAATACTTAATCAGGATCAAGCATGTTCAGGTTCATTTTGTAACATTTTGAAGCTGTTAAATGCCTTGAGTCGGACAGTTTAAGTAGGCTTTGACTTTTTAAATCGACGTATTGCGTAGATGACTAGGAAAGTGACATGTATAGAGAAAAAGAAAGAAGGAAAGTGTTTTTGATATGACTGATATGTCTTAAATAGCAGGCGGAGATCACAGGGAAATGTTCATAGATGGATTGGTCCTGACAAAGACAAATATTTGAATATTGTCTTGAGGGAGCAACATATATTGTGGTGTTTTGCATTTCTGATCTTATTGCTTTTTCAGTGAAAATGGTGCTACTGTATTGCAGCCGTTCCTGCGCTAGGAAAGTTAGCTTTTTATTTTAGGCATAAATTCCTGCCCTTTTCAAATGCCATCTAAAATGATAGCTTATGCTTCTTCTTGGTCAGCGTTGTGTTAGAAGGCTACAGTGTGCATGATCAGATGTTAGTGTGCAGCAAAAATATAGCTCTTGTGCTCAAGATAAAAAAAAAAAAAGAGTTTGTTTGGAAAAAAGAAAAAAGAAGTTAGTTTATCTTCAGGTGTGTTCCTTATGGAAGGCCGTTTCTGCCACTAAATAAAAAATAAAACAAGATAATTGCGAATTTTTATCTCACAATTCCGACTTTTTTCCTCAGAATTGCGAGATCATATGCAATTCTGACTTTATAAAACGCAGTTGCGAATTATAAAGTCAGAACTGTGTGACTGTGTGATATAAACTCGCAATTGCGAGAGAAAAAAACTCAGAATTGCGACTTTATATCGCGATCGCGTGTTATAAAGTAAGAATTGCAAGATATGAACGGGCAATTCTGAGAAAAAAAAGTCCGAATTGAGATAAAAATTCGCAGTTACCTCGTTTTATTTTTTATTCAGTGGTGGAAACGGCCTTCCATAGTTCCTTGAAACGTATACAAAGAGGTAAATTGACCAAATCTTAAATGCAGAGCAACTATAGCTCTCTGTGTAGAATTGTCTTAACAATTATAGTTATGATATCTTGCAGGTAAAACAATCAATTTGTGATAGCCACATAAAAATCGTGTTTGTATTTGTTGAGAATGTACACGATTGAATCGGTTACCTCTTCCGTCCGGAGTTGATGGTTGTTTCAGCCATACATAAATCTTGAGGTCAGTGTTTTAGGTAAAAGACTTTAAACTTGAATAGTTTAAACTTTGAATAGTTTTCTACATTATTTATTACTGTTAATCAGCTGCAGATTATAAAATTTGACGTGCTTAGGAATGCACAAGCTGGGTATAACTGGTTCTTCTCAGAAATACACTGCGCCTTTCTGAAGATCAGTGATCTGTGTATGTAACGGCATGACTAACATCTTACTTGGGTTGTCCAGAAAATAAAACTGTATGAATGAACCAATTACGCTTGTTCTGGTTTTATTTAACGATGAAATATCCAACATAACAGCTCTTTTTTTTATCATTGAGCTTCAGAAGAAATTAACTCAAAGCAGGTTCAGGGGCTACACATTAGTTAATGGACAATACGGTTTATTTTGCGTGTTAAAGCTTCAAATAAGACAAAATCATCGTGAAATTAAGTCGTGTATTCCGCATTTCTCTATTTGTTTTAATGTTATATGACTTGTACAAAACGCGGTTCAAGAAAAACGCAGTGCTTTAGTAGCAAGAGGATTCACAGCACATTTTTATTCCACTTGTTAATTTATAACTGATGGACTATTTTCTCATCTCACAGTTGTAGCTTACATGATATCACAAACCTAACAGATACAACTTATGGAAAAACAACATCTGCTTAAATACAACAGCCGATAAAAGTATAAAGCAAAATCAAAGATTATATCAGTAGACATTTGCCTTTACAAGTACAGCTTCTGAATATAAAACATAATTTCATTGGCGTTCATGTATGCCATGCATGGCATACATTTACTGCTTTAATGCTTCAAATGTGTAAATGCTGTGTTAGTTGCTCCAAACCTTTACAGACACCAGGGCAAATCAAAAATGTCTCACTTTGAACATTTATCATTTCTTTTTTCAAACACACTAGTCTATTATGTCTGTCATCTGAATTGACGTTGCTTGTGTTTTGAAATATGAACACATATGACACAAATGTAATACTTCCAACAGATGTGAGCACACACACACTCGATCCCACTCATCCCCCCAACACACACCAGCACAGTTCATATGGGGTTCATCAACTGATACTAGAAACAATACTCTTTAAACAGTTTAATGAAAGAAAGAAGAATCATAGGTGACTGTAATGTGTATAGCCTCTCTCTGAGTGTCTGCCTATACAGCATTGGTTCTTTCTGTCTCAGTATTAATATACTTTCTTTCAAACTCATCTTGTTTGAGTTTCTTTGCCGAGGTAGAGACAAAAGGCCTTTATCCTGATTCATCTGAACAAAATATATCTCAGTATTCTTTAATATAAATATCCAAATAGTGTTAATGAAAAGAATATGAATGAAAAAAAAACAGTGTGTGCTCAATCAACAAGTGTTTCGTTTTGTAACGCACACATTTAGGAAGTACAACTATAAATGCACTTAATTTTGTGGAAGACCATGCATGGGCAAACAATCGAAATAAATTAAAGACATAACTGGAGAATTCACCAACACTAACTTTTCCAGCATCACAAACAACATATTTAATTTACATAACAATTTTCTGTCTGCTAAGATCACACTGCTTTTTCTTGCCTATTTCAAGCTATAAATAAATGAATTCTGGCCTAAGTACTAACAAACATCATTTTAACACATAGCTACTACTAGCAGTGACAATATAGTGATACAATATAGTTCCCAAGCAGCTCTACAGGTTACATTTCTTACATTTACCCCAACCCTAAATCACACGCCTCAGTTCTCTCAGGACTATATAGAAAATATATAATGTACAACAAAGTGATTTTTGTTTCTGAGGTGGTGCGGCATTGTGGTTAAAGATCTGATTTGGTAGTAAAACACTGTGGGTTCAAAATAGGGGTGAGTGATATAGCAAGTAAATAAATAATTAAATATTTTTTCCCAGCCTTTTGACAATACAAATCTAAAAATAATCATCTGAACGAAACAGCCATTGTAGCCCATTGGATTCAAAACGTTTACCAAAACCGTTAAAATTTTGTTTCAAATAATCAATGCATGTTTTTACCATTTTTAAATATATCATGAATATAGAACAATACACCGTAATTATAATAGCAATAATTGTGGATGATGCTTTTTTGTTGAAATAACGGTTTCTTAGTATTTTTCTTATCAGTTTTGTATATTAGGGTTGTGTGTTACATCTAATGTTGTTAAATGAATGTTTATTGCATTATTTCAGTATCATGTGTGTTACCATGATTGTGTTCAGTGTTTGTGTGAATGACACTGTGCACCTTCTATAAATTAGTATTTAAAATCGGATTGTGCAGGGGCTTTGGTTCATCAATTTTTTTTTGTTTGGGGGGGGGGGGACCCCTTTTTCTCATCACCAGCTGCATTTGGTATTACAATTATTAGTGTATTACAAAGGAACAAAACAGATTTCAGTACTTCAATAGCTTGGTATATTAACATTATTTCAGTTAAATTAAGTAAATTAAGTAAAATTAAGTTAAAGCCGTAAAACCTAAAATGGTGCTACAGTATTTTTTACGGTAAAATTCCGGCAAACACAGCTGCCGTTTTTTTACCGTAAATTTTACAGAATTTTTTTTACAGTGTATAAATACTTTTATACATATAATTTTAAATTTTAAGTATAAATACTCATGCTGAACTAAATGTTCATCACACACATTTAAACTTCCATGTTTACTATATGTGATGCGCTCTACGTATGTGTGTTTATATGCAAATAAAAGTTAAAAAGTTAAATCTGATAATCATAAAAAAAAAAAAAAAACTGACTGCATTTCCTCATAATACTTGGATTTAGTATGGATTTTTTATGATGCCTTTATGACCTTTTTGGATCTTCTAAGTTTGGGTTACCTGGACTTTCAATGGAGGGACAGAAATCGCTCAGGTTTCATTAAAATATCATAATTTGTGTTTGGAAGACGAGTTTTACTATCCTTTTTAACGCTCTCAAACTTGTAAGTAAAAATGAGTTAATGACAGTCTTTATAAAACTTAATGGCAAAATAAAAAGGATAGCAAAGGATAGGAGGAATTCACTATATCGCCCAGCCCTTGTTCAAACCCTACATGTGATCCATTAGATTTCTCTTCAAGTGAGACTGAAATATTAAGGCTTCTTATTCCCGTCCTGCAGAGCAGATCATGAGGGCGATGAATCCCATCAGGAGCAGCAGGAAGAGGTACTGTGTGTTCGGAAATGACGCAGCTGAACGCGGCGCTCGGCTCTGCAGGTACTGATCCACCGAGTCGGTCAGACTGTACTTCTTAGGTCTGAAGCCCAGTTCTCGCTGCGCCTTCTCGATTTTAAAGGTGTGACTGACAGCAATGTTTCTCACCTGAGAGAGATGCAGAGGTCAGATGGCCATGAACATGCTAAGAGTTCAGCTGAGACAGAGATGAGATGATAGTACGGTCCGTTCACCTGCTGTACACATCAAACACACAAGCTTTCAAAGCACAACTGTGCTGCTTTCTCTTGAAAAAGAAGTGCGCTTAACTGTGCTGAAATCGTAGAAGCATATTTTAAAAACTGTACTTAAAAGCAAATAACATTAATAAATTAAAAAGTTGTTTAAATTCATTAAAAGGCTGCTTTAAGTGGACTTAAAGAGAGTGAACTGTTTTTCTTAACATACTTAAGTTCTTTCTTAATACACTTTAAACCTGCACTTAATGTCAAAATTAAGGTAAAAAGTTGTTTGAATTCATTAAAAGGCTGCTTTAAGTGGACTTAAAGAGAGTGAACTGTTTTTCTTAACATACTTAAGTTCTTTCTTAATACACTTTAAACCTGCACTTAATGTCAAAATGAAGGTAAAAAGTTGTTTAAATTCATTAAAAGGCTGCTTTAAGTGGACTTAAAGAGAGTGAACTGTTTTTCTTAACATACTTAAGTTCTTTCTTAATACACTTTAAACCTGCACTTAATGTCAAAATTAAGGTAAAAAGTTGTTTGAATTCATTAAAAGGCTGCTTTAAGTGCACTTAAAGAGTGAACTGTTTTTCTTAACATACTTAAGTTCTTTCTTAATACACTTTAAACCTGCACTTAATGTCAAAATAAAGGTTTTAACTTTAATGTACAAGTTTTAATAATCTGTTGCCATGATTTAAATACACTTATTTGTGATGTGTTGACTAAAATACTAAAGCACGTGTGGAGTGCTTGATAAGAATTTTAACTGTAGTGTTTTATGTGATATTACATTTTAAGTTAGTATATTTTACTTAAATTACATCTTCATCATCTAACCCTAATGTGTAATCCTAAATAGATTTGAATACATGTCATACAAGTCTCAAAATAAATTACGTTAAAGCATTTTAGTTTACTATATAAGCTTGAAATATTAAGCATATTTCAAGGACAATAGAAGTAGTTCTGAAATAAAGATGTACTAAATAAATCCTATATAGGTGGGTCAAAAAATCACTCTTAAGCTCAACAAGTTGCATTTAATATGAATTTAAACTATAATACGATTTCATTTCATTGTAAATAACATGCAGTTAAGTGTGTGGAAACATTACATTCAGTTCACTCTTAAGTAGTTTCTAAGTCTATTATTGAACTACTATCACTTTAAAAAGTGTCACCGTCAGGTTGTCTTAAAGCCGAACTCTGCGCTGAGAGATGGACTCTAGATTTGACTTCACAGATCGGATTCTGAGGGCTTCACATTTACTAATGGCTTTAATGACCTCCTTTTACCTGGCATTACTTTTACATAAAGCTGCTCTGTACCCGTGCTCTCCTGGCACGATGAAATGCCCCCACAGTCTCTCTCCCCTTACCAGCCTGCAGATTGAGTATCTACATGGAAAATCTCCACTGGGCCGAGAGCCAGAGCAGATGCCCCTGACCCAACACACACTGCTGTCTCGACCAGGGCCATTGGAGCCATCTAAAAAGTGTGTGCTGGGTGAGGGGCCACGATATAAACCTTATCAGCTTAGCTCATGAATATTAAATAGGTGATGCCACCTATTTGTTTAAACAAATTGGTTAGCTGGGTCAGTTAAAAGACAACAAAACCTTGCTTCCTTCCAACTATACTCCAAATCGATTGACTTTAGGAGTCGACCTCCAAATAATCCCATGATGAGACCATGTTATGAATCTGACTGTCGCCATCTAGTGGACAAAACACCACAAAGTCTCCCCAAACAATGGCTGAAATACAAAACACTCAAATGTAATTTGTTTCAAAGTACACCATGTACATAAGTTTGGCATTTGTGTATTTTAAAAATACATAAAACACTTGTGCAAGTCATCTTCTTTATTCGGCTGCTGATTTACAGCATTAGCTAGTTCAGGCGGGCGAGCTAATTTTCTGCAATCGTACCAGGGGATTTTGGAAAAGGACTGGGACTTGATCAGTTCTCCAGGTTTGAGGTGTTTCGGAATCGAGAGTCGATTCCAAAGGCTGAAACGGATTCCACTCCAGTGAAATCCTCAGTCAATTCGAGAACAATGCCAAAATTCAATTCACTATCCTAAAAAGCTAATCCAGAAATAAACTGTTCACACAATAGTTATTACTTAACTGTTATTAGTTAGGGTTCTATATTTGTATTGTTTGGCTTATAATTGTTTTTTTAATCTGTTTTTATCGTTCTATTATTTTTATAATTAATACTATCAATTTAATTTAACTTTCTTTATGTTTTTGTACTAAATTGTATGCTATATGGAGTGAGGTTATGCCTTCGTGAACCCTTCATCTATTGTAATTATTAAGTGTGACAAAGCAGGGGTTCTCAAACCTGTCCTGGAGGCCCCTAGCCCTGCACATTTTGTATGTCTCCCTTATCAGACACACCCAATTCATGTCTTGCAAGTCTCTACTAACGAGCTAATGAGTTGAATCAGGTGCGTAAGATAAGGGAGACATACCCTGCGTTCCATTCAGAAGGGCTCATCCCTATGCCCTAATCCCTTCAAAGGGTTTACCCTCCGGAGTGAGAGCTTCGAAGGGTTGAAGGGTGTAGGGGACCAAACAACTGTTTCTTGAAATGCCCTTCTGCGTCATCATCACGTGCCCACACGGAGGCGCTGTCATCATGCAAAGAATCTGCGCAAAGGCTCATGGGAGCCCTAAGTGTAATCCTTCATTCCGAAGGGCCCTTTAAAGTGGTCAGTTTTGAGCACTTCGGTTTGGAACGACCCTTCAATATGGAGGCCATGACTTCCCTTCGGAGGGCGATATATCCCGTTTGGAACACACCGATACAAAATGTGCAGGCTAGGGGTCCTCCAGGACAGGTTTGAGAACCACTGACTTAAAGGGATAGCTCACCCAAAAATGAAAATTACCCCATGATTTACTCACCCCTTTACTCAGATTGTATTTGCAATATCAAAAAAAATCATGGGGTAATTTTCATTTTTGGGTGAACTATACCTTTAAGTGCCCAAAAGTGTCCCATTAGATTTGGGGCCACTGAATAGACAGTAAGATTTGGATCAGAAACTGGGATGGGGATTGCCATTGTGTTTGATATACCCATTTCCTGGTTTCATTTAAGTGTGTGGGTGGGTTTCTTTCCTCAGTGGCACTTGTCCGTCTCAAACTCAAAGATCCAGCAAGAAGCTGGTGTCTCATGTTTTATTCACAATGCAATCATCAAACCTGCCGCCATCCGACCAGAATCGCCCCTTCAGCTCGTGGCTTCTGTTTCTCATGACTAATGCATGACACAGCGCCAGTGCACGCCCAGCTCCACTAACTTAACTCTTTCTTGCTCTGCCTTTATGCCAACTTGTTTGTCACCCTTAACTACCCTCTCAGAATCAACTGTGATATTTAAACAGCTGGAGGAGACACAATGTGTTTCACAGACACGGTTTATCAGACATGTCTAATTACAGAATGTAAACTCTGTTCATTACGTTAAGTTCAGGAGTACTAGAGCTGGCTTGCATGTTAAGGAGAGTTTAAGGAAGTACCTGATGGTAACCTAAGATGCCTTACTCAGGCTATAGTTGTCACCATGACACCAACATCTTCAGTGTATCTCACACACATACATCTGGCAGTAGCAATATAGCTTAAATTATAAAATTCTTACAATCATATGTTGATTTGTTGGTATTCAATATAGATATGAATATGTTTCCATTATTTTTGCAAGGCTTCTTTACATGCGCCTACCAGTTCAGGTGCGCTTGACTAGGGTTAAAGATAAACTCTTCAGGACAGTGGGTCTCCAGTAGCAGAGTTGAAGACCTCTGCTTTAGAGAAACCAACTTTGCCCAATGAATAATGGTCTTCAAAAATGTAATAAAGAAAATCTAAACAGAGGTTTGTGGGAAGCGTGTTCATCTAATCATGTCAAATGCAATGAATGAGTAAGCATGTATAAATGACACCTCAATTTTTCCAGCATCCCTCCATTACTCCACTTGACGTTTATTTCTATTTATTGCTGAATTCAATTTAGGTAGTCCAGGAGCATACTTTAATCTCAAGTCAGATTCTCAAACATTAAACAGTTTAATGTGAAACTATAAAATGGTAAAATAATAAATATCAAAGTTATTGTGACACTCACAAGTATCCAATATATCACCCAGCCCTATCTACTTGCATAAAAAAATAAATAGAATAAATAAAACTGCTCCTCTAGATGCTTTTCTTTTTTCTGAGCTCTCTGTTGGTTAACAGTTTAATTACTTATAAATAGCGAAGGGAAACTGCAATGTCACGCTGCTTTTCAAGATGGCATCAAAACAACTTAATTAGGAAAAAGTGATTAGAGAAAACTGTAGACATAATGCAGTGAAGGCTGGAGGAAACATATTTACCTCGTTTCTTGTCAGAAGTAATGGAATTTCCATTATAGGACTCAGAGCCACATGCAGTCGCTCCATCAAAATTGCTGGAGAAAACAAGAATGTGTGATACAGCTGTATTTTTAAAAAAATATATATATTTGTTTTTATAAAATTTTTACATTTTAATTTCACTTTAGTCATACCTGCTGAGTAGACCAGAGAAACAGGAAGGTGAATCAATGGCCGACCATAACCTAGTCTTTCAAACTGCAGATAAATAAAGGTACAGTTCCTTAAAATAGTAAATAATTGTAATATACATGCATTAATTATAAATACTTGGTTTGATTGCTACTCACCAGAGGTGTCAACCATTCAAAGACATTGACAGACTCCCCATCATTGATAAAATAAACCTGTCCACTCTAAAAAAAAAAAAATCACAAATTCACAATACATTATAACTGATCTGGGTTCAAAACTGCTGATTGTAATAAGAACATAAATTATATCATTCCACACATACCGCCACAAAAGCTTTATCTGCAGTGAGTGCTTCTGCTGCTAAAACATGAGCCATCACCAGATTATCCACATGTACCCAGTTCATCTTGGCATTAGGGTCCCCAAAATGAAAGCTGAACAACCTCCTCTCCACATTCACCTAAAAAAAGAGAAGAGAAGAGAATAAAAAAAACTTTGTCTCTGTATTCAGCACTCAAGACTTCACAGAGATAACAACACTCTCTAACTGAGGGACACAAGAATGTGAAGGTACATGAGGTAGAAAAGACATGCATGTGTCTGTATGTACAATGACGGCCCAAGCACAGACAGTCGTGTGTATGTCTGTAGAGTCACAACAGAAGCACAGACAGTCGTGTATGTCTGTAGAGTCACAACAGAAGCACAGACAGTCGTGTGTATGTCTGTAGAGTCACAGCAGAAGCACAGACAGTCGTGTGTATGTCTGTAGAGTCAAAGCAGAAGCACATCCAGTCGTGTATGTCTGTAGAGTCACAACAGAAGCACAGACAGTCGTGTGCACGTCTGTAGAGTCACAGCAGAAGCACAGGCAATCATGTTTGTCTGTAGAGTCACAGCAGAAGCACAGACAGTCGTGTATGTCTGTAGAGTCACAGCAGAAGCACAGACAGTCGTGTGTATGTCTGTAGAGTCAAAGCAGAAGCACATCCAGTCGTGTATGTCTGTAGAGTCACAACAGAAGCACAGACAGTCGTGTATGTCTCTAGTGTCACAGCAGAAGCACAGACAGTTGTGTATGTCTGTAGAGTCACAGCAGAAGCACAGGCAGTCATGTATGTCTGTAGAGTCACAGCAGAAGCACAGACAGTCGTGTATGTCTGTAGAGTCACAGCAGAAGTGCAGACATTCGTGTTTGTCTGTAGAGTTACAGCAGAAGCACAGACAGTCGTGTATGTCTGTAGAGTCACAGCAGAAGTACAGACAGTCGTGCATGTCTGTAGAGTTACAGCAGAAGCACAGACAATCGTGCATGTCTGTAGAGTCACAGCAGAAGTGCAGACATTCGTGTTTGTCTGTAGAGTTACAGCAGAAGCACAGACAATCGTGCATGTCTGTAGAGTCACAGCAGAAGTGCAGACATTTGTGTATGTCTGTAGAGTTACAGCAGAAGCACAGACAATCGTGCATGTCTGTAGAGTCACAGCAGAAGTGCAGACATTCGTGTATGTCTGTAGAGTTACAGCGAAAAGCACAGACAGTCGTGCCTATCTGTAGAGTTACAGCAGAAGCACTGAAAATCATGTGTCTGTATGCACAGGCACAGTTTAAAGTACAGTCTGTAACAGGAGCCTCTCACAGACTCCATTAATATTGTACAGCTCTGGGCACAGTGGCACAGCTGAGGCTCCAGAGTACAACTGTCTGGGACCTGTGGTGTGTGTGTGTGAGAGAGAGAGAGAGAAAGAGAGAGAGAGAGAGAGAGAGAAAGAGAGAGAGAGAGAGAGAGAAAGTAAAGGAGGAAAAGTGTAAAGATGGAACAGGGATAATTGAGAGAGAATGAGAGGACTCACCATCACCCTGTGTAAATGTCTTCTCTCTTCAGGACCATAGATACCAGAGGGGCGCAGGACACATGAGTGAAGAAGACCACCACCTAAAACAACAATACCTCAATATTACATAACAAATTCATCAGTGACCCACATTATTTTTTCATTTTCAGAAATAAATAAATAGATGCCTAAATATAATCTAAACAAGACCCTAGTTTGAATCACGGCTTGTGGTCCTGTCTCTCTATCATTTTGTTTCTACAGAATTCTGTCTACATAAAGGCAAAAAATATGCAAAAAATGATAAACATAAAAAATTAAATTGAATCTGAATTGACTTTTTTGAGCCTATTTAATTTTTTTTTTCTTTTTCAGAATTTAAATATGAAAACATAAGCGAGAACTCCATGAGAAAAAAAGATATGAAAAAGCAACAACTGATCAGTAATATTTCCTCTGTTATTTTCTGCTATAGAATTCATACAATACTTCAAGGTACTTGGAGAATACCATTGCGGATGGTGTTACAGCACTGGCTAATATATACTGTAGTACTTTTTTGGTTTTACTCGTGATATCAAAGAAATGTAATCCTACTGAGGTGTTCAACAAATAAACCAGAATCAAAGTGATAAAAAAAATAAAATGTTTATTTAATTCACACTGCTTAAAATAGCAATGTTCCTGATAAAAAGTTGCTTCTCACTATGTGTTCTGAAAGGAGGTGTGTGATTATTAGCACAGAACCCAAACACACAAAATGAGCTTCACACTAGCGACAAATTTACTCAGTGCTTGGCTTTATTATTAAGCCTAGGTCTAAATTTAAAACAGTGTCAGCGGGTCTGGTTGGCTTGGGTTGCAGGCTGTGGTCATTACCATAGCAGCCGTTACCTCAGTACCTCAACAGCAGTGGACACACACACACACACACACACACACGATATGAGCAGGGTACATGATACCACTTGCGCTTATTGCTATTGTGCGCAATAACAGGATCGACTTCAGAGACCAACAAGTTTCCATTTCCGTACCTTTTATTGATCTTCCATTGGCAGCCAGCACCATGCGTTCAGCGATAGCTTTAGTTCTGGAGTAATGGTCTATGTGCTTGAAGAGAGAACAAACAAAACAACACAAAAAATTGTACAAATGACAAGACCTGATCAGCATTTCCAAACTATAAAATTACTTAGTTTTGGGACATCAGCTCTAAAATAAAAATTCTCAAGTAAAATTGCTCAGACTATGAAGTGTCCACTGCAATAATATCATATCATATCATATCATATAATCACCCGTCCTTGGCCGAAAATGAGCACAAGTGAAATCTGAGTGTGTAAGCTGTACTGTTGTATGATTTATCAGATGTTATGTATTCATGTATGAAGTCTGCAGACAAAAGAAGGTGACTTCTGTAGCACTTCGGGCTTCATCACACGAGTGAGGTGTCAGGTGGACTCATTTGATTCCATTAACCTTCCTTAACTTCAGTCTACTGTTCGTCAGGACAGTGAAGCGGAGCACACAGGAGCACAGAGTTCATCAAACATGACACACTTATCCCTAGTGAAAGTCATCCACATCTGATGCCTATGATCACAATGCTCACTAATGAAACAGATCGGTTTGTGTTAATTAAAAATTGGATACGGTTAAAGGAAGATTAGATTTTCACATTTTCTGAAGGTGCTTCTTCTTGCAACCTTAGATAAGACTTGGGTCTGGTGCAATTTCGATTGATTTTTAAAAAATGGATCTCCTGATGTAGCAATATGAACACTTCAGAAAATGGCTGAATGCAGAATAGATCACAACACACTCAGTGTCCATCTCACCATGTCCAGCGGCACACAGGGAACTGAGTCTTCATCTCCATCCTCGATGGGCCGGCCAGCAAACGCCACATTGACTGTGCTGGTGTAGATGAGTCTAGAGATGCCCCGCTCCGTACAGACTACAACCACCAACCAAAACTAAATATTCAGCACACACTAATATTGGCCAAAATAGCATATTTTAAGTTACATTCAACTTTTAAATTTCTTTGCTTTCTCAATTTTTTCACTGATCTTGTCACAATGCGTTCTTGGTCCTTTTTACGAAAGATACACATGATGTTGCCTGTGAGTTTGGTCAAACGTGGGCATCTCATAATCTGCACATCGGAAGTGCACCTTCATAGACAGCTCACTATATTTAGAACATCTAATGAGAAATATTATAAACACCATTTCACTCATTATTTGGATAACAGGTCCAATTAGTTGCAGTATCAGTAAATCAAAGGATGACAGCTCACCGTTTATGACATTGTCCGTGCCGCAAACATTGACTGATTCAATCTGCTTTTTCTTCAGCTGCAGAGCATGAAAATACATGACCAGCATATTTCACTTCAGTATGACAGTAGTACACTCCTTCACACTCAGAATAAAACAAATGTGCAAATAATGCTCATGTTATATTAAAAAACGAATCGTTTATCACGATTAGTATATATACTAATATACTGTAATTCAATGCATAATAGGGACTCAAGTAATGTCACATGCAATATATTTAATTGGTTCTGTCTCAGAGATATAAACCGAACTCTCATTAGATGCATGCTATTCTTACTGACCTGTTCAGGTCCTGACATCCCATAGGAAGCAGTGTGATAAATAACGTCCACTCCCGCACAGATCCTATACAGGGCATCATAATCCCGGATATCAATCTTGAAGTAAAACACACACAGATGTACAAAATTATAACAATGCTTATTCAGTAACAGCAATGTAAAAAAAATAATCTGTGCAGAAATTATTTATTAATTTGCTTAGATTTGGCATAAATAGAACCACAACAATTTGCTTAAATCATTACTTTTTGCTTACTTTTAGACAATGTTTCTAGATTGATGGAAGCATGTAAATATTTTTGGATCATCATATATCATCTAAAACATACTGGTTCTCAACTGGTTTTCTTTCACTGGACATCAAGTTGCAACATGGTACAAATTAGTTTGCTATTCTAAACCATGATATTATTAGTTGCATTTAATATTGTTTTTCCCTCCTGCTGTAAGAACAGACCTGGCCCACACTTTTTGGTCACAACCCACCAGTTGCAAAAGCTGCCTTTAAGACCATTAAACTACGACA
Organism: Sinocyclocheilus anophthalmus; assembly: GCA_018155175.1. Lineage (NCBI taxonomy): Eukaryota > Metazoa > Chordata > Actinopteri > Cypriniformes > Cyprinidae > Sinocyclocheilus > Sinocyclocheilus anophthalmus. The sequence continues at coordinate 115,581 of JADLZN010005090.1, forward strand.
TGGTTTTGTCAAGTTCTGTTTGACATGGCACTTTCAGATTCACTTTCACGGCTCTTCCTGAAGGTTTCTCTGAGACACCCGAGCACGTCAGAGAAGAGTCATAAAAACTCTTCGCTGAAACTCGAGGCCGTTGTCCTGCATCACCTTGCGTACTCTGCACCTGGCACCCATCTGCTTCTGTTACAGTCCGCTGCCCAACCGCCCCTCAGCCCAATGCTCTCCTCTCCAGTTTCACTTTACCTGCTGGAAGACGGCTCCATCAGGGATATCCCAGGGCGGCTTGTGGAGATCCAGGAGTAAGACCGTGGCCCCTTGGCCTGCCAGAGAGCGGCCAAGCCTGAATCCAAAGTATCCGGCCCCTCCGGTGACCAGGACCCTGCCGGCCCTGTGCCGCCCCTGCTCTGAGTTCTCCAGCCTGGCGGCCACCACACAGTTAGGACTGTTGCACAAGGCGCCCACCGCCCCGTTGGCTCTGTGTCGAATCGGGGCCCCTGCGGCGCTGCGGGTGTGGGTCTGTCGGTGGCAGTCTAGCAGACACGCACAGGGCAGCTGCTCCACCTGACACAAGGACCTGTTCTCCTTCATAATGCACACGTGGCTTCAGATACCTCCAGTCTGGGGAAGATCAGAGACAGTGAGAGTCTAATGAATGAGCGGCGCTGTGAAACAGATCTGCCTATGAGTGAGTGAATGGATGCATAATTCACCACTCCAGTTTTTTTTTTTAAAACCAAAAAAAAAAAAAAAAAAAAAAAGAGGCAGATGCCAAACTTTTCCTTACACACTGGGCACTCACTTTGAAACCGTTACCAAAACTGAGACATGGGATGACTCACGTCCCACAACTATTAGAATATAGCAAGATTTCCAATTCCACAGAAACGATCACTATGACTTGACCGCACTAAAGTTGCATAAAACCACCCATCCTCAGACTATAACTCAATTACATAAATCTAGCGTAGCTTTAGTTCTGGCAAGTCACGTTAGTCAAGCTCGCATCAGCTGACTCTCAGCTGATCCCCATCAACCTATGGGAATACATCACCTATCTAAGCATTCTTATATAAGGTCCCTCTGTATTATCAGCAGTTTTCATATTGCTGAATAGTTAATTATCCTCCTCCATCCCCAACTCCTCCTCTCGTCAGTCAGGATTCAGCCTTCTGATTCTCCTTTGAATCAGACTAATTCTAAAATGTGTACATGACATTATTGAACTTTAATGATATCTGCAATACATTTATGTTAGTTCTGTTCTGTTCACCCTGGGGTGATGCGCATGGATGCGCAGGGAGTTCTTGCCCAGAACAGAAGCACACCGCCAATCCAAACTGTATGCTAACTGTCAATCATCTTTGACGATAGTGGTCCTGACAGAAATACATTAAATATTTATTCATTTAATAGGAATAGTTCACCCTAAAATGAAAATAAATACATAAAAATCATCATTTACTCAAACCTATATGACTTTCTTTCAACTGTTTTTGTCCATATAATACAAATCAGTGAAGCCCAAAAATATTTGACCCCATTGTATGGCCAGACAAACAAAGACATTTTTCCAAAATATCTTTGGTGTTCCACCAATAAAACACATACTTATGACTGCAAATATGAACCCTTCAAGAAAAACTGTAATTAATAAATATGTTTAAAATAAACTCTTCAAAAGGTTTCACATCTGTGTTTCTACTTTTTTTGCCGACAAAAATCTATGAAAGCATGGTAACACTTTAGTATAGGGACCAATTATCACCTTTTAACTTATGTTATAACCAAACAATTTGGTGGTATAGTACTTATAAAGCACATATTCTGCATAACCATATTCTACATCCCTAATCTTACCCAATACCTAAACTTAACAACTACCTTACTAGCTATTAATAAGCAGCTAACTAGGAGTTTACTGAACATGCTGAACACAAAAACTTTGATTTTCTTACTTCTCTAGCCTGACTGCCCCATGTCTCGATACTCGGTTTTGCACAATGGCATTCATACATGTAAGAAAATAGAAATATGTAAATATGAAGAAAAATCATCAACATTTAATCTTTTTTAAAAAGTTATTGGAAAACAGGAATTGGGAACATTTTCACAATTTCCTGCACACATCCACACACTGATATACAATACAATACAATACAATAAACAATTGAATGTAGTGTTTGTTGGCGTGGTGACAGTTTTATGTTCATCACTCACACACACACACACACACACACACACACCACACACCACACACAACACCAGTCTGGTCAGAGCTATCATGAGGAATCTCCATAGGCATAATGGTTTTTATACTGTACAAACTGTATTTTCTATTGCCCTATACCTAAACCTACCCCTCACAGGAAACTTTCTGCATTTTTACTTTCTCCAAAAAAAAAAAACGAATTCTGTATGATTTATAAGCTTTTGTACCCATGGGGACATCAATTTAGGTCCCCACCGTGACACGAGTCCCCATGAGTCTGTGTGTATTCAGGTTTAAGTACCCCCCAGGATAAACACCAGGTACACACAAACACACACACACACAAACACACACCACACACACACACACACACACATGCCTCTGTAGAACAGCAAGCATATTTCAGAATTGTACAGCTTCATGTGCAATTTGCATAAACTTTCCAGTATCAAAACAAGAATCATGACAAAACAACAAATCTAATAGCATTCTAAGTTCACCTTGATATAGGACCTTTAAGGTTGCATTGCAAATCATGGTTCAAACAACATCATTTGAAACCATTATCAACCATGAACATGAATCTTTCACACATTCTTTAGGAACAGAACTTTTAGACCATATGGTTATACAGTATATTGTGCCATAAAGTGCCTTGGAACCTTAATGGTAGCTATACAAAAGAAAGTGTGACCCAGAATGGAAACTATAGTCTACTAGTTTCTCAAATACTGATATATCAATAATAAAACAATCTGTTTAGGTGCCCCAGTAGCCATCGAATATAACACTTAGATGATACAAATAAAATTGAACTTTAATCGATATTCGCAAATAGCCAGGATCTCATTACATTTGCATGTCCCAGCTCTCTCTGCACATGCAGCCTGTATTTATGTCATTATTGAAAAAAGAATAAACCAGAAGCTTTTTTTTTTTTTACCTGTCAGTCACTGATCATAGTGCATCGCGTCGGTGTCTCTGATGATGTTCAGGTGTCTGTCAAACACCTGCGCCTCACCTGAGTGCGTTACCGTAAAACACCGAGCTCACAGCCAATCAGCACGACCCAATCGTTCACGCCATAGCTTTTCTCAATCTAACAATATTCAGAAGAAGAAGGAGCACAGATACGTACATACACGCCTACCTAATAGCCTAATAGTAATACAAAAAGTAAGATAAAAACCGACGTCTATGGACAAGTGAATTAAGACAGAAAAATACGTAAGAAGGCTAAATGTACTAAAATTACTAACATTAAAATAGTCTATATAGCTATGATCAAAAGTACAGGTACATTATACATAGAAAAAAAGCATGGATGAATGTCCAATATATGAAGCATTACGTTTTGCTATATCAGAAACAAAAACAGAGTTCTGGCATGAAACTCTAGATGGCGCAGTCCGATAGGTCTAACTCAATCTGACCTAATAAGAATAGCCTGCGGCAGCTGATTGTATCGATGACAGCCTAGATTACTCACTCATGTCGTTACAAATTCTCCTTCTGCAGAGGGAAAGTTAATTTTGGGTGTAATCCTGGTAACGTTGATGTTGTTCATTGTTAGATTTTTTTTTTTCGTAACAATGCTAACTGTGTTTTGTTTTTATTTTATATTTCTTAATACACTGTCATTTTTACGTCAAGGCAAACAAATGCTTTAAAAGTATTGTTCAGTCTTATATATTGTGTTACCGATACACTGAATAAAAAGCAATCATACACTAGACAGACCATACAATATGATGCATTTTACAAACTAATACACTAAATAGCTTTTAATCACTGAATAGCAAAAACTAGCCTAAGTTCTCTTTTTCAGGCTCATGACGTCTTCATTGGAGATTGAAGTGTGAAGATATAATGTGAAGTGTGAAGAATGTGGGGGTGAGTATATCGTTGGAAACACAGTATTAAAAATAAAAATGCTACTACAAGTATTTAATTAGTAAACTATCAGTATACATATAAGTTCACTTTTAGTATAGTTGCAGTACAAACTAAACATTTTGATGTAAACTAGTTGTGTACTCAAAGTTTACTACTGGTATACTTAAAAGTATACTTTTATATACTAGAAAGTGGGCCAATTTAGTCCCAAGGAGTATTGAAATAGTACACTTACAAGTATACTACTAGTACACTGATATTTGTATACTTACTACATAAAGTATACTTAAAAATATACTTGAACTTTACTTAAGTATACTTACTAAAATAAACTTAAAGTATACTACTTTTTGATAAGGGACTTGTTTAGCTGAATAGATGTCTTCATGTTTTGGTAGTTTAATAGACATACACACACTTTTTGGTTTTGGATATTTGTTTGGTGATAGACATACACACACTCTTTGGTTTTGGATATTTATTGAAGACAACACCTAGTTAGGACAATCAACACTATATGACACAATATGAGCCAGGAATCAATATGTGTGGATCTCATGTGTTCATATATCTGGCTATGGCAAGACAAACATGGCAAATCTATATTCCCACAAACCCAAGTTGCCGTCTTCCATGAAGAAGACAGACTGTGACACGTTGGTTTTCCTCTGATCTGCAGACCTTGACAGCCATGCTGATATCAGCTGATTGGACTATAAAAAAGACTAATTAAATGTTCAGAAGAAAAAAAAATAGGAATGCATCATGAGTCACATAAATAGTCCAGCATTTAGTCTCAGAGGCAATCAGACTGAGACAAATATAGACACTGCTTTCAGAATCTGACGTGGACAGAATGAGTTACTTGGAGCAATATAAAACAAAAGTTAATATATTTACATATATTTAGAGTATAAATGATGGCAAATAGAGAGCATTTAGTATATGATCTCTAATAATTACAGTCAGGATGTTGATAAGACATCACACTTGGTGGGATATCTGCTTTAGAGCTGTTCTGTTTCGAAAGAACAAGACCTCCAGCCCACCGTTCATTGCCAATCTGCTCTTCTGCTGCTTCCTGTACCACAGACGGACATCATGATGAAAAAGCATTCATTATGAAAACATCTTTCTGATACATCTTTAAAGGGATAGCTCACCTAAAAACAGTGTTGCCAAGTTTGCTAGTTTTGAGTAGCAACTGGGCGGGTTTTCTTGTGAAAACCTGGTAACCCTGCCTAAAAATGTCATTCCAGACCTGTACAGCCAGTGTTGGGGAAAGTTACTTTTTCAAAAGTAATGCATTACAGTATTGCGTTACTCCATAAAAAGTAACTAATTGCATTACTTAGTTACTTTTTATGGAAAATAATGCATCATGGTACTGAGCTGGGCTGGCTTATTTGTTTTTAATAACAAAAATCCCAATGTTTATTTTTGGCAAATGTAAAGGCCCTTTCACACCAAAAGTGAAATGAATAAACCTCAGGATGAAAGAAATGCCTCTGCCTCTGCACTTACTCCTGATTTTTCAGACAGTGTACAGGAGAGCTGAGCCAGTCAATAAATAGGAAAATAATGTAACTGGCATTACTTATTTAAAAAAAAAGAACTCAGATACTTCACTGTAAATTTAAAAGTAATGCACTACTTTACTGGTTACTTGAAAAAAGTAATCTGATTATGTAACTTGCGCTACTTGTAATGCGTTACCCCCAACACTGTTTATACCTCAATGTTTTTTGGCCAGTACAGTGAAAGTCAATGGTCACCAAAACTGTTTGGTTATCAACATTCTTCAAAATATCTTCTTTTCTGTTCAGCAGAAGGAAGAAATACAGGTTTGGAATGGCATGAGGGTTCTTACATGCTGACAAAATCACTTTAAGTGTCCTACTGAAAAGACCAGTTTAGACCAGCATGAATCTCGAAGATGGTTTACACAGTCTGTCATTTTAACAACTTCATGTAAAGCTGCACTTAAACAGCACATATCAACCAAACAAACTGTTTGGTCACTTTGCATGTCAGACAGATGGTCTCTTCTTGTTTAAGTTGAACAGGACTTCTTGAAAAGTCTGAAGTCTGAATGAAGCGTGATGAGAGCACCAGCATCCCAAACACAATGCATGCTGATGACCAACAATGATTGCATCATGATAGGTCAAGCATAATATGCTTGATGGTGGGATGAAGAGAGTGATCTGACCAGTCTAGCAAGGCTGAGTGGTGTGGGTCGAGGAGATGGCAGTTTTGCTCTGCGAGTCCAGGTCTGGGGTTTAATGGATGGGGTTCTCGTTTCTCCTGAACCCCTGTCAGAGCCCTTCTAGATCAGAGAGTACACTAATTCAGAGCACTGCAGAAAAAAAACATGGATGAATGTCCAATATATGAAGCATTACGTTTACATCCAAAGACAAAAACAGAGTTCTGGCATGAAACTCTAGATGGCGCAGTCCGATAGGTCTAACTCAATCTGACCTAATAGGGCCTTTCGCACCGCTTTAGTTCCAGAACTAAATGTACAGTACTAAAGTACTGGGACGATTTTGCGCGAACTATTTCCCAGTACCATTTAAAGGGTTGCATTCGCACCGACAGTGTGTACTAGGAAGTGATGTAAGCCGGTCGACAGCGACGTCATTTGTGCGCGGCGTTCAACAACAGAAACAAAGAAGAACAACGTTAACAACAGGAGAATGGAGGACGCTGTGATCGGAGCTGTGTTTTTGTTGTGTCTCGTGGGTTTCACAATAATGGACATGGAATGTCGACGTATACGTAAAGCGATTGAAAGAATGGGAAGGAGGACTAAGAATCTCCAACTACAACTGGCAGTGCTACATTTGCTACCAGTGCCTGCACTTCAGCGTCCGTCCATCTATCGCTGTTCTCCATACTTGCGAAATAAGTTGACACAATGTTTACAGTATGTTTACACTGCGTTTTAAATCATGGCGGGTGAGGGCGTTTTCGTACATGTTTGGCCAATCAATGTCTACTTGCGTTATGATTAGTACCAGTTGTGCTGGTTAGATCCTGCTCCGGAGTAGGAGCTCATTTGGTTCTTGAAAAAGGCAGCCCGGTACTAAAATCGCACCCAGTTTTGGCGGTGAGAAAAAAAACCAAAATGGGTATTCCACAATTAGTTCTGGTTACTAGAAAGGTTCCCGCTGTGCGACCAGGCCCTAATGACATCATTATCCCATGCACCCAGCTGGATCTCTACTGAACCCAGCTCATGGACCAGACAAGTACCGCTCAAATCACATCCTGCTTCAAAAACATACCTAACCAGCAATATTCTGATTTTCACAGGAAAAGTATATATTAGTATATATTATATATATATCTTAGATATATATATATATTTTTTTTTTTTTTTTTTTAAATCTTCTACCTATATGTAAACCTTAGCATATCTATTAAGAAAGCAAAGAGCCTCAGTCATTCATTGATTTACTGATTTCACTGTGGCTTTAAAAGCAACTGGACTTGATTGAATAGATGGCGGCGCAGCTCGGATGCGTAATGAAACATCTTCAGCAAATCCAGCTGGTTTTGAATGAACACAAAGTCCTGGATGAACCTTTCTAAACATCAACAACTGATCATTTCTTGCAGGTGTGCTTCAAACTTTTCCTCGGGTTCCCATGAATTATTTAGACACCGTGGACACAGGTCACGTATAGGTCATGTGAGAAAATCGCAGTGCTCTAAACCCACCTTCTACACCCTTACCAAACCCACCCTCACACTTCCGTTCGTCTGATCCCATGATACTGGTGCGCAATTAGGCCTGAGCATCATCCCCCACATGCCTGCAGTGAAGACGAGCAAGGCCTCATTTGCCATGTCCCACACACAAACACAGACTTCCCCTTTGATCGAATGCCTGTGCAGGGACCAAGTGTGGGGGTACCATGACAAGACAAAATACAGGCACGCAGAGTCAAGCTCAAATGAAACACCGCTCTGGGGAACTGGTACACATGATAGGCTCAGAACTGGGCGAGGGTCAAAGCTGACAACAAAATAATCTTTAAACATAAAACATTTGCGGGTCACATAGTTCCGGATGCTTCCTACCTTCGATGCTGCAAACTCAGCTGTCCTAAAAGGCTGACGTAGCCCACGAACGCTCGGCGCACAAGTCCGCCAGGCGCAAAGGAAGGAGAAGCGTAGGGGAGCGCTGTTCGGGCGGTTTCTGTCCGGGTGGTGTAACGGGGCGGGGGGCGGAGGGCAGCGGGCAGTGTCCTCCTCTCCGGTGAACAGGCACACGTGGAGATTCAGGTTTGTTGCGCTGCAGCACTCTGATACATAATTAGTGACAGAAACCTGAGAATCAGAGTATGAAAAACACGGGGGTTGGGACCACTATGTTCACTTACTCTGTATCAGCGGTGGGGGTGCAGGAACGGGAAGGCGATGATCAGTGCTCAATAGTGAGTCAGGCTGCAGGTAAACGCGAGTATCATGGGAAGATATGAAAGACAGCGAGGGGGGGACGGCAGCAGTGACGTTTGCAGGCTATGTCGTTGGGGAAGGAGAGAGCAATCTGGTTGGTAGGAGGACTCGGATGCAGATCGACAGTGATGTCTAGGACTACAGTTATAAAGCAAAGAGGGGTAAATGAGAGAGTAACGATGACACGGGAATTCATTCTTTATATTAGGGCAGATAACGAGGATAAAACTGATTAATGGTTGGAAGAATAACAATGAGGAGGAACATTTAAACTGTCCATTGAGGGGCCTTTAAAAAATATGGTTTATCCATTATTTTAACTCTGTGTATCTCGCTTTCTCCCGACCCTTCACTCTCTTCCCTCCCCACCCCCTCTCCCTAGAATAAGAGTTTACATATGTGGGACCCTGCACCACAACACCAAGTCTATCGCTGGATATTGTAGCCGCAATAGCCAAAGGGAATACTTGTATGTGTTCAACAATTAATCGCTTTTTTCTTTTATGCCGAAATCATTAGGATAATTAAGTACAGTAAAGTAACTTTGATTAGTAATGAGTGCATTGCTAAGAACTTCCTATTTGGAACATCTTTAAAGGGCGATTTATCAATCTTTAGATTTTTATTTTTTTTTGTGCACCCTCAATTCCAGATTTTTCAAAGTTGTATCTCTCGCGCCAAATATTACTCTGAAGATCCTAACAAACCATAATCAATTGAAAAGCTTATTTTTATGCAGTCCAGATGTGTATAAATCGTCAGTTTCAACACAAAATTGACCCTTAGACTATATTTGTGGGTCCCAAGGTCACATATGAGTTTTTATAATGTCAATTAATTTGTCCAATAAAAATATGTATTTATTTCCATGTTTATGTTTGAATAACATTTATACCAAAACATTCAAAACAAAAACTTTAGGTCTGTCTCAAAATTCGTCCAAAGTCCTCAGTCCCTTAGTATTGCCACACTGCTCACCATTAGGATGAATGGTGCCGTCCTAGACTCCAAACAGCTGATAAAAACATCACAAGTAATCCACGCCACTTCAGTCCATCAATTAACATTTTGTGAAGTGAAAAGCTGTGTTTGTGTTTAAAAAAAAACATATATTACTAAGGCATTTTAACTTGAAACCATCACTTTTGGCCAACATATGAGTCCATAATTCATAATAAGTGAAAAAGTCCATCCCCTGTTGCCCTTGCACATCAAAAACCACTGACATACTTGTTTAGAGATGTTTTTGACTGTGCATATTACTCTCCTAATTCAGACGCGGCGACTTTTTCATTGGAGAAAGCAATATGGAAAACTCATATTTTACTCGGAAGCAGTGGTTTGAAGATTAAAAACATCTTAATGATGGATTTGTTCATTACAAACAACACAGCACACGACGGTAACTGGTGGACTGGAGTGGTGTGGATTATTGTGATGTTTTTATCAGCTGTTTGGACTCTCATTCTGACGGCACCCATTCACGGCTGATGATCCACTGGTGAGCAAGTCATGGAATGCTACATTTCTACAAATCTGTTCCAATGAAGAAGCAAATTCACCTACATCTACATCATGCATGGCCAATCATGAAAAGTCTTCCATTGGGCTGCATTCAAAAGTTCTATATCTCCTAACTCAAAAGAGTGGCACCCAATAAACAAATAAAAAAAATTATCCTGTAAACTCCACAAAATAAGTGATTACCACAAGAAATGTGATGGCCCCTAGACAACAAATCCACATACTGTGCACTACGTGTGACAGGACCTTGGCTCGCAAGTAATTAAATTAACTTAGGGACAAAAACAATTACTAGAATGAAATACACAACTGAAATAGACTAAGTGAACACAGAATGAAATGCCTAAAATTGGATTGACTAGTTAATTTTCAGAGACCTGATTGATGTGATTTCAGTTATTTTTATTGAGTTTTGATTAAACTCTGATCTGGTAGTGCAGTAGCAATAGCAAACACCACTAATGAAAGGCCTTTAAAAACAGAAGGAGGTAGAGAAAATGAGAAAGAGAACAACAGACTGTGAAGTCAAAAGTGCATCCTGTCCTCTTACTGCCAAACAGCTTGAAGGTTTTCATGGGTGGAGGGAACCATCTTCTCCTGCCATGACTTGACATCTGATCCAAAACTGTGATGAACATTGACAAAATCACATACAGTATAGTGAATGTGGCAGCAAAGGATGGTTAAAATAAACATTCAAATGAACCTCAAGTCAATGCTCTTATACAAGCTAACTGTTAATGGCTATTTATTTCCATTCTCATTTACTTTCTATTTATATACAATCACGTCATGGAAATACTTAAAATTCCAACACAAGCATATACATTTTTAAACAAAGTTCTGTCATGACAACTCTTGGAGGGATTGGCACGGTAATGTACATGACAATGTTAATGTGTTTGGTCTTGGCGAATAGATCTGCTACACTGCTGTTGCTGCAGAGCTAGTACCGAGACTTGCTACTGCCAGTACATCCACAACATGCTGCTGTGAGCATGTAAGAAATATTGCTGCTGCAAATATAACACATGAAATAACGCCCATATAGCGTACATGAATCACCTCGTAGCATATCTATACAGGTGGAGCTGGGGAAGGTGGAGGGTTTCTGAAGCAAGCTGCAACTGCTACGGCAAGCACTAGTCATATATTTGAATGTTGAGCAGCGAGCTCATTGGCTACCGATACAGGAGAGAACCAATCAGCTGTGCCATGTGATAATGATGTCATTAGGTCAGATTGAGTTAGACCTGCACCATCTAAAGTTTCATGCCAGAACTCTGTATTTCAACAAGGTCAAAGAACATTAATGACACTTTTAATAGCACACGATGTGTGTATGTAAATGTGGCTCCGCCATACAAATTGAGATTAATTAAAAAACAGGTAACCGGCTGAGTCATGTGACATGATTAAATGCTCTGGAGTGAAGCCGTGCAGCTGCTCTGCAGTATTAAGAGCAGGTATGTGCGCTTCTCTCTCAGGCAAAATTTATTAAGACTTCTATTTATGCCAGACTAAAGTAGATCGCTCATGACTATGCTAAAACAGGAGCTGACAACTGCCGAAGACTGACGATAAATGGTACAGAGGCTTTCGACTGGGCCATTACTGCCTTCATTTCCTCTGCAACTGTGTGTGATGGTGCAAATATGACTCTGTTATTAATAAAGGACATCGGCACTGATTTGTGAAAAGCAATTTATGATTGTGATATGATTGTACAGGCACATGTGCTGTAGAAGCCAATTCAGTATGCCCTTGCAAAATTACACTTTTAAAAATAAAGCTCCCAAAAGGGGGTTTTCACAGTGATGTCACAGAAGAACCATTCTTGGTTCCCCAAAGAACCTTTCAGTGAACAGTTCCAAAAAGAACCAGGTTTTCTTAGTGTGAAAAACGTTTGATAATCTGAAGAACCACTATTGTGAAAAGGAATATATTCCAAAAGAGCTATTATTATTAAGTGTGGAGGTAATACCATTGTACTTTGATATATATCAGGAGCAAAAATGGACTAGGACTTCAACACAGCCTGACACTTGTACCAGCCGAATAACAACATAACGCCTGCTGTGTTATCTATTTCTCATATATTTAGATAGATATATATAACTATAGGCCCTACAATTTTTCAAAACTGTTGACTATGTTGCCAGCACCGCAGCTTAAATAGGCCGGTCAGATGATGTCAGCATTTTTTTCACCTAATAAAATCTTTGTTTATTTACTTGGTATCTAAATGTGGGCTCGACAGCTGGACCACAAGTTGACCAGTCCACTGAGAAAAGTCCCGGTCATTCCTGCTTGTACATGCACCTGAATTTTCTTTTTGCTGTTGCGCAATGTTACTCACAACTGAAAAGTTTATAATTTGCATTTATATGAGCTGTTTTGCACGTTTTGCCAATTTAATGTATAGATGCAAATGTTAGTTTTTTCGTAGTGTTCCTTTTTCTGCAGACCAGACTGGACTCCCAATGAAAAGAAGACACTACCATTCAGATGTCTGGACACACCAACTAATTCTTTAGTTTTGATGTTGTTCATGTTTTGGGATTAATACCACCATGAAAACTTTATGAAAAAAACAAATGGATGTATGGGCATGAAATGTTAAATCAAAGCAATCGCTACCATTTGCGTAGATTCAAGTTTTCCTTTTGGGAAATATGCATTACTTTTATGATGTCTGTATGAACCTTTTGAAGCTTGAACGTTTTGGTGGAATGGATTTTCAATGGAGGAACAGAAATCGCTCCGATATCTTAATTTGTGTTTTGAAGATGAATGGAAGTCTTCGGGTTTGGAACGCCATTAGTAAATGACAACAGAATATTCACTTTTGGGTGACCTAATCTTATAGAAAACTGTACGTTTTAACATCATTATCGAAAAACTGTCAATTACAAATCACATTTTATATTTATATAGAGAATTGCACAACTTAAAGTAATTAAGCATAAACCATTAGACGGAAAGCTGTTTAGGCAAGTGTGTCCAAACTTTTGGCTGGTGTAGGCTATATAGAGGAAAATCTCAAGATATAAATGACTTCAAGAGCGAAAGAGACGGGAGACTTTAGGACTAAATGACATAGCAGATCATAATCTGTCACACTATAAATGAGTGAAGACACCCCGACGGTGTGTTTGACCTACACGATGATATTGAAGCTGTGTTTGTTGGCCAGCTGCTCCTGCAGTAGTATTCGCAGGGCGTGCTGGAGATGGAGCTGGTAGTGGGCGTTCATCCCAGACATGTCCAGAAGAACCTGCACCCTGCATGGAGAAAAAAGAGAAAGAGCAACTGAGGCACACAAACACACTCCACATCCCTGCATCCTCCTGGCCCAGCAAAAACATCAGCGTTATTGGATTTCCACCAAAGTTATAGGCTGGAAAACAATGATCAATATGCACTAATACTTAAATTTGTCTTACAAGAATAAACATGGTTTGTGCTGACCACAATGCATTTTGTGTGGTGTGTTTTTCAATTACTGGCTGCTGAGTGCACTTAAAAAAAAACATTCAAACTATCGAGACAGTAATGCACACTTCTGTTGTTGTTGTTGTTTTGTATATTGTAGGGTTTATGCAGTTCGTGGGATTATTAAAGGGGTCATAAACTGATTCCCCTGATCTTTTAACACACTGTAAAAGAGGTGATTGTGCTATAAAAACATCCTGTAAGTTTCAGAACTCAAGACTTTCTCATTAGTCTAAAAACAAGCCAAAAAGACAGCTTTAGGAATGTTCTACTTTATGACATAATAGTGTGGCTAAACACCGCCTCTGCAGAAGAAGATCAATGCCTGCTTCTGCATCACTGCCTGTTTAGCCCCGCCCACCGATTTGTGCACGTAGTAGCCTAGGTAAATGACAAGAGCGGCAAACGCAGGTCTATACAGAAACCAAACGATAAAGATGCTCCGAAGACAGCAAGACAGTGTAGCGTTGTAGTTGTGGACAAACAGTGTTTGCATTGCCTTCCTTCTACAACAAGTGGAGTTCCAGTTCATAGGAACCAAATGCAGTGTTCCACTGCTGCCTTAATGTCCGTTGACAAAATTGCTATGCTAAAGGGGCTTCTTCACAGGGATAATGTATATTGTTCTCTGTTCTACTGGCCCTTCAGAACGTAAATACTCCTACTAATTTGAAGTAAATTTGCAGGTTGCTGTTGAACTATATAAACATAATCTTTACGTCTAAAGGTCCCCTCTGCTCACACACGTTTTCCCCCATATCCCTGTTGAGCCCAACTGAACTCTCCTTTCAAACCGACGCACAGCACCCATTGAGTCGCTTCCGCATGCCACACACAACGCTCGCGACCACCTAAAGTGAAAAAGGAGAGAATGTCACAGATTTTTAGAGACGGATGGAAAAAACATGCAAACTCCATTTAAGTTCAACTTTGTATGATAGCACACATGGAAGTTGGGACAGCTTCAGTTTAGGTAAAAATAACCACATTCATTAATGTTGAGTGTTTTAGATTTAAAGACATCATTTTGATGAATTTTTGAGCGCAGTCAAGTGGCGAATGCCGTCTTCATTTATGATGAAGGCCTGAATGACCAGTAAAAATGATTTTTCCTTTATATGCTGACATTGGAAGAACGTGTCCCGCATCAAATACGTGGGCAAGCAACTCTCTAATTAATGAATTAATAACTGAGAAATTGCAGTGCTTGTATCTCAGTAGAAAGGGCCCACACATAACTCTTGAGTGAAAAAAAAAAATATATATAGATTATAATATATATATATTCTAATATATATCATATTTATCGACACAATGTTAAGAAATCACTCCCTGACTTGTGGCCACGTACTAATTTGTTCCATCATTTTAGCTAAAATGTGGCCAAGTTATACTAATTTGCTCCCTCATTTCAATTTAGTTAAATTGTAGCCACAATTGAGCTAAAACAGGGTAACGGATTAATTCAATGTGGCCACAATTTACCTTAATGGGGGAACAAATGAGGATACGATTTTTTTCCCTGCATGTCAGGCTCCATATTTTAGTAATAGGTGTTGCACACGAAAATTTGCTCAGAAGTAGGTGTTAACCTGGTGCTCTTGAAGGCAAAACAGCTAACATTATTTACAATTCTTGTACGATTGCAGCTGGTTTCACATGGTTTCTAGTTGGTCTTAGAATGCTATATGGAATTTTTGGTTTATAAAATGTACCTGGTACTTTTGCACCGATGGAAGATCGACATGCAAATACTTCACTGTCCCATCATGCCACTCAAACCGTACCATGACCCGCTGCAGACAAACACAAGTGAGTTAGTTCAGTAAGTCTGCTGTACAGGTGAACAGATGGGCCTCAAACTGGATTCGTAAATGCAGCAGGACATGTTCATCACCTCATGAATTGTAGAGGAAACAGTCTTTCCCAAGATTGGCACAAACCTCTCTTGTGGACAATAGGCGTTACGAGCCAGCAGCTGATACAGATCCAGCTTTTGAGCTGCATGAACACAACTGTTAGCCAAGACTAACCACTCGGATCAAGGAGACTTGCCCAGCATATACACTGGCAAATAAACTGACACATGCAAATATGTTTGTAAGATTTACAGATTGTGCTTTTTGGTCATATTCTAGAAAATGTAGACCATCTTAAAATGTATTTGATATTTAAAGTCAATATTAAATAGCAACTGTTCATATTTCTTTTCTTAAATTCCCAAGGATAAACAAGTCTTGCCACATTTAGTTGAATTCTGGTTCATTCAGAAATGTGCCATATGTGTCATGCGTTTGTAACATTACAGAGCTGAATTGGGTTGTAAATACTGTTTCATGCTGAAACTGAAAAGTGAACCCAAAAGACATTCTTCTATCAGAAATACCCTTCAGGCCGTGGGTTTTCAGCCATTCACTGGAGGTGGTGGGTATCGGGCCTGTGGGTTGGATGCACAATGGAGTACTGAGAGCAGAACTTCCAGACTGTCCAAACCTGTGGAGATCTGTGAAGGTACAAATGAGAACTGAAAGGGAAAAGTTTCCAGCTCTCATAACTGTATCTCAGGGGAAACTGGTAGAAAACACACAATTTCACAAGAATAAAGTGCCGTGGCACTACCATGTTTTTATAGACATGAACCCAAGCAATACCATGTATACTGTTAGTAAAGTGCATGAACACAGCATTAACATTCACTCTTGGAAAAGGAAGCACATTTTAATATACTATTAAAAATATAGTAATAATAGACTTGAAGAGGAAATGATTTCAAGAGAATTAATATACTTTAAAAGCATATACTTAAAGGTCCCCTGAAATGCTTAGAAACCCGCAGCGTTACTCTATGTGGTGACTTCATTTGAACTGAAACAGGAAGACAGGGCGGGACATATCAAGCAGCTCCGCCCCTTTTTCTCATCCATATTGCTATACAATATATGCATCTGATTAGAATTCAAAGCTCCGATACATTTTGTGGTCTGCGCCGACTCGTGCATTGATTCGCGCTCGTGCTATCGTGTCCCCTGAACGAGCAAGTGTGTTTGAGGTGCTGTGGTGTGCGGCGGACACACACACCAGCCACACCAGACTTCTTTTTTTCCTCAGTGGAAAGCATATTTGCACTGTTTGAATTGTTCCCCGTCCCCTATATAGTGCACTACGTGCCATTCACTGTACAGAAAATACTAATTCTGTGGACAAGTGACCGATTTCAGTCACGGCTTCAGCGTCTATTTTATAGTGTAGGGGGTGGGCGCTTCGGATTCTAGAGAGCATTTTATTGGTCAGAAGATTTGATGAGAAGATGATGAAGTACGATGTGACGTCAAAAAATTAGTTGAGCCGTTTTGGCGGAAGTGACTAATTGCAATCTTTGAATGCTTATATCTTATAAATGCGAGTTTTGTCACTGTTTTGGAGCACACTGGCTTATAGATAACATTTAGACTAACATATTGATACTAACACCCAACACAAAAACTTTAATTTTGATTTCATGGTGACTTTAAAGTGCAATAGGTGATTGCCTTCAGAATTTTTTTTTGTTATGCTGGTTGAAAGTCTCTTCACATCCCGAAAGCATTCATTAAGTTAAGTGGTCTAAATGTATTAGTCTGTATTTATGTATTCTGTGGAAGGCGTAGGATCAATAAATGTTTGTCCAATCAAAACGCTCGGTTTGAGCATTTTAATATGCTTTCCTACCTGCGTGTCAAGGTATGTATTAGCATACCTCTGGGCACCCTGTTTGTGCAGACAGGATACGTCATCAGCGCGTTTACGCACACTGTGCAGACAGAGCGAGAATAGCAGACAAACATCAACAACCCGACCTTCCTTCCTGGTATTGAAGGACTTTTAAAGTTTTCTCGCCGGTGAATGACACATGATGTAGCCCAGCGTTAATCCAGTCCTCGCGCCAGCTCGTTAGAAGTGAGCTACGTGCATGAACTGTGTTCCGATCGATATGATAACAGTGTTCATTGCTCCCTACTCCCTGAGCCGGGGAAATCCGTTGAGGTTTATTCAACTTCGGAACATGGGTTGGAATTGGGAACCGCTGAAGTACCCTATTGTAGTAATGTTGTCTCTGGTATTCTGGCCTGTGAGCGTAAATGCGTTCAGGGGGCGTGGCTTTGGATGGCGATTGCAGGGAGGGTGGGACGTTCGCTTTCGGTGCTGTCAGGCTAAAGTTAGCGTTTTCCAAGATCTCCTACTGCAGTTGCTTTAGTGTGCCTGAATGCAATATCTTCTGACACTTAACTGTTTATTAATTGCAATTGCACTGAAAATGCATTATAGTTTAAATTTCAATTAAATGCAATTAGATTAACTTAGTGCTTTTGACACACCCCAGTTGGACTTAATTACATCTTTAATAAGTAATTGCATAAATCTATTGTCTTTGAAATATGGTTAACGTGTGCTGACGAATGTACTGATAAGTACTGTACTTATTATGGTAACTAAAATATACTTTTAAGTAATTTCAAACTTGTACGTCATGTATTTAATATGTAATTACACTTTTGATTGAGCTGCTTTAATCTCCGCCCACAGCAGATCTACGTCTGTACTGCTGTCTACTACACCCTGTAGAAGAAAAAAAAAACATACTGGTCTCAAAACATATATGAACACTGAAAAAAATTTCAAAGCAGTTATCGGTAACACTTTATTTCGATAGTCCACTTTAGACATTCTATTAACAGTAAGTAACTTTGCAACTACATGTAAACTAGCAGTTAGTAGAGTATTAGTAGACTGTCCGCTCAATATCTTCTAACACTTTCTTTGTCAACTTATTCTACTAACCATAAACCTACCCTAACAGTCTACTCTGAGAGTTAGTAGACATGTAGTTGCAAATTAATGAGAATTAGTTGACATGTAGTTGACATGTAGTTACAAAGTTACTTATAGTTAGTAGAATGTCTAAAGTGGACTATCGAAATAAAGTGTAACCCAGTTATCATCTGCAATCAAAAACTTAATGAGGAGACTTAATGAGGAGAGTAAACAATTATGAAATTAATTATTTTATGTGTTTTTGAGAAAGATGAGAAAAGCGACATGATAGTGTTTAATGTTCAATTATGTTGCAATAAATAGATCCACTGTATTACCATTGTGGAGAAGAGTGGAGCATTTGCTTAGGCTTTGGACCGGTACAGCTCATGTTATTACAGTTTTGCTGCGAAAAGTGCTTAACGCTGTGCATTTAGCATACTATGTATGTACTATTTCACATTTTTAGATAACTTGTTAGCTACTTAGTAGAGTTCTATAATAAATAAAACAACAAAGTGTGCAAAATTGTATTAATCCTGTCAGAGAACCACAAAATAATTTTGAGGCTACTTATTGGGTCACTTTTATTCAGCGTGCTTAATATGCACAACGTAGATTTGTATTTATCAGGATATTTGATTTAAAAATATGTAAAACTTTAAGCTAATCCAAATAGATTTAGTGATAATTTGTGGTATGTAAAACTATATTTGGTTGAAAGTACATTTGTGACCCTGGACCACAAAACCAGTCATAAGGGTCAATTTTGTGAAAATGAGATTTTTACATCATTTGAAATAAAAAAAATAGGACAATATTTGGCCGAGATACAACTATTTGAAAATCTGGAATCTGAGGGTGCAAAAAATCTTAAAGTTGTCTAAATGAGTGGGAAGTCTTGGCATAATGGTTAGAGAGTCGGACTCGTAACCCAAAGGTTGTGGGTTTGAGTCTCGTACCGGCAGGGATTGTAGGTGGGGGGAGTGAATGTACAGCGCATTCTCTCCCACCTTCAATACCACGACTGAGGTGCCCTTGAGCAAGGCCCCCAACTGCTCCCTGGGCGCCACAGCATAAATGGCTGCCCACTGCTCCGGGTGTGTGTTCACTGCTGTGTGTGTGTGTGCACTTTGGATGGGTTAAATGCAGAGCACTAATTCCAAGTATGGGTCACCACATGTCACTTCACTTCGCTAAATGAAGTTCTTAGCAGCAATGCATATTACTAATCAAAAATTAAATGTTTACGGAAATGTACAAAATATCTTCATGGAACATGATCTTTACTTTTGGCATAAAAGAAAAATCGATCATTTTAACCTATGTATTTTTGGCTATAGCTACAAATATACCCCAGTGACTTAAGACTGGTTTTGTGCTCCAGGGTCACGTTTTTAGGTGACTAAAGAAATTCGATTTGGTCAAACTTAAAATAAAAAACTAAACTTGTAAGGATTTTTTTTTTTTTACTTCGATCTGATTTAGGCAATTTCAAGCTTCAGTAACTTCATAAAGACAAGACACTATGAAACTAATCCAATTTAATTAAGAGCTTTATTGCAAGTCTTCGGAAGACAGACACTGGTTTTATATGATGAAGAGATTTAAGGCTTTTATTCACATATAAACATTGAACAACACATACATAGAGCACATCAAACATGGTAAAAGGCAGTTCAGTTCAAGTTCGAGTGAGCTGATTGTGTCTCTTCAGAAGACTTGATTCTTATGGATTACTTTTAAGACATTTTTATAAACTTTCTGAAGCTTGAACTTTCAATGAAGGGACACTAAAATCTATCACCTTCATTTGTGTTTGGAAGATGAATGAAAGATCGTTTTGAAACCAATTTTTTTATTTCTCTTTAAATATGAACATGGTCCACAGTTGATCCATGATCCTTTTTTTTTTAAATAACGCTTTGCTTGAAAAGTGTTTGACAAAATAAATGTCACTTTCAAATGTCAAATTCATATATTTTAAGTGGTTAGGCTTAAGTGTTCAAATCCTTTTGGCACCACTGTATGCAACTTCAGTTTCATTTCAAGATTTCTTTGACAGATTACCAGTGCAGCAGAAAACAGGTGATATCTCCCCCCGGAAACTGCTGCCATTTGCTTCACAGTCTCCTAAGACAGGACACATCAATCAGTGACAATAATGAAAAACATCTCACTACGTATTACATAAACACCAGTCTATGATACTCACAATGGCGTCCAGACTGCTGCAGTGAACAGAAGGTGTTCGGTTTTGAATTAAAAAATCACATATAATGTCTACTGTCTGATCAGGGCTGAAAATAAAAAAAATAGTCATCAAATAATCATTATATAAGGTTCCAATTATAATTTTGCATTAGTAACTCACACAGAGTGCAAACAGTTGACCACACATTTTCCTTGGTTTCAAATTGCTTTTCCTATTCATGAACTTACTATGATACAGAGTTCTGAGTCAAGACCCAAATTAAGCCACTGCATTACAACATTTGTTTTGAAGCAAAAAAACAGCTGAAAGAGAGTGTAAAGAGACTAGATTACATGATTTGCAATGCTTCATGGGAGTGTGCTGTTGGGCTATTTATATCCCCAAATTGCACTGACTTTAGTCTTTTACAGACAAATATAGCAACCACTTAACAACCTCACAGTTCATGGTGGATCTGTCTAGAAAGCTTTACATGCCATCACTTAAAATCTATTTCTCTATGGAGAAAATGAGAAGGATTTTACTTGCTGTTGCGCTCTATTATGCTGGGAGAGGAAATAGGCCTAGGCTGCCATTTTTAAACCATCTCCTCAGACATTACCAATTATAGCACTCAAACTAATTAAGGAAAATTGACTGCAAATATGTCTAAAGGCGGCTGCAAAAGTGAATGAATGAAATGGCTGCAGGCTCGAGTTAAGTTATAAACTGTGATCATCACAGCAAGACAAACTCTCACCGAGAGCCGAGGATGATGAGTAGTATGTCAAGTCAAGTCAAGTTTATTTGTACAGCGCTTTTCACGATACAAATCATTACAAAGCAACTTTACAGCAAATTAAGTTTCTACAATATTTAGTGGTGACTGTCAGTTAATGTACGTATGGCAGAAATGTACAGAAAAATCAATTTAAGACGTAATAAAACAGACGATGAACACTATTAACAGCAATTACTATATGATGCAATCAAAATTATAGCAAAATTTGGTAGTTCTGTAAATTGTTTCAGGGTTGGCATCATCTTAGGTCCTATGAGGGGTTGGCATCATCTCTTCTAAGGTGTTCTGGATCCAGACTGAAGCTCGTGTAAATCCTAACATCCCGTGGCAAAAACAGAGAAACAAATAGAGACATAATTAGCTGCTGTTCCAACCAAGCAAAATTGATTTGTTTAACCCAAACTAAAGAATAATAATGTGCATTTGATCAGATATAAATGCAGTACAAGATTATGAGATGCATTATTTGAATGCTTGGCCAAAGAGATGTGTCTTTAATCTAGATTTAAAAAGAGAGAATGTGTCTGAACCCCGAACGTTATCAGGAGGCTATTCCAGAGTTTGGGAGCCAAATTCGAAAAAGCTCTACCTCCTTTAGTGGAATTTGTTATCCTAGGTACTACCAAAAGTCTAGAGTTTTGCGACCGTAGGGAGCGTGATGGATTGTAGCGTGGTAGAAGACTAGTTAGGTACGCCGGAGCTAACCCATTAAGGGCCTTATAATACAAGTAATAATATTTTGTAACTGATAAAGAACTTAACAGGTAGCCAGTGCAGAGAATGTAAAAATGGGGTAATAAGATCATATTTTCTTGACCTGGTAAAGACTCTAGCCGCTGCATTTTGGACAACCTGTAGCTTGTTTATTGAAGATGCAGTACAACCAGCTAGCAGTGCATTACAATAGTCCGGTCTAGAGGTCATGAATGCATGAAATAGTTTTTCTGCATCAGAAACAGGTAACATGATTTGTAACTTGGGAATGTTTCTAAGATGGAAGGCTGTTTTTGTAACATGGGAAATATGATTTTCAAAAGACAAGTTCATATCTAATATAACACCCAGATTTTTGCCTGTAGAGGAAGTAACAGTACATCCGACTAGTTGCAAATTGTAATCCACGAGATTCTGTGTACTGTCTTTTGGTCCAATAAGTAATATCTCTTATGGCGTTATTTTAATGACAAATGTCGAGAGCGCTTTATTGTAGCGCGAAAGCAGATTAATGCAATGTGCGAGCGCGAATCTCTTTTATGTTTGTATTTTGATCTTTTCTGCTAATGCACATATGCATGTCTTTGTAAAGTATGCTACTTTGTATACACTGTTTTAAAAGGTGCTATATAAATAAAGCTTAAACCAATCAGACTTCCACAAATGACCGATGAAAATACTACGTGAAATATAATTGGGTGAACTGAACCTGGAATTCTTTTGACAATCAAAGATGGATCTTTAATTTCTTTCCAGTTTAATAATATTTAGCAATGTTAATGAAATGTAGCCTATAGAAATGGCTAGGAATTGGGTGCTTGGATGATTTGCACATAACCTCTGTCCAACTGGTTGGTCCCTGAGCAATTTATCTAAAAACAACATATTATAGCCTATGGCTCTGAAGACTTCATATAAAACATCAATGTTAAGTCATAATATGTTAGATACCTCAACTGAATTTAAAATCATTGCAATAAAATCTCAGTTAGTATGATGGCAACAACTCCATCAAGTAACAACTCCTCAAAATCAAGTGCAAAAATAGATGTAAATGATGCAAGATATAACAATAACAAACACTGGATTAAAAAAAAAAACTCCCAATAAATGTCCAAACAGCGATGCTATTAGAGCAGATTTTTTTTCATGAAAATCCACTTAATATTAGCTACACATTCAATGGCACTCTCCTCTGAAACAGTGAATATACAGTTATATGACACTTACATGTAATTACAAATATAAAACTGGCCTAATGCTCTTAACCCATATAATTATGGTAGTAAGCACTCGTTTGTGTCATGTCTGGAAAAAAAAAAAATACCTGGCTCATCCTTACGACAGCGGGCGTAGCGCCGCTATTATAAATCTGAAACATTCATTAAATGTGTTTATCTTGTCTCCTAATCTTGTATAGTTTAGTCTCAAATAGAGTAGCGAGGGGTCTGACCCATATCATAAGAGAGCTCGATGGGCTCTCCTTACAATCCTAAGATATATTTAATATCTATAATTCAATCCAGTACACATATATTAACCTAATGACCACATAACTTTCAGAATCATACTGCCTTTTTTGTTTGTGTTTGATCGTTCTGGATGGTTTGACCAAACTGTTCAACTCAGGTTAGTTACATCATCCAAACACTCCGGTCATTTCTAATATTAGACTAAGCTTATTAAAATTGTACAGAAATTACAGATCCACTTTGAATCTGTTGTTTGAACTTTTGACAATGTTTAATTCTGGTGCGAAAATAATTAATATCTATATTGCATGAGCACAGAGAGATTTGAGAGTGCTCTCTGGGCGAAAGCAGCGTCTATCTGAGCGTGCGTGTCCGGTTTTGTGCGAGAGCAAAAGAAATCCATGCACGAGCGGAGAAATTCACGCTCGCGCATTATATTAATGTGCTTTCGCGCTACAATAATGTGCTCTCGACATTTGTCATTAAAATAACGCCATATCTGTGTCTTATCCAAATTTAATAGGAGAAATTTTTTGGTCATCCAATCTTTTACATTTTTTAACACATTCTGTTAGCTTAGATTATTTAGAAGTTTCATCTGGTATTGTTGAAATATATAGTTAAGTATCATAAGCATAACAATGGAAACGAATCCCGTATTTTCTAATAATATTACCAAGGGCAACATTTATATTGAAAATAGCAGAGGACCTAGGGCAGATCCTTGTGGCAATCCATATTTTACTGGTGATAATTGATGACTCCCCATTTAAATGAACAAGTTGGTAGCGATCGGACAGGTAGGATCTAAACCATCTTTAAGCCTGCCCTTGAATACCTGTATAGTTTTGTACTCGATCTATGAGTATGTCATGATCTATAGTATCGAATGCAGCACTAAGATCAAGTAAAACTAGCAATGAGACACAGCCTTGGTCTGACGCAAGAAGCAAGTCATTTGTAATTTTAACAAGTTCAGTTTCTGTGCTATGGTGGGGCCTGAAACCTGATGAAATTCTTCATAGAGATCTTTTTTTTTTGCAGGAAGCAGCACAATTGAACAGACACAACTTTTTAAAAAATTTTAGACATAAAAGGAAGATTATAGATGGGTCTGTAATTTGCCAGTTCACTAGTATCTAGTTGTGGTTTCTTAATAAGAGGCTTAATAACCGCCATCTTGAATGGTTTTTGGGACTTGAGAAGCGGTTCTTCTGCTACTGGTAGCAACTCTTGCAGTAATTTAGTGGGTACAAGATCTGATAGGCATGTTGTTGGTTTAGATGCAGTTATAAGTTTATTTAGCTCTTCCTGTCCTCTAGCTGTAAAGCACTGCAGTTTATCTATTGGTGCGATGAATGAAGCTAAAGTAATATACGCTGTAGAATCTACATTTGTTATTGTAATTCTGATGTTATCTATTTTCTCGTGGAAAGTCATAAAGTCATTACTATTAAACTGTGAGGGAATGTTTAGATTGGGTGGCATCTGGTTTATTTGTTAGTCTAGCCACTGTGCTAAATAAAAACCTTGGATTGTTTTGGTTATTTTCTATGAGTTTGTGGATATGCTCGGCCCTGGCAGCTTTTAGAGCCTGTCTATAGCTGGACATACTGTTTTTCCACGCATTTCTAAAAACTTCCAAGTTAGTTTTTTCTCCATTTGCGCTCAAGACTACGAGTTTTTTTTTCTTGAGAGAATGGGTATTACTGTTGTACCATGGCGCAGTACGTTTTTTTCTCTAACCTTTTTCAATTTCATGGGGGAAACAGCTTCTAATGTATTAGAGAACATAGTGCCCATGTTGCTAGTCATTTCACCTAGTTCATGAACAGTTGTCATATTCGGGCGACTGTCCGTGCCCTCTGTATCGCCCGCAGGAGATCACAGCCTCCAGCCGCCCGGAGCTGCATGACCCATGCACAGCACTCCCTGAGCCTGAGACAGTATGCGTTCACTCACAAAGAGCCTCCTGATGCTTACTTTCAGCAAACTCATTACATGTGGCATAACTGTAGCTATATTCCAAAAACCAGTGAGCTACTTTCGTAGGCATCATCATAAACGAGCTCCAGACATGAAGACGCTAAAAGCTAGGTATTGTGTATTGTGCTGCTGTCAAATATTCTTTGTCTTGGCCATATAAGGAAGCATGCATCCTTTGTGGAGAACCCAATTTCATATTTTTTGGTACAAACTCAAAGGTACAAAATGAAGTGAGAAATAATGCTATCAAGTAATTAATGAATCATTATTAAAATTGTATAAAGAACAAGTTTCTACAAAAAATATGAAAGTGCAGGTGGCACACACTTAGGGGCCGTACGTCGGTGTATGCAGGGTAAGGGAGGTGCATATTGGCCCCGGTGCAGTTTGGGGCCCGCCGAGCTGGGGGTAACTTTTTATTGAAACGAGTGAACGAATAGAGCCCTGCATGGGCCCAGCCCTTGTCTAACAGCTGTTGAGAATTCTCGGCCCGAGTCTGACTGGATACCGTGTCTTTTTTCTCTCTCTCTTCCCCATACACAGCGATGAAATCGTTCCGTTTTGGTTTTTAATTGGCAAAGTGGGCATATATCTTTTTGTTTCTTTATACGTTAATTAGAAATATGTTTGGAACATGGTATGTTTGGGTGGTTACTACATTCAGTTTTGTTTTTTAACAGGAACGAGCAAGCAGCACGCAGACTGTGAGTTAAGCAGTTAGGTTTGATCAATTTCCCTTCCCACAAGCCACACACCACTTACTGACTTTTCCTAAAAATAAACAGACAATAATAACACCCATGCACTGTCACCAGGATTATTAACATTTACCCTAGATAATGACGCTGTTAGGATGCATTCCATTGTTTTGCTGTCGTCGAGTGGGAATCTAACGCGTCTTTCCGCATACATTGAGGCACCCGCACGATCTGCTTGCATTTTTTTTTAATAACAGTGGAAACTAAAAAAATACAGCGTCATTTTTGCTCATAAAGGTATTAGTATTCATAGTGTGAACTCCAAAGGTTGGTTTGTGGCACTCACATATCCACAAAACCTTGTGCTTTTGTAAGAATCTGAGATAACAAATCAGTTTCGTCTTTCTGTCATTCCTTGGTCTTGTACTGCCTGAACACTTCCCGCATGAGAATATATCTATAGAATGCTGTAAATACGATTTTAAAAGAAATAATTCAAAGCGAAAACAAAAACTCTGTCATTATGTATCGTACAGAATGCTTTTTGCTCTCTAAAGGCACCTATTGTCGCCATTTTCCGTTCAGATCAAATGCATCATCAAACTACGTTAAACAGCATATCCGCGATGACCCGCTACACAAAAACAGTATAGGGATTTCGACATTTCAGTGATTATCTCTCCCTAATGGCGCTAGGGTGATGCGGAGACGAAGAATTGTTGAATAAAATTTTTTTTTTTCTTTATGCCACAAATCGTCCTCGTACTTTGTAAAACTTTTACGGTTTGAAACCCCTGTGTCGACCATGGAGTAATTTTAAACCGTGATGTCCTTGCTATGTTTCTGGACCTTGATCGTGTAAATTACATTACTGTCTATGGGAGGGTCATAGTGCTCCTCGATTCGATCAAAACTATCTTAATTTGTGTTTCCGAGAGAGAATCGTCTTACTGGGTTTGAACAACATAAGGGAGTTAATGACAGTTTTAATTTTTGGGTGAACTATCCCTTTAAAGCTCATCAAGGAACCCATATAGATAGTACATAGATATCTGTGATTCTAACAACCATAGGTTGCACAGTGTTGTGGAATTTTCCATTAAAAATCCATCGGTTTGTTAACGTGAGTGTTGAGCAGCATAGTTCTAGTAACTTAGTTCTAGGAACTAGCCAGCGTGGTGGTTTCTAGAGAACCAATTTCCCCCTCGTAATATATGACAAGCTACGGGAGAAACCCGCCTCAACAAACATGACTCCGTTTTCCCTGGTTGCATTCAACCGCGCAGCAGTGAACTCTGAAGCGACCAACCTGTGCGTCCTATGCTACCAGTTCAATACCAGTGAATGGAGGAAACAACGTGTAGGAGCTTCGTTTTGTTGTGTGCCGTGGGATTCGTGATAACAGAGATGGAATGTAAATACACAATTTACACGAAAATCTGAGTTTTCGGAAATACGGTGTTTCGTATGTGTTTGGCCAATCAGCGTACACTTAAGTCACTGATTTTTCCTACTCTGAATTTAGTTCCCCTAATATGTTCCCCAATATGGACCCTTTAGGTGCAAGGTACCTTTCTGAGTGTATCTACGTATAGATAGCCTATTATAGGTTCACTTTTAGATTAGCAACATGCTAATGTCAACTCTATTGAAATCAATTGTAAGGTCAGTCCCTCTTTGTGTGAGCTGCTGCCCATACAGACTCTTCCAAATGAGTCACATATGAGGCTCTGTTTCAGTTAGGACAGCTGCCTATGAGCGACTAATTTCATCACCATGTTTCAAATACAGATTTCTTGATGAATAATTCATTTTGATTGATGGTAGGCCAAAAACACTGTTTTAAGAATGCTTTAGAACCATGGCCTTTATCCTCTTCTCTCATTATCTCACTCATATCCTTTCATCCTCTCCTCTTCTCTCTAGTGATTTCTTGGCATCTAGTACAAGTACAAACTGTTCTCAGATGTGCCCACTCATCCCTCATGACAAACCGAAAATAAAACAAGCAGTCTCTCTAAACAGACGCTATAGGCATCCTAATGACAATCTCAATAGCACTGCATAAACATCTCGATTTAAAAAAATCATTTTAGGTTATTTTATTAAAAACTAAACAAACAGCAGCACTGAGAACGATAAAGCATCATTAAGGTGACTGTGCAGTGGAGGAGATGATGCTCACATGTAAAGCTGTTCCTCAAAGTCAGCCAGTGACTCACTGCTGATGTGTATCTGTTTGCTCATCCCGTCTCCTCTCTCAGATCTGACACACATACACACACACACACACAACACACACACACACACACAGGTTTGTTTTTATGGTTTATGGGGACTCTCCATAGGCGTAATGGTTTTTATACTGTATTTTCTAGTGCCCTACACCAACCCTACCCCTAAACCTACCCCTCACAGGAAACTTTCTGCATTTTTAGATTTTCAAAAAAACTCATTCTGAATTATTTATAAGCCTTTTGAATTACGGGGACACTGAAAATGTCCTCATAAATCACATTCTCATTGTAATACCTATGTCATACCCATGTTTTTATACAAATTTGTGTCCTCATAACACTAAACATGCACACACACAACACACACACACCCACAACACACACACAAACAAGAGAGAGATGAGAACACAATTTACGTCTGGTACTAGTTGAAAACATTCACAAAGAACATGTCAAGTATATTTACCAAAAGCAAAAGAAAACAACCTATTTTTAGGACCCATAAGTTATTTTTACATCGTTGACCTTTTTATGACAATTAAAAACATTTCTCCGACAAATTATAAGTACTGTTTTCACTAACTGATTCCACTACACTATAAATATTACACATGAAAACATGAGAGCATTAAAACATTAGCATTCAAAGCATTAATGCACTGAATTAAAAGCATTACTCATCGGGTCCAGCAATAGTTGTGTTTTTTAATTTATTTTTTTTAAATCGTGACTAAATATTTTAACTAATCGACAGCTTACAGTCACAATGCATACAAACATGACAGCTGCGCTTTAGAGTGCTTTTAGTGTTTTTAATATTTTTTGACACATTTACATCTTTACATGTAATGTCATAATTATTCTACTGTCTTTGAAATATGGTTAACGCTACTGCCAAATGTATGACAAGAATTTTGTGGCAAAAAAATACGTGGAAGTTGTAATGTCTATATTCAATGTTGTTTATTACACCGTTGTAATGAATATTTAGTACCTTTAAAATACAGTACATAAATGTTAATATCAAATACACCCTCAGTTAAACTTACCGGTAACACTTTATTTTACGGTGTCCCCTGTTAACATGTTTAGATGTGCCTACTATTATATAACACTAACTTGTGCATAATTACATGCAGTACCCCCAAATCAAACCTAACCATATTAGAATGTAGTTAACTGATATTACTCATTACTTAATGTATATTACATATGTAACGTGCAACAGGGACACCTTAAAATAAAGTGTAACCAAATTACCTTACATATGCTTTAATTACTTAATGTTAGTCAACATTAAAATAAGTGTATTTCTTTAAAGCATGACAAAAGATGATTAAAACAATGTTTTAAAATGTACTTTTTGAACATTACAAGGGATTTTTTCAAGATGTGGTGAAGCGGCTTCTTCTTTAAGTAAAATTTAATTTAATTAATATTATATTAGGCCCAACGACAGTTTAAAAAAAATAAAATACTTTTAAGATTTGAAGTAGACTGCAAGTGCACATTCAATACAATTAAGCACTCTTATTTTTCATAAGGTTGTGTTTTTCTTACTGTAAAAGAAGCCACACAATACTACCTTAAACACAATTTTCTATCAAATAATGGTAGGTTTACTATCTGTATTAGTGGTGTGTATTAAATCTAAAAGCATGGTTTATAACTTCATAAAAACAAAATGTTGAGCTTGCATTTATACCTTTTTTTTTAGAACAGCAGGCGATTATTAATCCACCACCTGGTTTCTAAGACCCAAACTAATTCACGTGCTTTGAAACAACGTTCTGAACATATATTGTGAGGGGAGTTTGTTGTTAAAGACGAAATCTGTGCTAAACAAATCTGTAATCAGTCCATTTACACATTTTGATAGCTTTGTTAGTTATAATGGGAGCATTGAGCCACATCGAGTGTAGACAGCGATTAAGTCAAACAGCACAGGGTGCAATGAGTCTATTATTCTGTAAGCTTACACAGGAGCAGTGGTGCAGAGTGACAGGAGGTGAGAGAGAGAGAGACGGTCCACAGCCAGTGCTCTGCGCTCTCATATATGCATCAGCATGATCCATCCGCTTCTGCACGTGCTCAATATGAATGATTACTCAGCAGTGTGATCACAACAAAAACAGCTGATTTTATACAACAATGGAACAGTCATCCAAGATGAGTTTCTTCATCAGAACAGCTTTGGAGAAATTTAGCACTTGCTCACCAGTGGATCCTCTGCAGTGAATGGGTGCCGTCAGAACGAGAGTCCAAATCATGGATTTGTTTCACAAACATGCAGCTTTTCACTTCACAAGACATTAACTAATGGAGTGGTGTGGATTATTGTGATGTTTTTATCAGCTGTTTGGACTCTCATTCTGACGGCACCCATTCACTGCAGAGCATCCATTGGTGAGCATTAAAGTGATGTAATGCTAAAATTTCTCCCAATCTGTTCAACTGAAAAAAGAAACTCAACAACATATTGACTGCCCTGAAGATGAGTACATTTTAGAAAATTTTCTTTTAGGAATGAACTATTCCTTAAAAAGGTAATATTATTATTATTATATAACTGCATGAATCAATTTAGGTGAACAGGTGGCAATGAAGTCACCATTACGTGTTCTCTGAAGACTGGTGGGATTTCCATGGAGGACTGATCACTCATAAAGCCAGACTCATTGGGACTGTTCTCCAGCCTACAGACCATTAAAATAAGGCATGAACGGAAAAGAAAGGACTCTTTATAATCTAGCACAGATGAATACAGAAACGTAAGACTGAAACTGTTGTATAATTTCACCACTTGACAGGTCCTGTCTTCTGCTCCATATGGAGAGTGCTATGAGATAACAGTGTATTGTGATAAACAATGATTCAGTCTTGGAGGATTGATTTTTTTCTTCATACTGCAATCACTCTTCTACTATAAGTGAAATGTACTGTTATTACCTGAAGGTTTATGCCTGACCTCACCCATAAAAATGACGTTTATTACTGTAACAGTCATGTTAGCGCAGTTGTAATCTCCACAAGAGTGAAAAAGTTTTCATTTGCCTGAAATCATCTCAGTACTTAAAAAAAATCACCTAATGAGAGCGCTTTTCTTATTTCGTTTGTTACAATGTGTCTGCATGTAGCCTACATTACCATTCAAACGTTCTTGTAGGAATATAATATTAAATGAATGAAGGTGGAATGAAATTGATTAAAAGTTGACAATAAAGACATGTGTAATGTTACAAAAGATTTCTACTTCAAAATAAATGTTCTTTTGAACTTTCTAATCATCAAATAATCACGGTTTTTCAAAAAAAACTAATAAACAGCTCCAACTGTTTCAACTGGATAATAATAATAAAGGTTCTATTAAGGGACTGTTCACCCAAAATGAAAATTCTGTCATCAATTTACTCACCCTCATGTCGTTCCAACCTTATGTGAGTATGCTTTCTATGTGAACACGAAAAAAGATATTTTGAAATTGCTGGTATTGAACCCTTGTGGTTGGCCATTGACTTCACCACCAAGGCTGCGTTTACAACTGCCCGTCTTAAGCCAGATCCGTCGTTTGACCATATCCTTTTTTTGGACGTTCTGTTTTACATTCACTTTTAGACACGACCGGTATCCGTATCTTTGTTTACCTTAATTTCCCACCCAAACGATTGTCTGCAGGTTGATCGCTTTACTATGCACAGGGTAGAACCCTCGGTTTTTAAATGGCCGTGCCTTTAAATTGGATTGCTATAATTCACAGTCGAATGGCATTATTATTTCCAGCATGGACAACGGCTGTCAATGATGTTCTGCAGCAACCAAACTCTGACTGACAGATAAAGACCTCGCGTGCGGAAAATAATGAATTTTATGTGTTAGACCATTTTATCTACAGCTCCTTTTAGAGGTAAATTCTTTAGTAAATAAAGATTATTTATGGAAATGAATTTCCGAATTAGAGAGAAAGAGAACGAGCGAATGCATGCACCCACGTGCGAGCGAGCGAGCGATTGTGACGCATCGTAAACAAGCTTGTCGGTTTAATTACAAAAACTGCTAAGATATCACCTCATTGCTGATAAATATATGTAGCTTTTAGCTGTTGTTTTTTCAGAATTCACGGGGCGGGGGTTGAAAACCAGCTGCTGAATGTGCAATTTCTTACCTATAAAAAGTTTCCATTTCAATAAAATGCGAGCGCATACAGCAGTGATTTAAACGCCATTAAAAATCTTTATGAGCAACGTTGTCGCCCTCGCATTGGGAGTTCTGTGGGGAATCGGATATGTGTGTTTAGACGTAGGTCGGATGTCCAGATATCAGATGTGTATCCGATTAAAATCCACATTTGGAAGTGGCTCAGATCGGATGCAAAATCGGATCTCGCGCGGGTTTTTGTGTTTACACGTGTGCAACAAATTCCGATCTGTGTCAGATGTGAGCGAAAGATCGGATTTTTTGTGCCAGTGTAAACGCAGCCGAACTGTGTGATCACCAGCAATCTTCAAAATATCTTCTTTTGTGTTCAACATAAGAAAAGCCAAAAACTTCCACAGGTTTGGACCGACATATGTGCATAAATGATGACACATTTTCATTTTTGGGTGAACTATCCCTTTAAGCAGAAATCAGCATTTTAGACTGATTTCTGAAGGTCACGTGACACTGCTGAAAATACAGATTACATTTTAACAGATATTCAGATAGAAAATAGTTCTTTTAAATTGTAGTAACATTTAACAATATTGCTATTTTTACTGTATTTCTGAACAAATGCAATCGCATTTATAGCCTAAAAAAATTCTTACCGTGATATTGTTCGCTAAAGCGCTTTCAGTACTCACTGTAAGCACTATATATTATTATTGTTGTTATTATTAGTAAATTATTGTGTAGTCTTCAGCTCATGCATTTCAATGACATTTTAATGTAACGTTAACGAAAGAAAGAAAGGGAGAACGAGAAAACGATTCTGAACGGAGTAGAAACGACCTAACTATGCCGTAACTGTGCCGTTTTGCAGGAAACAACGGGTACCATGGTGAAGTATTGCAAGGTTATGAATGTTTATTTTCAGACTCCGAGCGCTGGTTTGTACAGTACATCTATCATCTCGCGCAGAAATCAGTAAGCGTCCGTCTTCATAGCAACCGACTCAGCCACTCAACACGAGAGCAGCTCACGAGCTCATGTTGACATTATGTAAAAACATTTTCATGATCGGCGCTACTTGCTGAGTATCAGTGTAATTATTGCTCAGACTTCAGGGCTTGAATAAACGCTGAGCATTGGACTTCATTGAGAACAGGTGTGCTATGAATTTTATGAAAAATCTTGAACATATGTTGCAAGGAAGAAGATAGAGGCTAACACACCTTTTTTATTAATCATTTACCTATAAAAACGAGTTGTTTCTATCTTTTTAAAAACATCTTCATCTATCCTCTATCCATCCATCATCCATCCATCCATCCACCATCCATCCATCCATCTATCTATCCATCTATCCATCTATCTATCCATCCATCTATCTATCTATCTGTTTGTCTGTCTATCTATCTATCATCTATCATCCATCCATCTATCGTCTATCATCTATCATCTATCATCCATCATCCATCATCCATCTATCTATCATCCATTCATCATCCATACTACCTACAATCCATCTATCTATCTGTCTGTCTATCCATCTATCCATCCTCCATCCATCCATCCACCATCCATCCATCCATCATCCATCCATCATCCATCCATCCATCATCCCTCCATCTATCCATCTAACTATCAATCAGCTATCCATCTAGCATCCATCCAGTCTATCCATCCATCCATCCATCCATACATCCATGTATCTATCTATCCATCCATCATCCATCCATCATCCATCTATGCTATCCATCCATCCATCTATCCACTATCTATCAATCAATCTATCCTCTATCACTCTTGTCTGTAGCCATGCTATCCCTCCATCCATCCCATCGATCCCCTATCCTCATCTATCACCACATCTATCTCTCTGTCTATCTTTCTATCTATCTTTCTATCTTTCTATCCATCTATCCATCCATCTATCTAATCTATCTATCTCTCTATCTATCTATTCATCTATCTATCTATCTATCTATCTATCATCTCTCCATCCATCCGTCCATCCATCCATCATCTATCCATCTATCTATCTATCCATCTATCAATCATCTATCTATCTATCTATCATCTATCTATCTATCATCTCTAGCTATCCATCTATCATCTATCTATCCATCCATCCTCTATCTATCTATCTATCTTATCAATCATCTGCCGTCAATATACATCTATATGGTTCAGCTCTAAGCCTCCCCGGATGGTTCTTTTGATGTGTCTGAATTGGTAAATTTGTGCAGGAGACATATAGTCTGTCTAACAGGCACCACTCTGCCCCACAGGATTTTCACAGATGAAGACTCTCACCTGCAGAAAGTAACGATCTCCCATTCTCTTTATGTAGCACTGCAAAGAGAACGCAGCAGCACTGCTCTACAGCCCCAGACATCAAAGCCAGGGCAGAGAATCACACTCTCCTCCACTGTATATACAATGTTCCCCAAGCATTCTTCTGCACTCTGCTCCATTACATGTGCACCCCTGGTGCGGCCCCTTGAGCAACGGAGAGTTTGAGAGGGGAAGAGGCTGACACTTACTAACAGAGAGAGCAGTTGTTAGGTGCTGCCTCCGTTGGGAGGTTAAATTACTCCTCTAGAGCTCGAGAGGCCTACAGCTTTGAACAGTTGCCACTTTTGAACACGCATAGTGTTTCAGGCAGATATTGAGAGTCTTAAGGTTGATTATCTAAAAATTTACATTTTTGAAAGCAACTTCTAACATCATAAGTGTAATATAATTGGCGTTTCATACTAAAGGGTTCACCTAAAAATGAAAATTCTGTCAACATTTACTCACCCTCATGTCATTCCAAAGATAAAATGACTTTCATTTTTTGGAACACAAAAGAAGATATTTTTTAAAAATGTCTTTTTTTTTTTTTTTTTGTCCATTAGTAAAGTCAATATTCACCCAAAACTGTTTGGTTACCACATTCTTCACAATATTTTCTTTGTGGTTTTGTAGAAGAAAGTCCCATACAGTATTGGAATGAATGAAGGTGAACAAATCATGAAGTTTTCTTTTTGGGGTGTAACAAACGCCCGGCAAGCAAAAGAAAAATAAAACCTTTTCCTTTGCTTCTGCAACCTTTCTTTCCTCAACTTCTTCTGTTCTCCTTTTTTCCATTTGTCGCTGGCTCATGGTGCCTTCACAGATTCTTTTTCAAAGTGGTGAGGGGGCCCAACCTTGGACTCAAACCAGACTCTTTTATTGGAAACACATGTGCACTCTGTAGATGGAACTCTTCTGTGAAGAAAATCACTTGGCTCTCTTCAGCACACAAAGGCCTTTCCCAGTTCATATTTTTTGCATGGAAACTTAAATTGGGGAAAAGTTGGTGCCTAGAACCAGACATCAGACTAGAAGACGAAACGTTCCATGACCTCATGTTTGACTTGACTGACTTCTTTGCCTTCCTTTGGAGAAAAAAAAAGTCTCTTGTGTGTCCATCTGACCTTTCTCGATAAAGAGTTTATATATATA
The DNA here is from genome assembly GCA_018155175.1 of Sinocyclocheilus anophthalmus. Classification (NCBI taxonomy): domain Eukaryota; kingdom Metazoa; phylum Chordata; class Actinopteri; order Cypriniformes; family Cyprinidae; genus Sinocyclocheilus; species Sinocyclocheilus anophthalmus. Next base: position 151,698 of record JADLZN010005090.1, read on the forward strand.
TTTTTTGTCTTTCAGGGAAGAGCTAGTCTCCGTGGAAAGGGGAGGAAAATGGCAAATGTTACACGTGTATCAAACTTGGCAGTGGGAAACGTTTAGACGAAAGGAAATTTTAGTGCAAAAGAAAGGAAAGTTTGAAGGCTCATGAGATTAACAAGACACATACCAGGGAACACTAAACTCTCGACGGTGAATGGCCGCAACATCTGTGTCCGATATTCACAATGGAGAGAATGAAAGTAGAAAAACTTCTCAATACCTCCCTGTATGCGATTGAGGATTTATATACGTGCAAGTGTGAAATCCTCCTCATTCTTCTGGATTTCTGCTGAGGGAATGTTTAATGTACTTTGAGCACAGGGAGGTTGTCTGATTAATGATTGCTAAATATCTGCAGGTTTTGGAGATGATGTGCAGTGTGAAGTCGAAAACAGCCCCATCATTAAGCATGCTCCTCCGTTTCTAGACAGAAGGTTAATTGAATGTTAACATTCAAAAGCGCCAGCTTCTCTGACAACTGCGCTGCCAAGAACAGTTTATTTCCTTCCTGAGTTGATGAAGGGTCACAGACAATTAAGCGCCCTGCAAAAGAAAAGCGTAACAGACTCACCTTTTGCATTCCTGGAGAGCAGCGGACTGGCATCCATTTCCGTCTTGCACAGGAAGCGGTGCATTTCTCGTGAGACCAGAACAGTTTACACAGGTTACACCCTAATGCCGAGGGTGAGCTTTAGCAGAATTCTTGTGAAATCACACCTTTTCTTTTCCTTCCACTCAAACGTTGTTTACTGAAAGCGTGTAGGGGTGGATACTCTAGACTGTTGTTGACTGTAGTGTTAATTTCGTTAACAAAGACTATGATGAAAAATGTTTGTTGCCTAGCTTTTTCCCCTGACTACCGAACACAGCCAATAAGGTCAATAAACGATAACTAAGACTATATCAACATGCAGTTTCGTTGACAAAATAAGACGAGACTAAAATGTATTCAAAAATATAAAAACTTTACCAAAAACCTCTTTATTTTCGTCAAAAAAGGAGACAAAATGTTATTGCAGACTGCTCTACACGCCTTCTACTACGCAAGCTCTCATGAGTGCGGTTGCCAGATATCAAGAGTTCTAATCCCCGAATCAGAGCTTCGCTGTTAAATTGATACATTTTCAGCCTGGCGTGTTTTGCTTATTTTAAGCAATCTGGCTCGCTTCTCATTGCGGAAGCACCACCGCAGATGATCTGAAAACAAACAAGCTGGAGTTTAGCGATATAAATGAAAGCGTCATTCAGCCGGTCTGTGTTCTGTTATGAGATCTCGATTGTATTGTTTGCGATTGTGATCGCTGAAATTTTTTTTATCTGAAATTTTTTATCTGTTTTCATAATGTATACAGAGAGAGATTGCATAAGTCTTTGGTGTTAATTTATTTAATAAAAAGCCTATATAAATCCGTACACTAGATGAGGTAAAATACACCCTGTACAGTATGTTTCCACATTCTGTTGATTTGTGCTTACTGGAGAAAGTGCAATACATGAAATGCAAATGTACATTTCTCAAATGACAACAATCTTACAGATTATAATT